>CAWUFW010007166.1:600000-1044583 GCA_963921515.1 Calotriton arnoldi | reverse complement strand
GCAAACATTTCGTTCAGTTACGTATTGCTAGGGTTTAGGGCAGTGCAGTGGTGTTCGGGTAGTGCAGGGGGTCGTGCTGGGGGAGTGTTTTAGGGTTTAGGGCAGTGCAGTGGTGTTCAGGTAGTGTAGGGGGTCGTGCTGGGGGAGTGTTTGAGGGTTTAGGGCAGTGCAGTCGTGTTCGGGTAGTGTATGGGTTCGTGCTGGGGGGAGTATTTTAGGATTTAGGGTAGTGCAGTGGTGTTCGGGTAGTGTAGGGGGTCGTGCTGGGGGTAGTGTTTTAGGGTTTAGGGCAGTGCAGTAGTGTTCGGGCAGTGTAGGGGGTCGTGCTGGGGGTGGTGTTTTAGGGTTTAGGGCAGTGCAGTGGTGTTCGGGCAGTGTAGGGGGTCGTGCTGTGGGTGGTGTTTCAGGGTTTAGGGCAGTGCAGTGGTGTTCGGGCAGTGTAGGGGGTCGTGCAGGGGGTGGTGTTTCAGGGTTTAAGGCAGTGCAGTGGTGTTCGGGCAGTGTAGGAGGTCATGCAGGGGGTGGTGTTTCAGGGTTTAGGGCAGTGGTGTTCGGGCAGTGTAGGGGGTCGTGCTGGGGGTGGTGTTTCAGGTTTGGGGCAGTGCATTGGTGTTCGGACAGTAAAGGGAGTCGTGCTGGGGGTGGTGTTTCAGGGTTTTGGGCAGTGCAGTGGTGTTCGGGCAGTGTAGGGGGTCGTGCGGGGTGGTGTTTCAGGGTTTAGGGCAGTGCAGTGGTGTTCGGGCAGTGTAGGGGGTCGTGCAGGGTTGTGGTGTTTCAGGGTTTAGGGCAGTGCAGTGGTGTTCGGGCAGTGTAGGGGGTGGTGAGGGGGGTGGTGTTTCAGGGTTTAGGGCAGTGCAGTGGTGTTCGGGCAGTGTAGGGGGTGGTGCAGGGGGTGGTGTTTCAGGGTTTAGGACAGTGCAGTGGTGTTCGGGCAGTGTAGGGGGTTGTGCAGGGGGTGGTGTTTCAGGGTTTAGGGCAGTGCAGTTGTGTTCGGGCAGTGTAGGGGGTCGTGCTGGGGCTGGTGTTTCAGGGTTTAGGGCAGTGCAGTGGTGTTTGGGCAGTGTAGGGGGTCGTGCTGGGGCTGGTGTTTCAGGGTTTAGGGCAGTGCAGTGGTGTTAGGGCAGTGTAGGGGGTCATGCTGGGGCTGGTGTTTCAGGGTTTAGGGCAGTGCAGTGGTGTTCGGGCAGTGTAGGTGGTCGTGCTGGGGCTGGTGTTTCAGGGTTTAGGTCAGTGCAGTGGTGTTCGGGCAGTGTAGGGGGTCCTACTGGGGCTGGTGTTTCAGGGTTTAGGGCGGTGCAGTGGTGTTCGGGCAGTGTAGCTGGTCATGCTGGGGCTGGTGTTTCAGGGTTTAGGGCAGTGCAGTGGTGTTCGGGCAGTGTAGGGGGTCATGCTGGGGCTGGTGTTTCAGGGTTTAGGGCAGTGCAGTGGTGTTCGGGCAGTGTAGGGGGTCTTGCTGGGGCTGGTGTTTCAGAGTCTAGGGCAGTGCAGTGGTGTTCAGGCAGTGTAGGGGGTCATGCTGGGGGTGGTGTTTCAGGGTTTAGGGCAGTGCAGTGGTGTTCGGGGAGTGTAGGGGGTTGTGCTGGAGGTGGTGTTTCAGGGTTTTGGGCAGTGCAGTGATGTTCGGGCAGTGTAGGGGGTCGTGCTGGGGCTGGTGTTTCAGGCTTTAGGGCAGTGCAGTGGTGTTCAGGCAGTGTAGGGGGTCATGCTGGGGGTGGTGTTTCAGGGTTTAGGGCAGTGCAGTGGTGTTCGGGGAGTGTAGGGGGTTGTGCTGGAGGTGGTGTTTCAGGGTTTTGGGCAGTGCAGTGATGTTCGGGCAGTGTAGGGAGTCTTGTTGGGGGTGGTGTTTCAGGGCTTAGGGCAGTGGTGTTCAGGCAATGTAGGGGGTCTTGCTGGGGTGATGTTTCAGGGTTTAGGGCAGTGCAGTGGTGTTCGGGCAGTGTAGGGGGTCTTACTGGGGGTAGTGTTTCAGGGTTTAGGGCAGTGCAGTGATGTTCTGGCAGTGTAGGGGTTCATGCTGGAGGTGGTGTTTCAGGGTTTAGAGCAGTGCAGTGGTGTTCGGGCAGTGTAGGGGGTCGTGCTGGGGGTGGTGTTTCAGGGTTTAGGGCAGTGCAGTGGTGTTCCTGCAGTGTAGGGGGTCGTGCAGGGGGGTGGTGTTTTAGGGTTTAGGGCAGTGCAGTGGTGTTCGGGCAGTGTAGGGGGTCGTGCTGGGGGTTTTGTTTCAGGGTTTAGGGCAGTGCAGTGGTGTTCGGGCAGTGTAGGGGGACGTGCAGGGGGTGGTGTTTCAGGGTTTAGGGCAGTGGTGTTCGGGCAGTGTAGGGGGTCTTGCTGGGGGTGATGTTTCAGAGTTTAGGGCAGTGCAGTGGTGTTCGGGCAGTGTAGGGTGTCTTGCTGGGGGTGGTGTTTCAGGGTTTAGGGCAGTGCAGTGGTGTTCGGGCAGTGTAGGGGGTCTTGCTGGGGGTGGTGTTTCAGGGTTTAGGGCAGTGCAGTGGTGTTTGGGCAGTGTAGGGGGTCTTGCTGGGGCTGGTGTTTCAGGGTTTAGGGCAGTGCAGTGGTGTTCGGGCAGTGTAGGGGGTCTTGCTGGGGCTGGTGTTTTAGGATTTAGGGTAGTGCAATGGTGTTTGGGTAGTGTAGGGGGTAATGCTGGGGGTAGTGTTTTAGGGTTTAGGGTAGTGCAGTGGTGTTTGGGTAGTGTAGGGGGTACTGCTGGGGGTAGTGTTTTAGGGTTTAGGGTAGTGCAGTGGTGTTTGGGTAGTGTAGGGGTTCGTGCTGGGGGTAGTTTTTTAGTGTTTAGGGTAGTGCAGTGGTGTTTGGGTAGTGTAGGGGGTAGTGTTTTAGGGTTTAGGGTAGTGCAGTGGTGTTTGTGTAGTGTAGGGAGTCATGCTGGGGTAGTGTTTTAGGGTTTAGGGTAGTGCAGTGGTCTTTGGGTAGTGTAGGGGGTCGTGCGGGGGTAGTGTTTTAGGGTTTAGGCAGTGCAGTGGTGTTTGGGTAGTGTAGGGGGTCGTGCTGGGGTAGTGTTTTAGGGTTTAGGGCAGTGCAGTGGTGTTCGGGTAGTGCAGGGGGTCGTGCTGGGGGGAGTGTTTTAGGGTTTAGGGCAGTGCAGTGGTGTTCAGGTAGTGTAGGGGGTCGTGCTGGGGGGAGTGTTTGAGGGTTTAGGGCAGTGCAGTCGTGTTCGGGTAGTGTATGGGTTCGTGCTGGGGGGAGTATTTTAGGATTTAAGGTAGTGCAGTGGTGTTCGGGTAGTGTAGGGGGTCGTGCTGGGGGTAGTGTTTTAGGGTTTAGGGCAGTGCAGTAGTGTTCGGGCAGTGTAGGGGGTCGTGCTGGGGGTGGTGTTTTAGGGTTTAGGGCAGTGCAGTGGTGTTCGGGCAGTGTAGGGGGTCGTGCTGTGGGTGGTGTTTCAGGGTTTAGGGCAGTGCAGTGGTGTTCGGGCAGTGTAGGGGGTCGTGCAGGGGGTGGTGTTTCAGGGTTTAAGGCAGTGCAGTGGTGTTCGGGCAGTGTAGGAGGTCGTGCAGGGGGTGGTGTTTCAGGGTTTAGGGCAGTGGTGTTCGGGCAGTGTAGGGGGTCGTGCTAGGGGTGGTGTTTCAGGGTTTGGGGCAGTGCAGTGGTGTTCGGGCAGTAAAGGGGGTCGTGCTGGGGGTGGTGTTTCAGGGTTTTGGGCAGTGCAGTGGTGTTCGGGCAGTGTAGGGGGTCGTGCGGGGTGGTGTTTCAGGGTTTAGGGCAGTGCAGTGGTGTTCGGGCAGTGTAGGGGGTCGTGCAGGGTTGTGGTGTTTCAGGGTTTAGGGCAGTGCAGTGGTGTTCGGGCAGTGTAGGGGGTGGTGAGGGGGGTGGTGTTTCAGGGTTTAGGGCAGTGCAGTGGTGTTCGGGCAGTGTAGGGGGTGGTGCAGGGGGTGGTGTTTCAGGGTTTAGGGCAGTGCAGTGGTGTTCGGGCAGTGTAGGGGGTTGTGCAGGGGGTGGTGTTTCAGGGTTTAGGGCAGTGCTGTTGTGTTCGGGCAGTGTAGGGGGTCGTGCTGGGGCTGGTGTTTCAGGGTTTAGGGCAGTGCAGTGGTGTTCGGGCAGTGTAGGGGGTCGTGCTGGGGCTGGTGTTTCAGGGTTTAGGGCAGTGCAGTGGTGTTAGGGCAGTGTAGGGGGTCATGCTGGGGCTGGTGTTTCAGGGTTTAGGGCAGTGCAGTGGTGTTCGGGCAGTGTAGGTGGTCGTGCTGGGGCTGGTGTTTCAGGGTTTAGGTCAGTGCAGTGGTGTTCGGGCAGTGTAGGGGGTCCTACTGGGGCTGGTGTTTCAGGGTTTAGGACGGTGCAGTGGTGTTCGGGCAGTGTAGCTGGTCCTGCTGGGGCTGGTGTTTCAGGGTTTAGGGCAGTGCAGTGGTGTTCGGGCAGTGTAGGGGGTCATGCTGGGGCTGGTGTTTCAGGGTTTTGGGCAGTGCTGTGGTGTTGGGGCTGTGTAGGGGGTCTTGGTGGGGCTGGTGTTTCAGAGTCTAGGGCAGTGCAGTGGTGTTCAGGCAGTGTAGGGGGTCATGCTGGGGGTGGTGTTTCAGGGTTTAGGGCAGTGCAGTGGTGTTCGGGCAGTGTAGGGGGTTGTGCTGGAGGTAGTGTTTCAGGGTTTAGGGCAGTGCAGTGATGTTCGGGCAGTGTAGGGGGTCGTGCTGGGGCTGGTGTTTCAGGGTTTAGGGCAGTGCAGTGGTGTTCAGGCAGTGTAGGGGGTCATGCTGGGGGTGGTGTTTCAGGGTTTAGGGCAGTGCAGTGGTGTTCGGGGAGTGTAGGGGGTTGTGCTGGAGGTGGTGTTTCAGGGTTTTGGGCAGTGCAGTGATGTTCGGGCAGTGTAGGGAGTCTTGCTGGGGGTGGTGTTTCAGGGCTTAGGGCAGTGGTGTTCAGGCAATGTAGGGGGTCTTGCTGGGGTGATGTTTCAGGGTTTAGGGCAGTGCAGTGGTGTTCGGGCAGTGTAGGGGGTCTTACTGGGGGTAGTGTTTCAGGGTTTAGGGCAGTGCAGTGATGTTCTGGCAGTGTAGGGGGTCATGCTGGGGGTGGTGTTTCAGGGTTTAGAGCAGTGCAGTGGTGTTCGGGCAGTGTAGGGGGTCATGCTGGGGGTGGTGTTTCAGGGTTTAGGGCAGTGCAGTGGTGTTCCTGCAGTGTAGGGGGTCATGCAGGGGGTGGTGTTTCAGGATTTAGGGCAGTGCAGTGGTGTTCAGGCAGTGTAGGGGGTCGTGCTGGGGGTTTTGTTTCAGGGTTTAGGGCAGTGCAGTGGTGTTAGGGCAGTGTAGGGTGTCGTGCTGGGGGGTGGTGTTTCAGGGTTTAGGGCAGTGCAGTGGTGTTTGGGCAGTGTAGGGGGTCGTGTCAGGGGGTGGTGTTTCAGGGTTTAGGGTAGTGCACTGGAGTTCAGCCAGTGTAGGTGGTCTTGCTGGGTGTGGTGTTTCAGGGTTTAGTGCAATGGTGTTCGGGCAGTGTAGGGGGTCTTGCTGGTGGTGGTGTTTCAGGGTTTAGGGCAGTGCAGTGGTGTTCGGGCAGTGTAGGGGGTCTTGCTGGGGCTGGTGTTTCAGGGTTTAGGGCAGTGCAGTGGTGTTCGGGCAGTGTAGGGGGTCTTTCTGGGGCTGGTATTTCAGGGTTTAAGGTAGTGCAGTGGTGTTCGGGCAGTGTAGGGGGTCGTGCTGGGGCTGGTGTTTGAGGGTTTAGGGCAGTGCAGTGGTGTTTGGGAAGTGTAGGGGGTCGTGCTGGGGCTGGTGTTTCAGGGTTTAGGGAAGTGCAGTGGTTTTCGGGCAGTGTAGGTGGTCGTGCTGGGGCTGGTGTTTCAGGGTTTAGGGCAGTGCACTGGTGTTCAGGCAGTGTACGGGGTTGTGCTGGGGCTGGTGTTTCAGGGTTTAGGGCAGTGCAGTGGTGTTCGGGCAGTGTAGGGAGTCTTGCTGGGGGTGGTGTTTCAGGGTTTAGGGCAGTGGTGTTCAGGCAGTGTAGGGTGTCTTGCTGGGGGTGATGTTTCAGGGTTTAGGGCAGTGCAGTGGTGTTCGGGCAGTGTAGGGGGTCTTGCTGGGGGTGGTGTTTCAGGGTTTAGGGCAGTGCAGTGGTGTTCGGGCAATGTAGGGGGTCGTGCTGGGGCTGGTGTTTCAGGGTTTAGGGCAGTGCAGTGGTGTTTGGGCAGTGTAGGGGGTCGTGCTGGGGCTGGTGTTTCAGGGTGTTGGGCAGAGCAGTGGTGTTCAGGCAGTGTAGGGGGTCGTGCTGGGGGTGGTGTTTCAGGGTTTAGGGCAGTGCAGTGGTATTCGGGCAGTGTAGGGGGTCTTGCTGGGGGTGATGTTTCAGGGTTTAGGGCAGTGCAGTGGTGTTCGGGCAGTATAGGGGTCTTGCTGGGGGTGGTGTTTCAGGGTTTAGGGCAGTGCAGTGGTGTTCGGGCAATGTAGGGGGTCGTGCTGGGGCTGGTGTTTCAGGGTTTAGGGCAGTGCAGTGGTGTTTGGGCAGTGTAGGGGGTCGTGCTGGGGCTGGTGTTTCAGGGTGTTAGGGCAGAGCAGTGGTGTTCAGGCAGTGTAGGGGGTCGTGCTGGGGGTGGTGTTTCAGGGTTTAGGGCAGTGCAGTGGTATTCGGGCAGTGTAGGGGGTCTTGCTGGGGGTGGTGTTTCAGGGTTTAGGGCAGTGCAGTGGTGTTCGGGCAGTGTAGGGGGTCTTGCTGGGGGTGATGTTTCAGGGTTTAGGGCAGTGCAGTGGTGTTCGGGCAATGTTGGGGGTCTTGCTGGGGGTAGTGTTTCAGGGTTTAGGGCAGTGCAGTGGTGTTAGTGCAGTATACGGGTTCGTGCTGGGGGTAGTGTTTCAGGGTTTAGGGCAGTGCAGTGGTGTTCGTGCAGTGTAGGGGGTCGTGCTGGGGCTGGTGTTTCAGGGTTTAGGGCAGTGCAGTGGTGTTCGGGCAGTGTAGGGGGTCGTGCTGGGGCTGGTGTTTCAGGGTTTTGGGCAGAGCAGTGGTGTTCGGGCTGTGTAGGGGGTCGTGCTGCGGGTGGTGTTTCAGGGTTTAGGGCAGTGCAGTGGTGTTCGAGGCAGTGTAGGGGGTCGTGCTGGGGGTGGTGTTTCAGGGTTTAGGGCAGTGGTGTTCGGGCAGTGTAGGGGGTCTTGCTGGGGGTGATGTTTCAGGGTTTAGGGCAGTGCAGTGGTGTTCGGGCAGTGTAGGGGGTCTTGCTGGGGGTAGTGTTTCAGGGTTTAGGGCAGTGCAGTGGTGTTCGGGCAGTGTAGGGGTTCATGCTGGGGGTGGTGTTTCAGGGTTTAGGGTAGTGCAGTGGTGTTTGGGCAGTGTAGGGGGTCGTGCAGGGGGTGGTGTTTCAGGGTTTAGGGCAGTGCAATGGTGTTCGGGCAGTGTAGGGGGTCGTGCTGGGCGTCGGGTTTCAGGGTTTAGGGCAGTGCAGTGGTGTTCGGGCAGTGTAGGGGGTCGTGCAGGGGCTGGTGTTTCAGGGTTTAGGGCAGTGCAGTGGTTGTTCGGGCAGTGTAGGGGGTCGTGCTGGGGGTAGTGTTTTAGGGTTTAGGGTAGTGCAGTGGTGCTTGTGTAGTGTAGGGGTCGTGCTGGGGGTAGTGTTTTAGGGTTTAGGGTAGTGCAGTGGTGTTTGGTGTAGTGTAGGGGGTCAGTGTGTTTAGGGTAGTGCAGTGGTGTTTGGGTAGTGTAGGGGGTCGTGCTGGGGGTAGTGTTTTAGGATTTAGGTTAGTGCAGTGGTGTTTGGGTAGTGTAGGGGGTCGTGCTGGGGGTAGTGTTTTAGGGTTTAGGGTAGTGCAGTGGTGCTTGTGTAGTGTAGGGGGTCATGCTGAGGGTAGTGTTTTAGGGTTTCGGGTAGTGCAGTGGTGCTTGTGTAGTGTATGGGGTTGTGCTGAGGGAAGTGTTTTAGGGTTTAGGGTAGTGCAGTGGTGTTTGTGTAGTGTAGGGGGTCATTTTTAGGGTATTGCAGTGGTGTTTGGGTAGTGTAGGGGGTCATGCTGGGGGTAGTGTTTTAGGATTTACGTTAGTGCAGTGGTGTTTGGGTAGTGTAGGGGGTTGTGCTGGGGGTAGTGTTTTAGGGTTTAGGGTAGTGCAGTGGTGTTTGTGTAGTGTAGGGGGTCATGCTGGGGGTAGTGTTTTAGGGTATAGGATAGTGCAGTGGTGCTTGTTTAGTGTAGGGGGTCGTGCTGGGGGTAGTGTTTTAGGGTTTAGGGTAGTGCAGTGGTGTTTTTGTAGTGTAGGGGGTCATGTTTTAAGATGCAACGCTCCAATACCTGACCAGTCTGCACTACATAAAACTACAAAAAAACTAAAAATAAAAAGTGTTTTGCACACTTTTGTCATTGGGCTATATGTGGGCTACATCTGGGTAATATTTGTACTACATTTGGGCTCTTTTTTCTCTGGTGGCCATCTTGGAAGACTTCTTTGTTATGAAGTTTCCTAATTTCCTCATTTACTGCAGTCTCCTCAGTAGGAAATGCTTTCAGTTTTTTACTTTGATTCCATCAAGAAGGCATTCAGATGTGTCTCACATTTGCCATAAATTCAGAATGTTAGCACTCTAGTTGCTCATTAGATCACTGTAGTAAAGCTACTGCTCACCAGGAGTTAACTGGAAGTCTGCTGCTGGTATTGAAAGTGATTGTTTCAGTCTGCATGTCAGAATTTTCTAATGAAATAGAAGAGGATTTGAGATCTCACTTAAAACATGCCCTAATTTTTCTTTCTGCAGCACTAGCCATAATTTCTATTTCAAAAAGAACCCAATCATTTTGTTCCTTTTTAAATTAAATGTTTTAAGTGTTACCGGTTTATTCCAATGAAGATGGCTTCAGGTGTGCCATACTTTTGTCATAAGTAAGGCTGTTAGCACTCTAGTTGTTCTTTAGAACACTCTGGGAAGCTGCAGTAGAACACAAAGGCATCAACTGGCAGGCTGCTCCTGTTGAAATATAACAGGAAGATATTTGAGATCACACTTGAAACATGTCCTAATTTTTCTTTCTACAGCACTAACCATAATTTCTATGACAAAATGAACCCCATCGTTTTGTTCCTTTTTAAATTAAATGTTTTAAGAGTTACCGGTTTATTCCAATCAAGATGGCTTCAGGTGTGCCATACTTTTGTCATAAGTAAGGCTGTTAGCGCTCTAGTTGTTCTTTAGAACACTCTGGGATGCTGCAGTAGAACACAAAGGAATCAACTGACAGTCTCTGCCCTTGTTGGATGTACATGTTTTACTGAGAATGTCAGACTTCATTCTCACATGACTGAGAAAGATAATGTGAATTTACAGAAAATATGCTCTCATTTTAGCTTCTGGAGCACCTTCCAAAACTCTATGGGGCAAGCATGTGAAAATAGTTTTCTCTCAAACATGATTCATGATATCCCAGCAGAAGGTTTTTCACAGGGTAAAATCACCTTAGAACACACCACAATTCCTGAAATTAGTATGGTACCATCAACAAATGAATTCTAATGTAACTAAAGTCTGTTATCACCCTTTATAGTTCTCCTTTTGGTAACCCTCAAAATCTTTGATTCACTACAATGCATTTCAATGGGGTACTATCATGTATATTGGTCCCAAGATGGCTGCCAGCAATTCCAGGATGAAGTGCTGACAGCCAATCAGATCTCACTATGACATGTGTGGTTAGGCTCCGCCCAGATATATATGCGATTTTACTTTTGATTTTCTCAGGAACTACTGAACGGATTTACACCATTTAACCAAAAGGCACGACTCTGAACCAAGGGCTACCTTTTTGCCAAATTTGGTGTAATTCCGTTCAGCAGTTCGGGCTGTAGCTGCGACTAAAGGTTCCTATGGAAAATTGCATGGGGAAAACATGTTTTGGGACCCCCCTTTTTTCTCGGCCCCCGCATGCCGAATCACCCCGAAACTTTCAGGATAGGAGCAGACCGGAGCGCCCCACGAGTTTTGAAAATTTCGCGAAGATTCGTCAACCGGCGCCAAAGAGAATGTTGTGAATTTCCTATGGAAAATAGGTCCTAACTATAACTATCTACTGGCGACCGCCAGTAGATAATATATATATATATATATATGTATATTACCTACTGGCGGTCACCAGTAGGTAGTTATAGTTAGGACCTTGTTTCTATTCAAAAAGCGTTTTTTCTTTTGCCAATATCTTTGGCGCTGTTTGACGACTCTTCGCGAAATTTTCAAAACTAATGGTTCACTCAGGTCAGCTCCTGTCTTGAAAGTTTCGGGGTGATTTGTCGAGCGGGGGCAGAGAAAAAATGGGGGTCCCAAAACACATTTTCTCCATGTTAAAATTTTAGACAAAGCTACAGCCCGAACTTCTGAACGGAATTACACCAAATTTGGCAAAAAGGTAGCTCTTGGTTCAGAAAGCGTGCTTTTTTAAAATGGTATAAATCCGTTCAGTAGTTCCTGAGAAATTCAAAAATAAAAAATATCGATATCTGGTGACCGAGGAGGATTCGCGAACCCTCCCGATCACGTGCTTCATTTTGATTGGCTGTCAACACTCCAAACCAAGAAGTGTTGGCAGCCATCTTGTGACTTCGGTAAAACCGAGTCACAAGAAAAAAGGGAAGAAAATGATTAAAAAAAAGAAAAGGGGGCAGGGTAGAAACACCCTGACCCCCCTCGGCCTGGTCAGGGGGTCCCACAGGGACCCCCAGGGCCTCAAAAAGCATTTCTTTTTCAAAAAACGGCAGGATTCGCGCTGGGTGCGCGAATCCCACTGAGAAAATAAAAAAAACGAAGGCAGTTTGACAGCAGTTCCGATCTACAGCCACCTTTACACCCATACAAGTAGTGGAGGTTCTTCTGCTACCATAGTACAGCCCCTGTACTGTAGAGATTTAATTGGCAGTCACGTTCCCGTAATGCAACCTGGTGCTTGAATCCGCGTTACCTTTTCCAAGTGGGTAAAATGCACTTCGTGCGCCGACTTTTTAATTTTGATGTATTATTCATTGTGAATCCGCATTTCAGTTTGATGGATGGCGACTGTTTATGTAACGGCTGCCCTCTGCGGGGTGCACTGGAGGAAGAGGCCACTGCTTCTCAAGGTCACCGTGCCCTGAGCAGGGCCGAGCACGCGCAGTGAGGTACCGTTGCAAATCATGTCTACAGCCTCCAGCAGGCTGTGGCCTGGCAGGCTGTAGCGTATGTTCAGCAGGGTGTGATTGGTTGTCTCACCTTCGAATGTGTAATTCTTTAAAATAGAGATAGAAGCAGACGTCGTATCGGAAGTTACGTTATATGGAAACGATAGCTCTGAATCAACAGAAAGGCCGTAGAAAATGTTTTGAAGAACTCTCGTCCTCTCTCATATTCCTCCGCCTCTTTCTTTCACCTGCCTACATTTCTCTTTCATATTCTTGCTCCCACACACCACTTGTGAATGTGTTCTCCGTCCCATGTACCTCCTCTCTCTCTTTCTCGCTGTTTCTCTCACTCATCTGTCTACCTCTTGTTCCATCAAAGTCACTAGAACAACTATGTTTCCCCAGGTTTTCTCTACATCTTGCCCCATCTGTCAAGCCCTTTCTTTCCCCATTGTCCACCTCTATCTCTGTGCCTTTGCAAATTTTTATCTCTCTCATTCTGTGCCTAATTAAATCACTCTTGTTTCTTTCTTTGTCCTCTCTCTCTTTCTCTTCCCTGACTCGTACACCCCCTGTATCTATTTAGCCTTCGGTACACCCTCTACTCTTCTACTTCCCTCTTCCTCGTGTCACTGTCTATGTCTATTTCTTTTCATCTCTGGCTAATTCTCTCTTTGTCTCATATCTGAATTCATTTCGCTCTCTCATCTCATGACTATCATGTTGACACCTTCTCCCCATATCTCTGCCTATTTTCAGTTTCCAATTTCCATCTCACCTGTTCCTCCTCTTTAATTTAATGTCTATTTGCAATCCTCCTTCTATCGCTCTTTCGCTCACTTTTTACACTATATCCCACACTCTCTTCAGCCTCATCTTGAGAGAATCTGGGTACAAATATTTATCCAGAAAGTGATTCCTCAGGGATAATCTCTTAGCTAGAAAATAGTTACACCGCTTCAAAATGAAAGTTAATGCCAAACTTTAATTAAGAAAGAAAGGCCCATCAAGGTTGATTTATCAAAATATCGAACATAAAATAATATTAAAGATAAAATATTGTATGATCAAAATATAGTGGGAAGAATATCAAGAACAAGAATGTAAGTTTCTATAGCCAAGCAAAGTTCTACCATACTTAGATCCACATACATATATCTTCAAGGTGAGTAGATTTGGAGCTAAGAATAGCAAATCTGTACTTACCTATTTGCACTTACCTTTTCAATATTCTCAATATTCTTGCTACAATATTTTGGACAAACAATATTGTTGTCCTCAATATTCTGTCAGATAACCCCATTAAAGGCAACAACATACATTTTCAAGCTATTTTTTCAATTACAAAATTAGATTTATTGCAATTATACGTGAACTAACGTATAATAGTGTTGACACAGTGAAAATCACAAACTATCAAAACACAAGGCTTAACAGTAAATACAGTTAACATTTCTTTTATATGATTTTTCAGCCTGTTGGGCATTCTCTTTTGAATTTCAGTAACAAACCCCCAAAATGAAGCTGTCACTTCAGCTGCTCTTTCTGTGTGGTGAAACTGTGTCACTACAGCAACCCATGATAAACCACACTTTAGGATTTCCCTCGGCAGAAATTAGGTAAAAAGTGCCTAAAGAAGTGCTTACTTCTGACCCAGTGATCTCTTCTCTAGACAACCCTATCCCACTATCTGCACGACTCAAAGTCTCTGATCCAATTCAGTACATGACTCAAAAGTATAAGGTCTCACTTTATCCCATAGTCTTTCCACATCCCAGGTGCCAATCATGTCTACGACCTCCAGCAGGCTGTGGCCTGGCAGGCTGTAGCGCATTTTCAGCAGGGTGTGATTGGTTGTCTCACCTTCAAATGTGTAATTGTTTAAAATAGCGATAGAAGCAGACGTCATTTCGGAAGTTACGTTATATGGAAACGATAGCACTGAATCAACAGAAAGGCCGTAGAAAATGTTTTGAAGAACTCTCGTCCTCTCTCATATTCCTCCCCCTCTTTCTTTCACCTGCCTACATTTCTCTTTCATATTCTCACCCCCACACACCACTTGTGAATGTGTTCTCCATCCCATGTACCCCCTCTCTTCTCTAGACAACCCTATCCCATTATCTGCAGGACTCAAAGTCTCTGATCCAGTTCAGTACATGACTCAAAAGTGTAAGGTCTCACTTTATCCCATAGTCTTTCCCCATCCCGGGTCATATTTTCTGATGCTCAATATTCTCTTATAAATGGAGTTCAAGTAGGGAATCAGCACTCTCCTTTGGCATCTGAGAAGCCAGCTAACAAGTGTGGTCTTTCTCAGACCACCTTCTCAAATATTGTATTCATCTTTTGTTCCTGCTTGAATTTGATTGGATTCTGAGGATTACAGAGATCCCGCCGAGACCCGTCTAATAGCCTTTTGGTAAGGCTCTCTGTAGTCAGGCCTCAGTGACGTCTTATATTCGGTCAGCATTTATAGTTGTTATGTATCATTACTAGAGCACTTTTTGTTTCTCCCCGAACATATGCCTGCTCAGGGTACTCTGACTACACGGCTTTGAACATCCTCAACTCTTTGCACCCACAGCAGAGGTTCCTATCTAGCTTTACACTACAAATAAAGCAACAGTTGTGACCTCCCAGGCTCTGGCACCAGACATTGTATAGGAAGCCAACACTACTAGTCTGAGAAGCTGTAGTCTGGAATATTAACATCAAGTGGGCACAATATTATCACCAAAATATCAAAAGCCAAAATATCAAGGAGGTAAATGCATATAGACAAGTATAGATTTACCATTCTTAACTCCACATCTAAGTAACTTGAAGATAAATATACACATTGATATGATACACATGTGGAGTCACATAAAGAAAATACATACTTACTTATTTGTCATATACACAAGGCATTCGTTTTTTCTCAAAATACTGTACTGCCACTTTAAGAAGCAAGCTAACATTTAGGGGTTAGAACCATGTTAGGCTCTCTCTGGCCCCTTGCACATGCCACAGAGCACATATGCCCCCCCACCCCTCAGAGTTAGGCTCACATTCCAATGCGGATGTTGCAGCCTCCCCTGAGGTTGAATAATTGTTGCAGTTTCCTTTGCTGGAAGAAACGCTACTGCACTCATCACACCTACAAAAATGCATGATCCCCTCCAGCAGATACTCAGAAGTACCACACTCTCATGCACTGCAACGACACAGGAAACCCACACATGCAAAAGCACTTACTCAGCACACATTGCACTCTTGCAGGGATATGCTAGATTCACCGAGTAAATGGAAACATGGCTTGTGAGAGATAGTCCCTTTGGAATAACATCCTCTATAAATAGGTCAGAAGACGACAATACTTACAAATTGTGTATTTTCTTCACACACACACCCCCACACACACACACACTACACTCACACACACACACACTCTCTCTTTCTCTCTCTCTCTCTCTCTCTCGCTCATTTTCTTCCCCACACTGGGGAGTTCAGGGCAACACCACAGCAACCATTTAAGTTTCCACTCACAGTCATATTTATGGCACTGCCCCCTTATGCCCTCTGCAATACGCTCTCTTGCTGGTTACTTGGCTTGTGGCGGCATTCAGACAGGCACAAACAAGGAGAGTCCAATAGAACAGTGGATGCCAAGAATCTCTACGGAAGCCCTTGAGTCTTTCTATTCTTGGAATAATATTCCATTGCACTGTACCCACAGGAGGCCCGAAAAATGCGCTACCTGGTTTGATGCTGTGGCCACCCACACTGTAAGGTTCACAGGAACTCCTCAGAATCTGGGCGACGCACAAAGAGGTCCACCTCTTGACATCCCCAACTCTGATACAACACACACAGAGTATTAGGGCGATCAAGCGAGAGAAAGGGAATTAGGGTGGGAACAGCGGGGAACGGGATACCTGTAGATAGAGAACACAATATTAGTATAGTTCCATAAACAATGGCTACTCTCATAGAGTCTCACTAAAGTGAATTGTACCTTAGCCAAGGTTCAAGTTGCCGCTGCGTCCCTCTCTAGAACCAGTAGTGATACAGCTCTCTTACTGGAAGAGAATATACCTACAACAACAAAACATAAACATATTACTTCTCCATTCTCACCAATTCCTCCTATAGTAGGAAACCAAGCATCACACATACGTACCCTCCTTTCTCATTCCCAAAAGAAAGAAGAAAACAAAACAAAAAGAAAATGCTGTGTCCAATCTAAAGTTCAGTGCTCAAAGTTCCAGCAATAAAGTTTCTTGTATCCTGGACCCAATGTCAAAGAAGAAATGCCAATGTGAAATAGTTCCATCAGGCAGTTAAAGTAAGAGGACCATTAAGCAGAACCAATGCATAGTCTTGACTCTATTCCAGGTCCTAATGTATACAGATAACTTCCTTGGTTACCTTGAAAAGGAAAAGAAAATAAATCCCGCAGCTATTTCCCAAAGAAACGTTGGTTCCCCAGACATAGCACAGCAACAGAACGTTGGTACCTTCGTTTCTGCGATCCGCGGAAGTACAGGCTCCCCTTATCCAATACAAACAAAATTGCCACTCGAACCCGAGCAGCACAAGTGACAGAGCAGCCACTGGATCCTTTCTTCCCAGCGAGTTACTGGAAGGGCCCACGAACACCAAATCCTCTCCTAGCGAGTGCTGGCAGACAGTCGTCTGCCGCCGAGGAAAGCCGCCGAAGCCAGAAAGCACCACAGTCGTGTAAGAGATTCTCGAACAGAACGGAATCCCAATATGCAACGAAGTCCTCTAGAACAATGTATCCAAGAGAGGAACCAAGACCAATGCAGCTGCACAGTCTCACGTCCTCTAACGACTCAAGAATTACGCACGCTGCTCGGCGTGCGTCATGGGCTAAAATACACAATGCCCCTCCCAGTCATAGTAGGCATTCTGAGAGATGCAGGGGCATATTAGCAAGGGCACTATCGCCGCTTTAGCGGCACTTTTTGCCGCTAAAGCAGCGATATTTATATCGCCCTATCAGCAAACTGTCTCTAACAGCAGTTAGAGACAGTTTGCGAACATGTGCGCCCGTTTTTACCGCTTTGCATGTCAGCGATATTTATCGCTAATGACATGCAAAGTGGGCGTTCCTGACGAACAAACCTGGGAAACACTCGCTAACAGGCCTATCGCCTGTGTAGAAGGTGGCCATGGCCCCAGTTAGCGACGTGAAAAGTCGCGCTAACCGGGGTCATCGCCATTTATTTAACACCTGCAATTAGCAGGCATTAGCCATACCTAACATGGGGGGGTGGATTATGCTGATACGACCACAGGGTCGTATCGGCAAGGTGTTCTCCCTTCTCCATACAACATCGCTGGTTTTTCAGCGATGTTGGCCCATTTCCCCCGCTATCGCTGGAATATTCATCGCCATAGCGCTAATCGTTGCTAATACAGCGTTAGCGTGGCGATATATTCCAGCGATAGCCGGCGATAAAAAAAATCACGCTAAGCAGGGTTAGCGATGATTATCGCCTCTTCTTGCTAATATGCCCCGTAGTTTTTTGTCTTAGCCCCTATTTCCAGACAGTAAGGAAGGCGCAACCGGTTCAGGGCCTGACACACACAACCATGCACAGCATGGCTACCGCACCGCTGTTGTGCTTAAAGACTTGATTTCAGACCACATCACAAGCCATTGTGAAAACAGTAGCTTCATATAACTTATGCAACAAAAGTTTAAACTGAAGGTTTTTATTGGCCAGTGGGAGCCAGGCTGCATCTGCACAATGAGCTGTAGTGCCGTATTACTCTATGGATCTGTGAGCTGGTAAGGTGTAATGCATGTATTAAAACAAGACTTTCCCGGCTTTTCATGGTAGGCAAAACATCATGAATAATTCCATAGATGAATCACTAACAAAATATCGAAGGTCAGAATATCGACCTACAGAAATATCGACGCAAGGATATCGAAGTCAAGAATATCGACATCCTATCTACATTATGGTACGTACAAAAATATTGAAAAAAAAATATCGATGTCAAAAATATTGTTGTTAAAAATTATAAGTAATATATATGTAATGTAAAAATAAATTAAACATATACATATAATATATAATATATATACTTACTAATAATTTTTAATAATAATTTTAATAACTTATAATTTTGTAAAAAATATCTTATAAATTATAAATACATCTATACACATAAAACAATAATATATAAATAAAATTTAAATAAATATATATATAACAAATTAAAAAAATTAAAATTATTTTTAATCTTTTTTAAATTAATTATATACTACATTAACTAAAATAATACAAAAAATATTAGATAAGCGGAGGTAATAAAATTACTATTCCAACTCCAAACAGTGCATCAGTAGGGAAAATGTTGGATAGCGTAGGGGTAAAAATTACTATTCCCACCCCTTGAGTGCAACAGTAGGGAAAGTGTTGGATAGCGTAGGGGTAAAAATTACTATTCCCACTCCAGGGAGTGCAACAGTAGGGAAAGTGTTGGATAGCGTAGGGGTAAAAATTACTATTCCCACTCCAGTGAGTGCAACAGTAGGGAAAGTGTTGGATAGCGTAGGGGTTAAAATTACTATTCCCACTCCAGTGAGTGCAACAGTAAGGAAAGTGTTGGATAGCGTAGGGGTAAAAATTACTATTCCCACTCCAGTAAGTGCAACAGTAGGGAAAGTGTTGGATAGCGTAGGGGTTAAAATGACTATTCCCACTCCAGGGAGTGCAACAGTAGGGAAAGTGTTGGATAGCGTAGGGGTAAAAATTACTATTCCCACTCCAGTTAGTGCAACAGTAGGGAAAGTGTTGGATAGCGTAGGGGTTAAAATTACTATTCCCACTCCAGTGAGTGCAACAGTAGGGAAAGTGTTGGATAGCGTAGGGGTTAAAATTACTATTCCCACTCCAGTGAGTGCAACAGTAGGGAAAGTGTTGGATAGCGTAGGGGTAAAAATTACTATTCCCACTTCAGTGAGTGCAACAGTAGGGAAAGTGTTGGATAGCGTAGGGATTAAAATTACTATTCCAACTCCAGTGAGTGTAACAGTGTGGAAAATGTAGGATAGCGTAGGGGTTAAATTAACCTACTTATTAATTAAATAATTTTTGCAAAATAAATAACATATTAATAATTAATTAACTAAAAAATTAATAATAAATACCAATAAAATTAAATTAATATTTACTTAAACAACATTAAATTACTTTCCACCCTATTCCCCCATAAACACACAACCCGCTACACATAAAAAGAACACAATTAATTTAATTATCAATTAATCAATTAATAAAAATTAATTACCAATTAATAATAAATTAACAATAAATTAATTAACAATAACAATAAATAAAAAATAATAATAAATTAATTACAATTAATATAATTATAAATTAATCAATTAAAAAAATTAATTACCTATTAATAATTTTTTAACAATACATTAATTATCAATAACAATAAATAAACAAATATTAATTAATTAATTATAATTAAATTATTTCCCACCCTATTCCCCTAAAAACCCACAACCTGCTACACATAAAAATTAACATAATTAATTTAATTATCAATTAATCAATTACTAAAAATTCATTACCAATTAATAATTAATTAACAATACATTAATTAACAACAACAATAACTTAAATAAAAGTAATAATTAATATAATGATAAATTAATCAATTAAAAATAATAATTACCAATTAATAATTAATTAACAATAAATTAATAATCAATAACAATAAATAAAAACATATTAATTAATTAATTATAATTACATTACTTCCCACCCTATTCCCCTATAAACCCACAACCCGCTCTGATACTAAAAGCGCAAAATTTACTTTAAAAAAATTACTAATTTCTAAACATTTAATACATATATTTAAAAATAATAAAAATACATTACAAAAAATGTGAAACATACATATAAAATACGTACTAAAATACATAACACTAACATAAATATCGATATTATTAACAACGATATTTTTGCTAACGATATTACTTACTGCGATATTACTTACTTGGATATTACTTACTTCGATATACAAAAAGCGATATTACTTACCTTAAGGTCGATATTTTGGTCACCGATATTCTTGACATCGATATTCTGTCCCTAGATATTAAAAACTCGATATTAGTGTAGGTCGATATGAAAAAATCGATATTTTGACTGCGCACCTCCATAGATAAATAAGCTAAATTCTTATAAATATCCTAAATGATTAATTAGTGTGTCTGTAGGAAGGATATTTCTCTCGCACTGTCCATTCTATTTTAGAAACCTCTCTGGGAGACAGTCCTCATATAACACTCAAACCCCTCAAATTCCCTCACAAAAAACCCACTCCCCCTAAACTCCCCCACCTCCATTCATCCTCATCCCACACAATCAAGTACCAAAATATTTCACTCTGGTGTGAAAGGACAGATCATGTAATTTTTTTATATGTCTGAGGTTGCCTATTAACTCCTTACCAGTGCTTCAGTGGGAGGAGAGAAGGCTGGAAGTGATGGCAAGGACATTACCAGTGCAGAATAGGGCTCTTTAGACAAGGAAAAAGGTGTGATCTATGATCAGCCAGCCTCAAGGAGCTCTAGCAAGTAGCATCAGGCCGTGATCAGGTCACCGCTCCAGTGTGAGTGCAGGCACAGCAGGTGTTGATGAGGGAAATGCACTCTTCCCACCGCTTGCTCACAGAGTTCATCCCTCATGGTACCAGAAGGAAGGAGGCCTGATGCTCTGCTGCACAACTAATGTGTTATAGTGAGCTGTGTGTAAATGATGTCCAGGTATCTACACTGGCTTATGGTTTCTTGCAGTGATACCCAGGTGTGACAGCTAACAAATACTGACTGTCCTGATCGTTATTTGCCCTTGTACTCCACTGTGTTTGGTCCAGGGCTCATTATATTGTTCAACTGTTTTAGACTCCATCAAATCCTTTTTCTGATCATGAGCCTTACCATGATACCATCCCAGCAGAACAAAACAAATTACCTGGGTAATAGATCCAGCTTCCTGTACAGAGTGACTGCTAGAATAGGAGGAATAATTTCCAAGGGGGAGAATTAAGTTCACTCAAATGGAATAGGATGTTTAGCAGCTGTATGGTTCACCTCGATGAACCATCTCCAGGTTGAATGAATGAGATGTTTCAAACTATTGTTATTAATAAACATAACTTGTGTTGAGAGAGAGAGATTTCTGCACCCCTCTTGTCTCTTTCTGCACATCTGTTCCTTCTTTCTGCACTTCTTTTGTTTCTTTCTGCAGTACTCTTGCTTCTTTCTGCACCCCCTTGCCTCTTTCTCTACCCCTCATCTCTCTTTCTGCACCCCTGTTGCCTCTTTCTGCACCTCTGTTCCTTCTTTCTGCATTTCTTTCTACAGCTCTCTTGCTTCTTTCTATATTCCCTTGCCTCTTTCTCCACCCATCTTCCATCTTTCTGCACCCATGTTGCCTCTTTCTGCACCTCTGTTCCTTCTTTCTGCACTTCTTTTGTTTCTTTCTGCACATCGCTTGCTTCTTTATGCACCCCTCGTGCCTCTTTCTGCACCCCTCTTCCCTCTTTTTGCACCCCTCTTGCCTCTTTCTGCACCTCTGTTGCTTCTTTCTGTACTCTCTTGCTTCTTTCTGCACCTCTCTTGCTTCTTTCTGCACCACTTGTGCTTCTTTCTGCACCCCCTCTTACCTCTTTTTGCACCCCTCTTGCCTCTTTCTGCACCTCTGTTCTTTCTTTCTGCACTTCTTTTCTTTCTTTCTGCACCCCTCTTGTCACTTTCTCCAACCCTGTTCCCCCTTTTTGCATCTCTGTTGCTTCTTTCTGCACTTATCTTGCCTCTTTCTCTACCCTTCATCCCTCTTTCTGCACCTCTGTTGTTTCTTTCTGCACTTCTCTTGCTCCTTTCTGCACCTCTGTCCCTTCTTTCTGCAACCCTTGTGCCTCTTTCTGCACCCCTCTTCCCTCTTTCTGCACCCCTCTTGCCTCTTTCTGCACCTCTGTTCCTTCTCTCTGCACTTCTTTTGTTTCTTTCTGCACCTCTCTTGCTTCTTTATGCTTCCCTCTTCCCTCTTTCTCCAGCCCTCTTCCCCCTTTCTACATCTCTGTTGCTTCTTTTTACACTTCTCTTGTCTCTTTCTGTACCCCTCTTCCCTCTTTCTGCACCTCTGTTGCTTATTTCTGCACTTCTCTTGCTTCTTTCTGCACCCCTCATGCCTCTTTCTGCATCCCTTTTTCCTCTTTCTTTACCTTTCTTGCCTTTCTCTGCACCTCTGTTCCTTCTTTGTGCACTTCTTTTGTTTCTTTCTGCACCTCTCTTGCTTCTTTCTGCACCCCTTGTGCCTCTTTCTCCACCCCTCTTACCCCTTTCTGCATCTCTGTTGCTTGTTTCTGCACTTCTCTTGTCTTCTTTCTCCACCCCTGTTCCCTCTTTCTGCACCTCTGTTGCTTCTTTCTGCACTTCTCTTGCCTCTTTCTCCACCCTCCTTTCCTCTTTCTGCACCTCTGTTGCTTCTTTCTGCACTTCTCTTGCTTCTTTCTGCACTCCTTGTGCCTCTTTCTGCACCCCTCATGCCTCTTTCTGCACCCCTTTTTCCTCTTTCTGCACCTTTCTTGCCTTTCTCTGCACCTCTGTTACTTCTTTCTGCACTTTTTTTGTTTCTTTCTGTACCTCTCTTGCTTCTTTCTGCACACCGCTTGCCTCTTTCTCCACCCCTCTTACCCCTTTCTGCATCTCTGTTGCTTGTTTCTGCACTTCTCTTGTCTCTTTCTCCACCCCTGTTCCCTCTTTCTGCACCTCTGTTGCTTCTTTCTGCACTTCTCTTGCCTCTTTCTCCAACCTCCTTCCCTCTTTCTGCACCTCTGTTGCTTCTTTCTGCACTTCTCTTGCTTCTTTCTGCACCCCTTGTGCCTCTTTCTGCACCCCTTGTGCCTCTTTCTGCATCCCTCTTCCCTCTTTCTGCACCTCTCTTGCCTCTTTCTGAACTTCTCTTGCCTCTTTCTATACTCAATTGGGAAGTGCAAGCTGTCAAGTTCAAAGGTCTGCATGCTCTCGTGACTGAGGTATATGTCTACTGGTATGTATGCATCTGAAGATGGTAGCTTAAAAAGCGGGTAACTTCTCCTATAGGTGGTCAAATCTTCTCAGTTGTGCCCTGTCATTCGGTTGCACAGGCAGACATGTCATGTATATATGTGTTATAGAGCCCTTCAAATATAATATTGAATACCCATGTGCCCTGTATTGTGAGCAGAAAGAAATGCATACACCTTTTTTACACACATTTACAGACTATGCTGTTTGAAACACAGGTATTCAAGTGTTTGTATGTTTATTTTCATTTAACCCGTCACTAGGTAAAAGCATAGACAAGCATGCATACCTTCCCAAACTTGGTCAGACTTACAACAGTGATATGCTTAGGATTGCTGTTTTATATTTGGTAGGCCTAACATTCTGAACAGTCGATTAATAGTGAACCTTCAAGAAAAAAGTGAGGTTTAAGACATCCTCGGAGAAGGATTAGTGATTAGGGTACTTTGTATGAGTCTGTTGTAAGGTACAGTCAAATTAGGCCTCTTTCTGCACCTCTGTTGGTTCTTTCTGTGCATCTCTTGCTTCCTTCTGCACCTTTCTCCCTCTTTCTGGACTTCTGTTGCTTCTTTCTGCATTTCTCTTGCTTCTTTCTGCACCTTTCTTCCTCTTTCTGCACCTCTCTTGCCTCTTTCTGGACTTCTCTTGCTTCTTTCTGCGCCTTTCTTCCTCTTTCTGCACATGTCCTATCTATGTAGGTATAGTTAGAAATTAGCATTTAAAAAACCTTAGAAATTCCATGAAAAAAACCAGAGGTTTCAGGGACGTTATAGTTAGGGATTAGCATTTAAAAAACCTTAGAAATTCACTGAAAAAACCACAGGTTTCAGGGACGTTATAGTTAGGGATAAGAATTTAAAAAACTTTAGAAATTCACTGAAAAACCCACAGGTTTCAGGGACGTTATAGTTAGTTGGACAGTTCACTCATATAAAACCAAAGAAATTCGGCCGTTATAGTTAGTAGAGCTAACTATAACTCGCGCCCCTGCAATGCACTGCTGATGACATCACATATTACATCACTCATGACATAGTCAGTGACATCACTGATGACATCTCAAATGACATCACTGATGACATCATCCAGTGACTGAGTGTTTCTAAAAAGTTCAATAATTTTATATATATATGCCAAGGTGTATTGAAGAATGAGTGGGTGTATGAGTGTCTGAATGGATGATTTAGTGGGTGCACGACTGACTGTATAAGTGAGTGATTAAACATGTCTTAGTGAATGCATGGTTGAATGATTAACCTCTGTGAATGTCTGTATCAGTCTGTCAGTTGGTGTGTAAGTGGCTGCATGGGTTGGTGAGTAGCTGCATCAGTGTCTATATGGGTTAATGATTTGTTTTCTGAGTACCTGTATGGGTGCCTGAGTTTCTGTGTGGGTGGCTGGGGGGTGGGGGTGTGTAACTCCCTGCATGGATGTGTGAGTGGGTAATTCACTGGGTGTATGGGTTTATGAGTGCATGTGTTAGGGACTGTTCGGGTGAGTGAGTGTACGTATAGCTGTGTTGGTGAGTGAATGGATGTCTCAGTGGTATATGTGTAAGTAACTACATATGTGAAAGGCAGTATATGTGAGTGTTGGAGTATATAAGTGAGTCTATGTGACAGTGATTGATTGTGACAGTGGCTGCATGGATAAGTGTGTGCTTATATCACTAATGGTTGAAGAGAGTACGTACATGGTACTATCTGTATGAATAAGTGAGGTGGTGTGTGTGTATAATTGTATGGGTGAGTAAATGGAAGTATAATTAATTCTTTTGGTGACTGACTAGGTGTTTGAGTAACTCTTTGGGTGAGTGGCAGTGTGTGAGTGTCTATATGGGTGTATGAGTGGATATATCAGTGGCTGTATTGATGAATGACTGCGTGAATGAGTGACTGTATGGGTTAGTGAGTGGATGTGTGTGTAGATGTATAAATCACTGAGAGGGTATGTACTAACTGCTAATGGTCTGTCTATGGTTTCGATATTGGTAGTCTGTATTTTAAAGAGGGTTTATCAAAGGTTATATTAGGGTGTGAGGAGGTGCATCAGATGATCACGCGGATGATGTCATCAGTGATTTCATCAGTGATGTCATTTGAGATGTCATCAGTGATGTCATCAGTGATGTCACTGATCATGTCATGAGTGATGTAAAATGTGACATCATCAACAGTGCATTGCGGGGCGCGAGTTATAGTTAGCTATACTAACTATAACGGCCGAATTTCTCTGGTTTTACATGAGTGAAATGTCCAACTAACTATAACATCCCTAAAACCTGTGTTTTTTTCAGTGAATTTCTAAAAAAAATTAAATGCTTATTCCAAATTATAACGTCCCTTAAACCTGTGTTTTTTTCTGTGAATATATATATATATATATACATACATATATATACATTCATTTCAGATGTCAAAAGTCTTATTATGACTACTATAATTTCACATGCTACAAGTTATATAATATGCAAGGGTATAACCAGTGCATGGAGAAAGGGCCAGTTATAGTTAATGTGGTGTGGTGATTGATGCAAGAAGAATGAGTATGGAGGTGTGCAACCTATAGCAACTTGAAGATGGGGAGTTAATTATAAATATAAGTTCTAACTAGTGGTCAGTAAATTAGAAATTTAAGTTATAACTTCAACTTTATAATTTCCCCATCTCCAGTTTGTATTGTTTAAGATGGGTTTTATATATGACTGTGCACTTTTGGGGGCATATCATGTGCCCCCCCGCACGCACCCCCATGGGCAGATTTGCCCAGGGGGCCTGTTGGGGGCCCCCTTCCATGCCTTTCTACCAAGCATTTCATAGTGGGGTCGCTGCCATGAAATGCTTGGTGGAAAGGCAGGTCGGAATCTGCTCGATGGTGCCAGCATCGGCACAGCCATGATTCCTGCCTGCTTTCCCCACCACTGCGGGATCCTGGTGGTGGAGGCGGTCTTGTGGCGGTCCCATCGCCACCATTGTAATACGGTGGTCAGACCCCACAGGTGGTGGTGGTCTGACTGCCACCGCGAGGACCACCGTACTCATAATAAGGCCCTAAGTTTGGTGTAAACAATATTTCACACTTGCGAAATTGAAAGTGCGACATATAGTTTATACCATGCTAAGGGGCCCATTAGGATGTCGGGCGGTAGCACCACCGCCGTGCTGTCTGATGTAAAAACCACCAGTTACCGTCCGCCCGCCGCGGCCCACACGCCCGCCCAATTAGGATGTGAAAAGTCAGCCAAACACCGCCCGTAAGCCAGCGACGCCGTCCGCCATCAAAGTGCGCCCGTTCACGTAGCGGCGCGGCCCAATGGACACACACCGTCCGACGAAATCACGTACCGCCCGGCGTACAAATTACGATGCCGCAAACAAACAGCTCCCACGGCTAAGAGACACCGCACGAGAAACCAAGGCGGAAACTCGATCGCTGAGTACGGACACCAAAGAGGCGGACCCCCGAGCATGAATCCAGCACTGCAGGCCCTCCCCATGCTCTACCTGATGCAGAACCTAGGAGTCAACGCACCGCGGAGACGCAGGTAGGCAGACACACAACAAGGGCACGCAAACACCGCACACAGTGCAAGGGCGGAAGAACTGTACATGGCCCCCCCAGACACCCCTGCGTGTACACGACACATCCACCACTGCACCCACAAATGTCACACCGGGCAAATTGAAACAACTCGTAACAACCGGGCACACACTACCTGGGACCAGGAACTAACGTCCCCGTCACGGCCCCGCAGCGCAGCGGCGAAGACGCAGCCACACATGCGCACAACGCAGAGCCCAACGACAGCGCCATGTATGCGCCGCACACAAACAACACAGGGCACAACAAACACCACACACCAGCCCCACCCTGAACGCACATGTCACGTGACAGACCTGCCACAGTCATGTCCCCAACCGGCAATTCACTGTTGCCAACCTGACGTCACACAACTGACCCGAACATGTCAGTGATGTCACGCCAAATTAGGACACACCCCTGTGTGCAAAACATGGCGAAGCACACAGCGGCGGCAATATCACCCAGCAGAATATGGACCCCGTCGGCAAAAGGTACGCCAGTACCACACAGAAACACCGATACCACCCTGCACCCAATACCAAGACATGCAATACGTAACATCAAAGATCCCGGGGACCGACAACAGGTGGCTCCAATTATAACACCCACACACAAGGCCCAACGTATAGCGGAAACGCAGCGTGCCGCCCACACACGGGAGAGGAGATAGCACTGAATGGCCTTCCATACCCACACCGAAACCACAGCTCAACCATTCAAGCAGGACAATACAGTCATTATCCCCAAAAAAAGCCCAACACAGGCATGCAGAGGGAACCGTCCACTGGGCAGATAGCGCATAACACGAAAGAACATTTCGAACGGAAAAAAGAAATAATACCACTCCCCCATGTGGTTCACATGCAAGTTATCTGGAAGGAGTCAGACACCACTGACCTTGACCATTCATAGAAGCATGTGGGATGAGGGCCCGTGTCCTCCGCACAAGCTACTATAACCCAAGTCCTGCCTCCCTACGACCATTACAGAATTCCCAGCAACGTCGGAGGTTGCACTCTGCAGACTGCACAGACAGCCGGAGCACGCCATCACATCGCCCTGCAGCAAAATGGCACTTGCACCACACCTACCCAACTACGCCGGACAGATGAAGGTGTACAAACATAACCTGATACAGATATTGGGATGTGAAAATCTGGCTCTGCTGAACGTAAGTTACCGACTAACTTACCGCATCGCATTGTTCAGCTGCGTCATCCCCGTCTTCTACTGTCGGAGGTGTCCCTTCCACTGTCCTGTGGATTTATGTCTCTCCAACCCGGCATGTCCAATGGCGGACCTGGTACAACTGTTCAACCCCCTGGACGTCCACGACAGGATCTGTTCAGCCTATGGGGGCATGGCGTATGTGGCTGCAATCGGACCCACACTGCAATGGGACCACTGTGCCTCCACACGACGTATTCTGGATCACAGTTTCATCGAATGTCATCCAACATGTCCCATCAGGCTCCTACAAGGGACAACTTACGACCAACACCTTGACAGCCACCATCCGCTGCATTGGATGGCATCCATGTATACCACCAATGCCATGGAAGCCCTGCTGGAAGGTATCGCATACCTGACAACCTGTCAATTCGTCGGACCCCGACGCAATACCCCCAATTGAACAATGATGTCCTACACCGTACCCATGCTTGGCTCCGCACGGACTGAGCAGTTACCAGTACAACAACTATACCATACAACCTGCAACTAACACCACACCATTAACTACACTGCCATGATATCGGATATTTTCGGGACATGCACTCTGTTCCTCATCACATCCAGTAACTCTGCATGAACAGGGGGAGGCAGAGGCATGGGATTTGTGTATGGCAACCACATGGACATCACTGCACGTACAACTATGCCATAATATGTATCCTGCGCCCATGAACATATGCACCGGTCAGTGGACAGTAATCGGTCGGCTGTAGTATGTGAGAGCTGTCACCTCACCTCCCTCTGAACTTCCGTGCCAGGACTTTTTCATGGACAACAAGTGCATCCCCCAACAACATGACCCCAGTGACTGTGTCATGTCCAGTAGCCACCACATTGCAACAACAAGTGGGACGCCGTTGCATGCACGTAGGCCCATGCCCTGATGACACCCCTCACGCACGTGTGTATGAGTAACTATAGCAGCAAACCTGTAACATGGAACTGAGATGTACTGTGCCCATGATGTCAAGCGGTCTGGTAGGCAAAATGTATACTGTCTGTGTCAAAGTCAGCAGCTCCACAGTAATTAGCAAATGTACATTAGCACAGCAACGGCTAAGCAGTTGTAACTCTGAAGCCCACATCCCACAGTCAACAACTAATCACATGTACCCCTACACCCTATGCTATGTGTAATCATGCTGAGTATATCCTCCACATGCATTTCGCTGCCAGTAGTGTCCACTATACTGCATCACAGAGGACATAAGTCCTAATACATGGCTTGAAGTAAATATGTGTCTCTGCTTATTCATTCCACGAGTACGAATGAGAGAGGATGAGAGTGTGTGAAGTACACGGCAGTCGTGAGATGACCATGTAGTCCACTGTCATTGGATGTCAACGTAAATGAGTAGCACAACTGTGGAAGACACACATGTGTCATGTGAAGCGGGAGTTACGCTTGGCTCAGGTGGGTGGGTGTGACGGGTAGGTGCGCACATGCAATGTTGAAACACGCTGTGTTGGGAGGATTCCGGAGCAGTACATTACCGCTCTCCTGGGAATTTGTAAAGACCACCTGTCTGGGGATGAATGTGAACTCGTGTGTGCACAACAGGCGGGCACACGATCAATGCTGCATCAGGTGTAGACGTCAGCCCACCCTCTGTGGACATGCTGGATACTGCTGTGCGTCCGCCAGGCCCTTGCCAAGGCACTCACATCCCCTGTCGACCAGGTGTATCCCCAACATTGTCCACCTGCACAGGCAATCCAGGGCACGGGATGGCAGTGGAGCATGGTGGGTGAGAGGTCATGGCGCGCTCCTCCTGGTCACATCACGCAGGCAACACATCCTCAATATGTAGTATGGCACAAGTCAAATGGAAGTAGTGGGGTGACGCACACATCACGAGCAGGAGTGACGTCACGGAAGGTGGCTCGCACCATCTCACTCATTGCCTATTTTCCCACACACGTTACATGCCATTGCAACAGAGAAGCCAGCGCGTGCACAAGCAGCTCCAAGCTCGCCCCAGAGAGGCCAAAGAGTGAATGTGTGGGTCCATGAGCTCCAGTTGGACGCGGCCTGGGCCGCTAGGGCAGCTACAGCCTCTGTGTGTTGCAGGTGGTGTATCCGGACTGCGGAGCCTGTCATGCATTGTCAATGTTGCCCGGGTCTCGAGTCGGGGCACCACGCAGGTGTACGGCGTCCCGCCACTTATTATACCGCGAGACAGACCACTTGTTCAACTGGACCCACACATACACTCCTTGGCCTCTCTGGGGCGAGCTTGGAGCTGCTTGTGCATGCGCTGGCTTCTCAGGTGCAAACGCATATTTGGGTGAGCGAGGGGAGGCCATGAGGACAGGGTAAAATATGACTGTCTGACTTCCAGTTAGTTTAAGGAATGACCCTGATGTGGTCATAAAAAGACGTGTCTCGTGTGTATTGCAACTAGTAGATAAGCCGATGAACTTCCCATGTCTTGCATGTAGCCCCGCACCTAGACCCGCCCACTCGACACATAAAAATGAGTACCAGCACCACATCCTTCCCATTCGAAGCACTGACTGGGTGTGACAACCATCGGACAGTCTTGTGTAGTCCACCCACGCGTACATGTGGGCCCTCCATGATCCATGTCACCTGCGGCAAAGTGATGTCATGGGCAATGACGGAAGTGAGGAGAGCTGTCTGCCCCACGCACAGATGGCGCATCAGCTCAACAGACCCAGCACTGAGGGCAGCAGGGGTCACATGTGCAGGGGCAGCTGTGCCTGGTGTGAAGGCACATGCATATAGACAGCACATCGAGCAATGTGTAGTCTGCCCACATCTACTGTCCATTGTCAGGCGGACCTAGCAAAAGATCACAAGACAACACATCTGTGTGGGTGTACCCACTGTGACCAACACTGCGCAACAATCAACGTACTCGCCCTGTGCATGGCCCACCCCGCAACGGAGGTCACATTCAGTGCCACTAACTCACACACATCCCTATCACGAGGCATGGTGTGTCCAATCGACAGGGCTGAGTTTGCGCTTATCCGGAGGGTCCTGAACAGGAGACACATGTAACCCACTAGGCAGTCTGTGTTGTCACCTACTGGCATTGTGCAGTCAATGTGCAGGCCAGGCCTGCTGGGACTGAGAAGGGCAGCATGGCCCCAGCCTGACATTCACACGAGCAAAAAGTGCACTGAGACCTGCATTGCCAATTGTCTGTGTCACTGGATGTCTGACATGAAGTTGCCATGTACCACCACTCGGGAGGGACAGACATGTCAAAGCGCCCGAGAGCTCACATACCCCTGCCACCTGCAGTCAGCATGGTGAGCAGTGCATGTTTGAACCCCACAGGCTCTGACTCATAGTGCTGCGGATCAACGACATGTGTGTCCCCCACATGCACTCACACACACACTGCAGTTGTCTCTCACACACAACTTTCGCAAGGAATAGCCATGTGCAGTGTGCGTGGAGCTCGGAATCCAGGATCTCCAGCTCCTCGCTGGTGAGTGGACCTGGACATATCCTCAGCGTCATCGACGTGAAGGTGGACAGGTGGCAGCAGCAGGTGTTGTTGAGGGATGCCAGGCTGCAGTCCCTGGTAGCTGTGGTAATGCCGGTCTCACTCCCACAGTCATATAGCCCCCTGGTGCAGTTTCAGTGGGTCCAAGCCGCTGCAATTGGTGTACCGTGTCTGCCTGCTTAAATTGCAGATGATGGCCTCCTCCCAGCTGGCCCGTGACGCTTTCCTCCATTGCGGGACACGCAGGGTGCAACCGCGAGGGCCATTGGAGTTGGCCGTAAGGGCCTGGCCCATGGCGGGTACAGTCCGCTGATGCCATGTGCACTACACAGTATGATGTGCGCAATGCATCTGCAGGTGTGGCCATGACTTGTGTGTGGGGGCAGGTCCACACTGGACAGGGCCACAACATGCTGTGCGCATGGGCAGGGACGGCCAGTGCTCAGCCTCCACATGTCTGTTGGCACATCATCATGTACACATTGGCATGGGAGCATGGGACATGCATATGCACACACATGCCATCTTTCACTATGCACATCTCCCACTTGGCACGTGCTACGTTACGTGTCACTTGTGATGTGTATTTGCAATCACACAGCTGTGTTGTCATGGAGCTGTCAATGTGTACACCTGTCAATGTGTTTTGGAGGTGTGATCCGTACAGTGCTGTACATAGGGTGAAGTAGGGACATCAATGACTGTCTCATATCCCCTCGTGCAACAGGACCCACTTGTTTTTGCCGCTCAGCCTGTGTCCATTGCGTTGTTGGTGTGTGCCATACTCACCCAGCCGCGGATGCTGTGTCAGGCACAGCAGCTAGTTATATTGCCGTGGTGTTGCCGCTTCCCAAATATGCAGTCTGATATCATCGTCATGCCTTACAAGTTGTTAAGGCCTAAATCCCCATGTGCATGCTGATAGCAATGGTTTGTGTCACTGCTCATTGCTATTGGTAAGGGGACCTGTGTAAGTGTATTGTGGCTGTGCTGTCCCTACTTGTCAGCTGTTCTGTGATTCAATTGCTTGGTCAGTCATTTTTGTTTTGTGTTTGTGGAAATGCCATGTGGCGTGTTGCTTTGACATGTGTCCACTTCCATCTTCCCTAGGAGGAGACCAAACATACATCGCCCCTACCAATTGCTGTCAGACATGGAGGACGTGGAGGTAATCCGGAAATTCCGACTGGACCGACCCACCCTGCATCGCCTATGTGCCTTGTTGGAACCCCACCTCCGTCCTCGCAGGGTGTATCCGACTGCATTTACCCCCACGGCTAAGGTGATGGCTGCACTACATTTCTTCGCCACTGGGTCATTCCAACACACAGTGGGCAGTGGAAGTGGGATGTCCCAGCCCATGTTCAGCATGGTGCTACGTGATGTACTGTCAGCTATGATGCTGTACAGGAACAGGTACATACGATTCCCCAGGGCTCGTGAATTGGCGGCAGTGAAGGGTGATTTCTATGCCCTTGGACGGATCCCCCACGTTGTTGGTGCAATAGATTGCACCCATATTGGCCTTGTAGCACCACAGGCCCTGGAGCACATTTATCGGAATAGGAAGCACACCCACTCCCTGAATGTGCAAGTGGTGTGCCTTGCGGACATGGTCATTACACACGTGTGTGCGAAGTTTCCAGGATCGGCCCATGACTCGCACATCATGCGCAACAGCATCCTACCACGTCTGATGACCAATCTGCAACCGGACCGTGCTTGGATTGTTGGTGAGTATGTGTACTCGTGTAGCGTGGCTGTTGTGCGATGCTGTCTTGGGGACAGTTGGAATTGCAACTAATCTCGGTATTCCTCACACCCAGGGGACTCTGTTGATCCGAATGGGCCTTGGCTGCTCAGCCCATTACGTAATCCTCGGACCCCAGCTGATGACCGCTACAATGAGGCACATGGGAGGACCAGACGTGTGGTGGAGCGGACCTTTGGCCTCCTCAAGTCCAGGTTCAGATGCCTGGACCACACCGGAGGCGGACTGGCGTACTCCCCACAGAAGGTGTGCCAGATAGTAGTGGCTTGCTGCATGCTGCACAATCTGGCTATTCGCAAGCAGATCCCCCTAATAGTGGATGACGGTGATCATCCAGGGCCCCAGCCTGCAGACCAGGACGGGTCCAGTGACGAGGACAGTGGAGAGGAGGAAGCTGTGAATGTGCGTCAGCAGCTCATCGCCCGCTACTTCACTTGACGGTGAGTGTCCATTTACGACGGCTGAAGTAGCTGTAGTTGTGCAGGTGTATGTGTGCTCTGTCACGGAGGCCTTTTGTTCACTGAGTGCTGTGTGTCAATGGTCCATGTCCAGGTTAGTATGCCACTGACAGTGGCTGTAGCATTGTGCCCTGTTGCTCTGTGAGATGTGTGTACATTGCCTGTAGTTGGTGACAAGTACTGTGTGATGAGTGTGTGACACACTCATTGAATGTACTCTTGTTCTGTTTTTCACCCCTAGGTCCCTGCAGCCTCTCCTGTCCCATCGACATACCACACAGCAGATGCATTTCTGCTCATGGTGGCGGTTGCACATCGTTGAATAAACACAGGGCACAGACAGCAGATTGTGATCAAGGTGTATTTATTTTCAGCGGTGACATGTTATTGTGTGCAAGGTGTTGACAAAAGTGGTGCGTGCAGTGACTATGAGTTGACGGTCATGGCTGCGTGATGCTCAAGGTGTACCCATTTAGTCCTATGTCCACAGTCCAACAGACACATGCCATTCACATGGCAGTGTGGGGTAGGATCGTATTACAAGTCAATGCAGTAGGTGGTCAAGGTGGCTGGCTGACTCACTGGCGTTTGGTGCGTGCGAAGTCCTCTCTGGACACCTGTTTCCTCTTCGGACGGCCCCTTCCACGTTTGGAAGGGGGTGTGTTGGTGGGCTGCTGGTGGTGGCTGAGGAGTGCTCACTCGCTGTGGACGCAGGGGAACGCGATGCTGCACGACCCTGCGCCACAGCAGGTGGTGGCGGAGGTGGTGTTGCTGGCCTTGCTTGTGCCCTCACCACCACCACCAGCTGGCCCATGAGGGCCACGAATTGGCCCATATGGGCGTCCATGGACCTGAACACCCCAAGGACCTCCCGCGTGTCGCTAGCCGACCTGGCCCATTCTCCTTGGGCCTCTTCATAGGCCCCAAGGACTCTGTCGATTTGCGGCTGGGCTTGGCTCCCAGGCACAGATGGCGTTGGCCTGACCCTGCTCCTCCTACCAGTACTGCTGCCACCGACCTGCCCACTAGCCACATTGCTCACCACGGTCCTCGGTCTGGCTCCCAGGGTGGACCCCGACGGCCGGGCCACCCCTTGCGCTGGGGCTGTGGCCAGGGATGACGTGGTGGTGGTGGTTGCGGCGGTGGTGGTGGTTGCGGCGGTGGTGGTGGTTGCGGCGGTGGTGGTGGCCGCAACGACCGTGGCAGCAGGGGTCTGTGACTGGTCAGCAGCCCTGGGTGATGGGTTGGTGGGTAGGAGGGGCCCTGGGGAGCGGTTGTGCCCTGCCACACCAGATGGGCCTGCTGGGTGGTCCACGTCCGAGGAGGTGTCCAGCTCCTCTACATCCGTGAGTCCGGGTCGGGGGCTTGCGGACTGGCTGTGCTGGCTGCTGTCTCCCTCTCCAGCATCCAGCAGTTCGGCACCTGTGGGGAGGATGAGATAGGTTAATGTGTTGCACCTAGCAAAGTATGTATTGGTTGTCTGACATTCACAGTTCGTGCACTGTCGTGCACAGGTTTCCCAGTGGCGTGTGTGTGGATGTACGATGTGTGTATGCGTGGGCAAGGCAATGGAACTGTGTGATGTGAACATGTGGCATGGGACGGATTAGCAATGCCGATGGGTGTGTGTTGCTATACTCCTACATTTTGTGGCTCGGGTGTATGCGGGCTCCAGACCCATCGACGATATTGAGGTGAAATATGGTTTAGGGGTTCAAATGGAATGCTTAGAAACGCAGATGGGAAAAGGGGGTACAGCCCCCTCAACGCTTTTGATGTGAAATATGGTTTTGGGGTTCAAATGGAACGCTTAGATACGCAGATGGGAAAAGGGGGTACAGCCCCCTCAACGCTTTTGAGGTGGAATATGGTTTAGGGGTTCAAATGGAACGCTTAGATACGCAGATGGGAAAAGGGGGTACAGCCCCCTCAACGCTTTTGAGGTGAAATATGGTTTTGGGGTACATACTGTGACATATGGGTGCAGAACGGGACATGTGTTTTGGCAACATGACAGTGCAGAGACAAAGGTGTGTGTATGTCTAACATCCCCAGCATATCTGCTGACTGGTATCATTTATGGACATTACACTGCAAGCATTGTTGTGAGTGAGTGATGGTTGTGTGCCACACGACGTATTGCAGATGTGCCAATTCCTTGGTGTGCGTGCTACCCTCGGCCATGTGCATCAATGCAGTGCTCTTGGGGTGTTGACTATATTATGTATGTTGTTAATCACAGTGTGACGTGCGCTTCAGTCACTGCAGGCACATTATTTGTCATGGGCAGGTATCTTTGCATGACTACTGTATGAGGGCCAGCTGTTCGGATGACATACCTTTCATGACACAGGGGCTGACAGATGAGATGGATGATATGTTGAATGTGCATTGTGTGCCTGTGTGTTTCATGGGTCCAGTGGTGTGTATGTGCATTATTGTGGTCCCACGCTGTTACTTCTAGGCAGGTTGGACTTACATGGGCGTTGTTGTACGATGTGTGGGTAACAGGCAGTAAGGACTACATGGACAAGACTTCGATGGTGTTGCTGATGTGTGTGATGAGTGGCACAGTGCCCGCCGTGTGGGTCTGTGCTCCAGTGGGACTTGTGCATGCAGACGTGGCTCCTTAGGTGTTGCTGTGTTTGTGATGGCTCATGTGGGGTATGACTCTGTAATACATGTCCGTGTGCACATTGGTCACATGATTGTGACAGGGAGCAGTGCTGCGTGTTCCTCTGCTACGTGACATGTCCCATGTGTTAGTCGTAATACAGTCCTCATGCCTACAGACACCCCGCCCTGTACAGTTTTCCACCTACAGGTTGTTTTTGAGTGCGCAATGCAATGGATGCCACATGGTTATGGGAGGGAGGGGTGCTCCATGTTGCTGGTCTGTGGGAGTGGGGGCGGTGTTGTGAGTTGTGGTGCTGGCTTACCACCCACAGAAACCCCTCCATGTAGGGTGAGATATCTACCTGTCGGCTGAAGGTGTGCACTGCAGTGGCTGACACATGGGTGTGGGGTGTGCTCCACCTTGCTGCGCTGTAGGACTAGGGGCCTGGTGTGTGTTGTACTTCAGCTGTCCCCCTCCCACCCACTGACTTTGTGTTCCGGCTACTTACCTGTTACTTGTCGGTTACTGCAGCTATGGCTGACACATGGGTGTGGGTGTGGTGAGTGCTCCTTCTGGCACTTTTGGAGTACAAGGGGACCTGGTGGGAGTTGCGGTGCTGGCTGACTGTACACATGCCTCCATGGTTTTGTTAGTTGGTCGGTTTGGGCTGAGTGTGTGGTAGTGTCTGTTGCATGTGTGGTTGATGTCTTGTGTATTGTGTACTGGACATGGGGGTGTTTGTCCCTCGGAGCTATGGCATAGTGGTAGTGCATGTGAGTACATAGCGGTGTGCTGGTATACATTTGTTTGTACTTACCAGCCTCCACTCCCCCTGGTATTCCGGTGAGACTCTCCGGATGTATGATGCCTCGCACCTTCTCCTCCCACGCCTTGAAGGTCTTGAAAAGCGCGGGATTACCTCCGCCAGTCCTGTCAGCCAGCTGCCGATTCTTGGCCTCCTTCTTCTTGACCTCCCTTTTCATATCGTGCCACCTCTTGGTGATTTCGCCTCGGTTGCGTGGCACGTTCCCTACTGCATTGACCTGGTCTACGATCCTGCTCCACATCCGATTTCTGGTGGCTACTGTTGTCTGTTGGACCTGGTTGCCAAAGATTTGTGGGTGCACCTTGATGATCTCGTCGACCATGACCGTCAGCTCAGTTGAAGTGAACTTTGGCATTCTGTGTGCTGCCATGGTGTGTGGTTTGGTGTTTGTGGTGCTGGTGCGGTGTGTGTGTGTGTGGTGTGTGATGTGCAGGTCGTTTGTGTTGCTGGTGTTTGGTGGTGCTGGTGCTGGTGGGTGTGATGGGTGCGTATCTGTGGTGTGCTGCTGTCCTTGCTGTGTCGCTGTGTTCTCTCCTCTCTTCTTGGCTTTGTAGTGTTGCAAGGGATTGTGGTCTGTGAAGGGGCTGCTTTTGTGCTTACCTATGTGGGTGTGTCATGATGGTCTGTTGTTTTCAGGTGTGTTGTGGCTGGTGTTCTGGGATTTGTAGTTTATTTGTTTGTCCAGGGGGGTGTTTTCGGGATGTGTACTGTGTTTGTGTATTTGTGCGTGGCTTGCTGTGTGGACTTGTTGGCCATGTTGTGTGTGTTTGTTTGGGTCCGCGGATGGTTTCTGTGCAGGGACGTGGCCGCCAGGGCTTCCGCCGTGTCCATTTCCATCTCTGTTGTTTACGATGGCGGGCGGTGTATTTGTGTATTTACCGCGCTCATGTCGGAGCGATCCTAATTTCACGGGCGGTGTCTCGATCGTCAGGGAGGGCGGTTTTTGGTTGTTGTGCGTATTTGCGTCCGTGGCGGACGGGTGGACTTAGAATCGGACATGATCGGGCGGTATTTTTTGGGTTTTTTCCGCCGCGGGCGGTGTTCGCTTCGCGGCATCGTAATTGCTCGGTCGGTATTCAGACGGTGTAGGCGGGCGGATTTTTACCGCTATGGTGGATGGCGGATTTTTTACCGCCCGGTATCGTAATGGACCCCAAAGTGTGCAATCTGGACTGTAAGTGGAAATATAGTGTAGTACAGTGTTTTAATTTTTTTACATATTTAATTGTTTTACATTTTTTTAAAGTGGACTGTACTACACTATATTTTACCTTAAAACCCAGAACATGGACTGTGTAAAAAAATTAAAAAAACTGAAATATGTTAAAAATGAAAAAGAACATTCAAATACACTATATGTCCCCTTAAACATAATGTATTAGTGTTGTTTGAAATTTTAAAACATATTTATTTTTTTCAATTGTTGTAAGTAGCATGTTTCCAGGTATTACCATGGTACTGTGTAAGTTTTTTAAAATGATATATGTAAAAATTGAAAATACACTAAAGTACACCATATTTCTCTCTTTTAAAAAAATAATTTCTATTGATGCTAGGGATATAAACACCATTCATTAATAAATAACAATCATTATAACTTTACAAATTAACACCTAGGAGTTCATATCGTTGGTATAATAACCCTTTTGAAAGATATAAAAATGTATCTACTGTCTGGATTGAGGATTATATACATATGAAAATTTGAAAAAAGTCACTCTAAACATAATGTCAATCTTTTATCATTAAATGCCAGACAGCCTTAAACTTCAGCCATGACCGTACTCCTCTAGTTTTTGCCAAAGCTTTTTCTCTCTCGAGAATCTCCACCATGATAGCCCACCATTCAACTGTACTACTAGGTTTTGGAGAAATCCTGGCCCATGAGATAGCAAGCCTAGCAGTAACTAAGATAATGGCAATAAAATCCCTTTGTGCCTGATTAAAATCGACCTTATATCCAAGCATGATGTCCCTTATAGTAAATACTATATCTAGATCAAGGTGAGTTTTACAAATATGTTTAATTCCCTGCCAGAATACCAACAGCAAAGGGCATGTAGCAAACATATGTATAATATTAGCAGCGTATTGTCCACATTTTGGACAATTCACCTTATTATTAAATTATCGTCCACCTTGCACTCCCCAGCTAGCTATTTTTTCCGTGGTATAGTATAACATACAGATAGGATGGACCTGCTGAAGTTTTAAATTAATTGAGCATACTACCTCCTTTAGTATTGTGAATGCATCAGTCACTGCTGTAGGGAGAATCTCCATTTCCAGCACCCTACACCATTTTGAGGCTAATTGTATGCATGGGTCAGTCCTATCCTGAGATAGATATTGGTATGCTATATGGATTGTATGCCTCAGCGGTATCTTCAGTAAGCAAGTCAGTATATCATATGTCGTTACAGATTTAACCCCCTGTGATCTCCAAAAAAGGTCCCTAATTTGTAAGTACTTATAGCAATGCTGGCGTGGGAGTCCAAACATATTTTGTAAGTTTTGAAAGGTTCTAAAGCCATTACAATCATAAAGATGTCCCAGTTTTTCAATCCCCATTTTAGCCCACCCCTTTGAGACGCTGTCATCAAATATCCCAGGCAGCAGTGGATTATCGCATAGAGGGAACCCATCATGATATACTGGGAGAGAATACCCAGCACAGATTTCTCACCAAATATTAGCAAGGTCCCTAAGTGTCTTAAAACGGACCTGCTCGAAGTAGTTCGGGTCATGTATCTGATAGAGAAACCTACGGCTATCATGCCCTAGTAATAACTGGTGGCTAAAGTCTTGACCCCCGCTGGATAGTAAGCTATGCAAGCGACCCATGAAAGCTGCCCAATAATATAATTTGCAATCGGGAAGTTGGAGACCCCCTGACTATATGGATATTTTATAAACTTAATTGCCCGGCGGGACTGGTTTATACCCCAATTAAAGCTACCTATCACTCCTTCTAGTATTTTAAAGAAGGAATTAGTTACTCTTAAAGGTATAGAGCGGAATATATACAAAAATGTAGGGAGTATTGCCATTTTAATAATATTGCACCTCCCAATTATACTTATAGGTAGCTTATTCCAGATTCTTAACTTCTTGCTGACATCTTGTAGCAAAGTATCATAGTTCAGCCTTAATATGTGTTTGATCTGGGTTGTAACCCGGATTCCTAAGTAAGACACCTCAAGACATCTCCCAGCTATAGACGTATCTGGTTCAAAGTTTAAGAGCATCTGGGTTTTACAGGGGTTCAACTTATGTCCAGAAAAAGAACCAAAAACTTCTTCGTGTGAAATTATTTTAAAAGGAAGCTGCCAGGTCCGTTGTAAAAATGGCAATATCATCTGCATAAGCACTTACTTTGAATTTGTGAATTTGTGATCGCAAGGGTAGAATGTCTTGGTTGGCAAGTAATATCTGTATAAAAGGTTCAAAATAGAGCGCAAATAAAAGAGGGGAAAGAGGGCAACCCTGACGGGTGGCTCTATATATGCGGAAGAATGTAGATTGGATACCTGCATAGCTCAGCTTTGCCTGCAGCATACGATATAAAGCTTGTGTCCACATAAAAAATCGGCCCATAATTCCAAATGAAATCAAATTAGGCCATAAACAGCTCCATGCTACCCGATCAAAGGCCTTTTCGGCATCTAGAAGTATCATGGCTAAATCACTGCCGGAATGTTTAGCATAATCAAATGCCATTATAGCAGTATTAATGTGTCCCGTAGTACCTCGGCCTACTAAAAACCATCTTGTTGATCCGATACCAAACCTGGCATTAGAGAGGTCAATTGGTTAGCCAATACTTTTGCATATATTTTCGCATCAGCGTTAATAAGAGAGATCAGGCGGTACGAGCTACATTCTTCTGGTGGTTTACCTTTTTTTGCAAAGAATACGACATTTATAGTGTCCCAAGTTAATGGTGCTATCCCAGTATCACCAATCTCCTGTATGATCTTGGTTAATAGTGGCACCATAACATTTTTAAAAACTTTATAAAATTCACTGGGAATTGAATCGTCCCCTGATGCCTTGCCTGATGGTAGCGAAGTCAGGGCAGCTCAGATTTCCTCTGATGAAACTCTTTAGACAACTGACTAATAGCATCTTCTTGTAGCCGCGGAGCGCTGCCTTCTCTAAATATTCATCCTGCTCCTCTATATTTATTGGATTGGATTGCGCATAGAGAGTTTCATATAATACTTTAAATTGTTCAAGTATCATATAAGGTTCAGTGTGTAATGTATTATCCACACCCTTAACATCTTTTATTACATTTTTAACTTTTCGATCAGCCACTTGGTATGCGAGTATCTTCCCCACCTGTTCGCCACATTCATATTGAGCAGCACGATTCCTATTGCACCGGGCTGCAACCCTCTCTTGTAATATCCCCCTATTGATGCACGTGCTTCAATATCAGCATATAGCTGTATTTGTCCAGGGTCATTTTGTCTAATGGCTGCAGCATGGCATAATTCTAAATTAGCGAGCTTAAGGCATATAGTTTTAAGAGCAGTAGCTCTAGTTTTATTATCTTGTAATATGTACTGTTGTGTGATGCCCCTAATATATGCCTTCATTGAATCCCATGCAATAACAAAGGTGCTCGTGTTCAAATTAATCTGAATAAACTCTGCTAGTAACTTCTCCATGTGCATAATATACCCATTGTTAGTCAGTAGATAGCGAGGGTAAGAGAAAGAAGCGACTACATTTATTTACCGACTGTATTTGAAAATAAAACATGATTGAATTATGGTCCGATGTTATTTTTGGACATACCTCAATCGTACCCAAATGGAGTATAGTGTCGCTAGCCCAATTTTCATGTGTGAATTCCTCTTTCTCCTTCCTCCCGGACAGAGAGGTGCGGGAGCGGCTCCTGACGTGGCTCTCAGTGGCGGCAGTAATCCGCCATCTTCCTTTCCCCCAGTACACTATATTTCTCAAATACATTTTTGGGACTCGCTATGGCGTCGCAACTTCATCGTGAAGCCATAACGAATTCCATTTGACACAGGAATAAATGGATTTGACTGATTGAAACACCTTTTAATCACTAACACAGGAAGGTCCCTACTATTTTCTCCAACCTTCAGGTGTGGCTGTTATTTTTCACATTTCTACATACCAATAGGTTTGTTTTGGCTTTGGTGTTTTACTTTGAATTTTTTCTAAACAAAAAGGCATCTGCTCCCGAAAATCTGCTGCAGGACAATAGAAGTTCTTCATCAGAGGAAGAATCAACACCTAAAAAGGAAAGTGTTGCTTGGAAATTCTTCAGCATACCATCGGGGAAAAAAAATAGTCGCTCAGAAGGTGAAGTGCATGCTTTGCCAAAAGATATTATCGAGAGGAACTTCCAAGAAGTATTCTTGCGGTACTTCAAGTATGCTGAGGCACCAAAAGATGATACATTCAAAGCACCTTACACATGCTTTGATAGAGCGTGAGAAGAGCCAGCAAGCAACACCTGTAGCAGATGACTTATGTCCAGGCATGTCTTCAACTTCTTAAGTGTCATCAGATGTACCACCAACAGCTCCAGGTTTTGCAATGCTGGGACAATTTTGTTTACAGTACAAACAAATTTTGAGTATGGGTGAGCAGTCAATCCCTTCTCTGGTTGAAATTTTCAACGCTCACAAGTGTTAGTTTATATTTTTCTTTTACAACATTTGTTGCACAACTTTTGTGCATTTTGTTCTCTAGACTATGTTTCGCAGTTTTTTTAAACAAAGCACCAAAAGAAAAACAAAATAGTTTAAAAACCAAAAAAATACAATACATTCAAAAACAAAAATGGTTCTTGTTAGAACCAACTATTTTAGTTTAAGAAGGAAAAATTATAAGTTATATGTATGTTTGTAACAGTGTGAATATGTCTTGTGGTGTGTCAGTGAGTGTATGGATGAGTGAGTGAGTGGGTGTATGAGTTGCTGTCTGGGTGTGTGAGTGGGAGTATGACTTCCTGTATGTGTGAGTGAGTGCCTGTGTGAGTGCATGTAGGAGTGAGTGATTATGTGTGTGAGTGGGTGTGTGAGTGTGTGCCTGGTTGTGTTAGTGTATGGATGAGTGCGCATCTGGGTGTACTACTGTATAAGTGAGTGTGTGCCGTGTGTTCGTGTATGCATGAGTGTGCACCTGAGTGTGTTAGTGTATACGTCAGTATGTGGCTGGGTGTGTTATAGTATGCATCAGTGTGTACCTGATTGTGTTAGTGTATGGATGAGTATGCTTCTGTGTGTGTTAGTGTATACATCAGTGTGATCCTGGGTATATTAGTATATGCATCAGTCTGTGCCTGGGTTTGTTAGCGTATATATCAGTGTGAGCCTTGGTGTGTTAGTATATGGGGGAGTGTGCGCCTGGGTGTACTATTGTATACGTGAATGTGTGCCTGGGTGTGTTAGTATATTGCATAATTGTGTGCCTGGGTGTGTTAGTGTATGCATCAGTGTGTGCCTGGGTGTGTCAGTATATGCATCAGTGTATGCCTGGGTGTATTAGTATATGCATGATTGTGCACCTGGGTGTGTTACTTTATGAATCATTGTGTGCCTGGCTGTGTCAGTGTATGCATCAGTGTGCACCTGGGTGTGTTAGTGTATGCATGATTGTGCACCTGGGTGTGTTAGTGTATATGTATGTGTGTGTGCCTGGGTGTGTTAGTTTATACATGAGTGTGCACCTGGGTGTGTTAGTGTATATGTCAGTGTATGCCTGGGTGTGTCCATGTATGCACCTGTGTGTCTGGTTGTGCTAGTGTATGGGTGAGTGTGCTTCTGTGTGTGTTAGTGTATACATCAGTGTTAACCTGGGTTTATTGGTGTATGTATCATTGTGTGCATGGGTGTGTTACTGGATGCATTAGTGTTTGGCTGTGTGTGTCAGTGTCTGCATTACTGTTTGCCTGGCTGTGTCAGTGTATGCATTAGTATTTCCCTGGGTGTGTCAGTGTATGCATCAATGTGTGGCTGGTCGTGGTATTGGATGCATTAGTGTTTAGCTGGGTGTGTCAGTGTCTGCTTTGGTCTATGCCTGACTGTGTCAGTGTCTCCATTGGTGTATGCCTGGGTGTGTCAGTGTATGCCTGGGTGTATGCCTGGGTGTGTCAGTGACTGTATAGGTGGTGTACGTGGTTGTGTCAGTGTGTGTATGAGTATCTGTTTGGGTCCGTTAGTGTCTGTATCGGTGTGTACTTGGGTGTGTCAGTGTCTATCGGTGTATGCCTGGGTATGTCAGTGGATGTATCAGTGTGTGTGTGTGTAAGTGCCTGAATCTTTGTGTACCTAGGTGTGTGAGTGGCTGTACAGGTGTGTGCCTGGGAGTGTTAGTAGCTTTATGAGCGTGTGCTTGTGTGTGTACCTTAAAAATGAGAAGTTAGGGAACAACACTAGAAGAACTAATTAGTAAAGTACATTTCTTCGATACATGGTGCCATTCATCTGTATAAAAAATACAAATATTAATTAGTATTGCAATTTATAGAATTTCAAAAGTAACCTACAATTTGAACAATGCATAAGAACATAATTGCAAGAGATCACTGGACATTTGGCATGCTGTAAAGGTATGTTATAATATAAGTAAGCATTTCATTTTCCCTTTTTATTGTTCTCAGTTTCCATATTCACACCGTAAATGATGTACTATTGCAAGAATGATCATTGAACAGTGGGAAAAAACAATCACATAGATTGTAGAACCCCCCCAAACTGAACAATATGTTGTTGCAGTTAAGCAACACTGTGCATTGCACTCACTACAATTTTCTTAAATGATTATTTTACCTATAGTTGCATTACAAATTTGTGAAATCTTAAGCTAAAAAAAGAAACCCTCATTATCAGAACTACTAAATGAGATATAAGGCATACGATCATATGGTAAGCCTTATTAAAGGCATCACCCCTGGTAAGCCGAATTATATCATAAATGCTGGCGATACATCTAGATCAAATACACTATACCACTTTTCTAACAGTAATACTCCTTAGAACTTTGGTTGAAGAAACAAAAGATAGGAATTTGGTAGCTTAAAAGGCAGTTGTTGCTTGAATTTGAGGTTGCTGTCATACATTACGTTCACCCAGGTTCAGTTTTTAAACAGACAGTATAATGTCCAGATGTTACACCAAGTCCTTTGTGAAAGATGATAGCCATGGTATTATGAGTTTTTCCAGAAATAGATATTTATCCAGCTTTGATGTTTGTAATATCTGTTTCCAATTTACTTCCATCAACTCTGCATCGATGCAGCATTAATATAAGATACCTTTCACTTCTTCGTCTATGTAATGTTGACAAAAGATCTGAGCAACTTTTTGGGCACGTATTGTTTTGGTTAGCTTTTTGAACAATCTGTCAAAAGACATAGGGGCATATTAGCAAGACCCACGTTAAAATTATCGCCGTTTTAGCGGCAGGAAACTGCCGCTAAAGCGGCGATAATGGGCTTGCTAATATGCGTTATAGAATTCAATAGAAGCCCAGGTTAGATGTCCTGCACATGTAACCTGGGCTTCTATTGAGTTCTATAACGCATATTAGCAAGCCCATTATCGCCGTTTTAGCGGCAGTTTCCTGCCGCTAAAACGGCGATAATCTACGTGGGTCTTGCTAATATGCCCCATAGTTTGCAATCCGGTAGTGTCAAATACAGAAATTGCTCTGAATCTTTTTGTGTACTTGTCATGAAAAGAAATCTTCACACTTGTGGTTCCATGAGTAACTCAGTCCAAATAAGTCATCAATATGTATTTCTTCTTCTTCTAAACCCTCAAGGATAACCATTCTAAACTCCTGAGCATCTTGTTGAGTGTTTTGAGTAAATTGTATTGATCCGCTAGATATATCTACAAGGTTTCTAATCCCTGAAGCACAATGTTTTGCGGTCCTATTACCACGTAAACATTGCAGCAAAGCACACAGTGCGTATCACAATATCTTCTGTGGTTTCTGTTCAATTGCATATACAAGATCAGATAATTGAGCAAGTACATTATGAACAACATTTGTATAGCAGTTGACACCAGAAGGGTCATTCAACTGATATCTCTCTCATTGTCAATTTTTTTCTTCTTAACAGCTTCCTTCTTCTGTATCATTTCTTTCTTTCCATCAACATTACTACACTCCTTTGGAAATTTTTGTGTTGGACAGATCATGTGTTTTTCATAAATGGGATACTGTCCTTAAATGAGGAGCATATACACTTCTTAACCGATTGTACTCTTTGACACAACTTGGATCAGCACTTCCTTTGCTGTGTTCAAATTCAATCAAAAGCAAACCGGACTAACTCAAGATAACACTACATATGACATACCTTCTTTAAACACAGTACTACCAATATTAATGAAAGGTGCATCTAATTTTAAACCTTGAGATTTATGGATAGTCACAGCATATGACAGAAAAAGTGGCAATTGCTTCTGCCGAACATACAAGTCTTTTACAAGCAAAAAACTTACAATGCACCGTCCAATCTGCTTTATGCCATCAACCTGATCAAATTTGATTCTTAGGTATTTAATCTCATTCCTATTTGGAAAGTTCATGAAATAAATAATTTTGCCAATAGCACAATTTACTAATCCTTCCTCAACATTTACATTTCTACACAAAATTACTCTACAGTTCTTGCAAACACTTAAATATTTCTCTAATCTCACAGTTCTGGATACCGATCTTTCCAATGAATCCAGTTTTGCTTGTAGTTTTTCATTTAGGAGTACTGTCACACCCTGGTGTTCCATTTTGTCAATTGCTGTAAGTTTCAAGGCATTAGGCACACTATGGGGCATATTCTCAAAGAACTATTGCCGAGTTAACGGCACTTTATCTCAGCCAAAGTCGCGATAAAATTATCGCCCCATTCACAAGCTGGTGCAAACAGCCGATATCACCAGTTTACCTGCGATAGCACCCGCAAAAAACATCGCCACAGATAAGCCCGGCAACTATCGCTAATGATATGCAGAGTAGGCGTTCCCGAGCAAAAAGCCGCGACAACACCACAACGCAACATTCTCAACGACCAGCCAGATCGGCGATAAGAACACAAAACAGGCAATACGGCGCGTTAGCAGCAGGAAATTAACACGTGCTCTGACCTGGTGCAAAGTCGGACGACAACCTGCACCAGAAAAGGGAGCCCAGCCCACAGCCACACCTGAAGAACAACAGATGCCATGGAGCTACTCATCATGCAGCTCGGAGCTCCAACAGGGCCACAACACCCACCGCCACCACCCCCAGGCCCGCCCCCCCCAGACCACCACAGAGGCAGCGCAGACAAAGACAGCGGACCTTCAAGAAACGCACCAGCCTCACAGACTTAACCCCAGAGAATGTCATTGCCCACTACAGACTCAAAAGGCCAACCATCCTCTGCATCCTGAACATCATTGCCCACAGGCTGACGGTACCAACACAGCGGACAACCAACATCCCACCTCAGACAAAGCTGCTGGCTGTGCTGCACCTGTTGGCCTCTGGGACATTCCAACCAACAACTGCCAGAGTCGGAGGGAGTCTCACAGCCAGCCCTATCCAAGTTCCTCAAACCTGTCCTGGATGCCATCATCAGCTTGGTACCCCAGTACCTAAAATTCCCCCACACTGCTCAGGAACAGCTGGAGACCAAGCAAGGCTTCTACGCCATAGCTGGCTTCCCGCACGTGTTGGGGGCAATTGACTGCACACAGGTCCTACTTGTGCCCCCTGCCGACACTGCACACAATTACCGCAACAGGAAGCACACGCATTCCATCAATGTGCAGGCAATAGTGGACCACCGGGGACTCTTCACCAATGTCGTCGCCAACTACTCAGGCAGTGTGCATGATTCATACATCTTCCGACAGTCCATCATCAACCGGCGCTTCCAGGATGGCACCTATGGAAATGCAGTGCTCGTTGGTAAGTACCAAATGAACACACCCCACACCTCAACTCCACAATCATGCAACTCACAACTCTGGGAATGCACACGTTACAAACTCACATACAACATGCCCACCCACCATACACGACAGCACAACGGACTGCGGTAACCTGGGCTAGCCATGTACATGAGCCATCAACGGCATGGCACCTCAGCCACACAATAGCAGTATGTGGGGAGAGGTGGGAACCAGGCATGTGCGAAGGAGGCAAGTGATCCATGAATGCGAATGCACACAATGCCAAGTGTGGCGTGGAAGTGCTGGACAGACTGCAGTATGCAGACCACAGACATATCCATGTGGACATATACTGCTGGTGGTGGTAGTGTTGTGGACAGTGGGCGCAACCATGTCACCCCAGCAAGTGGGGAAGATTTCGGAAATGTAGCTTGTTACGTCCCCTCTGTAAGCGTGTGCGGAGTGGGCTTGCCCGGTGTACGCCAGGCTAGCGTAGGGGTGTGAATAAAAAGCACGTAGCCCTGGGCGTGGTTCTCTTCCGGAATGGCTAACGTGGCTGCCAGGGCGGCGCCTCTCACCCCGCCACGAGGCCGACGCCGTGTGCGGCAGTGCCTGCGATCCTGTGTGCCTGCCGCAGCCCGGGCCGCTGGTCCCAGAACCAGTCTCGTCCGCCCCTGCGCATCCAGGCCTCACTGCTCACCTGCCGACACCAGCGTGTCTCCAAGAGGGCCCACCACGTGCCGGTGCTAGCTCAAAGCCAGAGGCCGGCGACCTTGGCAGCCTCCTCAGACCATCACGGCCTCTGCAAGCAAGGCCCGCAGTACTCCTTTCACGTTGACGTACTCCACCGGCATACACAGCGGTCAAGTAGGTCACACATTTGGAACTGAGTCTTGATTACACAATGGCAGAGTACATATTTATGGCATCGTTTATATCCCTATACTCCCTTCGTCGTGGTGCCACCAACTCTGTGCATAGCATTCCGACCACACGTGTCTGTGGGCCCTTGCAGACTTCTGCCTTCGGCCTACACAGCGGTCCAGCAGGCCTCACACCAATCCAATACAGTCCGTAACAGGCAGGACACGGCATCGTCGCAGGGTGCACACCCGCTCAGCTCTGGTGCCTACACCTCCGTCAACCATGAATCTTCTCCACATGCCATTTCAACGCTGTGTGTTAGAGATCCAGGAGGAGCTAGCTGCACAGCGGTTGCCCGCGCTGACCGCTGCCTCCGTCACACACTGCGGTCGAGTAAGACACACAATTGGAACTGAGTCTTGATCTGTTCATTGCAGAGTTTATATCATTGTACAGGCCTCATCGCAGACTGCATCCCCTTCCAGCTCTGGGGTCACTGACTCTGTGCCACGGGAGTCATGGACACTCCCTGGTTGAACGTTGGTGGCATCTGAGACTATGGCCTGGGGGTTGTCTTCATCATCATGTAGCTGATACTGACATTGTGGGAAAAAGGAGACTGTAGCATTCAACTCCTCCATATTGCCTGTTTCTGCTTGCTTCTGCCCTCTGCATCATGCCCTGGATGGACACCTTCCACTGTCCCCGTAACACTCCGCGACATTCTCCTTGGACATCAACGAGGACCCGCCCAGCTCTCGTGGCCCTACCTCAGTGCATCGCAAGTCACCGTCCCGTGGCGGTGTGCCTGTGCCGGCCGCTGAGCATCCGGGGCCACCGACTATGTGCAGCTCAAGTCATGGACCCTTTCTGTTTGTACTTTGAACTCCTGATTGTCTGATCACTGTTGTAGTTGTTGCCAGCACCAACCAACCCCTGAGGGGTGGCTTACACTACCCAACACCCATCCAGCACAGGCGTCACTGGACGTGTGACCCTGGCAAGAAAAGGTGCCAGGCGCACGTGCCCGTAGCCAGTTCCCAAATTATCTCAGTGTGTCCGTGTGGTCATTCTGTATGCATGTGGGCCCTGGGCCATACCACATTACATTGTGCTGTGTACAGCGTGCGCAACCTTGTCACCTCAGGCAGTGCGGTGGACCTGGGACATGCATCTGTGTCGGACCCCCCTGTGAGCGTGAGGGAGTGGACCAGTGTACGGCAGTACGGCGTAGGGGTGTGGTCATTCAACACGTGGCTCTGGGCGTGGTTAAGTTTAGGCCTTGCCAAGGCAGTAACTAATGCGTGTGTCTCAGGTGTAGTGTCGGCGCCACCCGTCACGCAATATACAATGTTGCTATGTAGCATGCCCCCGGAGTACGGGCTCGGCCGAGGGTAAATGAGGGTGCGCAAGCCCGCTCGGGGTCAGGGATCAGACATGCCAACTGTTGTGTGTGTCGCTATTTCCGCAGCATAAGCCAAAGGTCTACCCTCAACTGCATGGCGAGTTCAGCCAGGCATGAACTCTACATCTGTGTCCGCCCTGTCCTTACCATAGGCCTACACACATGTGTCCGTCCACCGTCAGCGCACGACATCACTGTGTCGTTGTCAGGCTTGTGGACATGCGCAGAGACATGCGCAGACAGGCATGACAATACTGTGCCGTAGGGGTGCAAGTGATGCAACCGCGCTGCGTACACTAGTGAATGGGCTCGGGGGGGAGGGAGGAGCAGCAGTGAGGCCACGTAATACACATTGATGCCGCTCATTTGCAACAAGCAGTACACGTCATGCAGGAATCACAAAGTCACACATATCACACACCAATGAACCACTGAGCCTGCCAACACATCATGCAGAACCAACTATTGACTCATGTCTCTCTGCACTGTCACAGGTGACCAAGGATATGCACTCTGCGTGTGGATGATGACACCGCTCTGAGCCCCGAACACACAGGCCCAGAGGCAGTACAATGCGGCCCACAAATGCACCAGGGGCATCGTGGAACGCACATTTGGCATGTTGAAGTCACGTTTCAGGTGCCTGGACGTCACAGGTGGGAGGCTCCTGTACAGCCCAGACATTGTGTGCAAGATGATCGTTGCATGTTGTGTGTTGCACAACATATGTGTATGCAGCAAGGCCCCATGGATACAAGTGCCAGATGCACCAGACGATGAGGATGAGGCAGGTGGACCACACCCCACTGCAGCCGCAGCAGGACTTGCCCGTAGGAACACCATCATTGACAATTTCTTCGCATGAGCACGTCACATTGTGATAGTCCTTGGCAATCATGGGACAGTACAAAATGACCACAGGCACAGCATGTGCTAATAAATGCATTCAAAATACACATTCCCCGAGTGCATGTCACTCATCTGTACAGGCACATCACTCAGACAAGTGTGAGTGCGATGTGTATTGCTGACAATTTTATGATTTGTTCATGGATGGTGGGTGTGTCACCTCTGTGCAGAGGGGCTGTTTAGGGTGTCACGTATTCGGACTGCCAGTTCTGTGTGTCGCAGTTAGTAGGGAATCCCACTCTTCGGCGTTTCACATGTGTCCAACATCATTCCATTTTGGCTGCCATTTGTGTCCTACATGTGATAACAGGGCTCCTTTTGGGGTCAGATATGTACCACCATGATGCAGGGATGCCCCCTGTGGCTCAAGTACCACAACATGGGCAACATGTACGTAAGCGGGAGTCACTGCCCCCTACATTCGTCCACGCTTTCATGGTGGATTGATCATGGTCATGACACGTCTGTGTGCAGAAGGGGTTGCTTGTCCCTCTGCAATGTGAAGGGGAGATGCGGTTTCAATGTGTGTTCCATGCATGTTTAAGCATTGGCGCAGTTTACATGCAGACTGCATGTCAATGTACATTGTGACTGTGAGGAGATGCCTATTTGATGCGGGACAATGGTCATTTGTTCTACGTCACGGATGTGTGGTTGTGCTCGTACATTGTCATCTCACCGTTTTTTTACTCGGCTTTTATGGTGCATTTTCCCGCATGACGCGTGGGAATTGCAGGCCTATCGCTGGTTATCGCTGATTTTTGTATCGCGATTGGCATCATCGCTACTATTTTCGCGTTCATGTTTCGCGTTTTTCGGCGTCGCGTTGATTTTAACACGTTCATTTGACGCGTTATCGTGGGACTATCGCATGGGGCCGCTGTGTTGTGAATACCACATTAACACGGAGTTGTTTTCCCGCGATAGACTGCGATGTGAAAGGTTGCGTTAAGGTAATTTTGCGGTAGTTATCACACGTTCTTGAGAATATGCCCCTATGGATTTCCCTTCTTGAATAAAAGGGAACGTTAGCTCTGCTGCTGTCTTGTTTGCAGGAAACAGGCTCTTAACAAGTCGACTTTCTAAGTGGCGTTTCCCCTCTTTTGAGAGAACACCTACTCTAATATCCTTGAGAATATTTCCATATTCAACATCTGATGCTTGCCGCAGATTCCTAAATAGCTCTTTGTCTTGGAAGTTTAACCAAATGTTTACGTTTTCAGTACTTCCCAATGACTTTTGAGTTTCATCATGGAGAAGTGACTTGAACAAAGGCTGTCCTTTCATAGGGGTAAGTTGTAGTAGATCGCTAAACTCAATTAAGTGCTCTCCTCCAAAAGCACATCATAGTCTATCTTTAGAATCTGTTGCATTCTCAAGCGTACAAAAGGTGAGCATTACGTTTGAGACAATGCTCACCTCGCCAATGAGACTTCATGACAAGCTTCACTGGATCACTTTTGGTACTCCAGTTTGTTGTCATGTTCCACAGGCAGCATAAGATGTCAATGCAAATTATTTCCTTTAATGTTGTTTGCAGCTAATCCAGTGGGTGCTGTTACTGCACATGACAAATTAGAATCTGTAGTTCTCTGTAGGTCGGAACTTCAATTAAAAAGCTTTTTCTGTAGCCAGTTTGACCACTGACATATAATAGTATTGGCTTAAATGATGTGCATGTACAGTGTTTTTTCTCATGAAGGAATCCATGCTCTATTCTCTTTTTGACTTCCATGTAAATTTCTTTTTGCTCATCAGTAAGTTGTCCAACTAGCTGTTCCAAATCAACACTTTCCTGTCTTGGTTGTTGCGTTGCAGTCTCCACCTCACTCATGGCTATGGCAGCTTCATTCTCAATAATTGATTGTTTAGGGGTATCTTGACTCTGTGGTCCTGAACCTTTGCTGATTTCTGAACTCTCCTTAGCTATCTCAGCAGCAATTGTTTCTTGCTGTTCAATCTCATCATTTAACATTCACAAATAGTTTGGAAATACTGAACACTGAATGCTGTCTTTCACAGCGTTGAAAGAATCTTTGTAGACGGAGGCAAGATGGCGGCCGTTTGTGGTGCTGGTGTTTGGTGGTGCTGGTGTTGGTGGGTGTGATGGGTGCGTATCTGTGGTGTGCTGCTGTCCTTGCTGTGTCGCTGTGTTCTCTCCTCTCTTCTTGGCTTTGTAGTGTTGCAAGGGATTGTGGTCTGTGAAGGGGCTGCTTTTGTGCTTACCTATGTGGGTGTGTCATGATGGTCTGTTGTTTTCAGGTGTGTTGTGGCTGGTGTTCTGGGATTAGTAGTTTATTTGTTTGTCCAGGGGGGGGTGTTTTCGGGATGTGTACTGTGTTTGTGTATTTGTGCGTGGCTTGCTGTGTGGACTTGTTGGCCATGTTGTGTGTGTTTGTTTGGGTCCGCGGATGGTTTCTGTGCAGGGACGTGGCCATCAGGGCTTCCGCCGTGTCCATTTCCATCTCTGTTGTTTACGATGGCGGGCGGTGTATTTGTGTATTTACCGCGCTCATGTCGGAGCGATCCTAATTTCACGGGCGGTGTCTCGATCGTCAGGGCGGGCGGTTTTTGGTTGTTGTGCGTATTTGCGTCCGTGGTGGACGGGTGGACTTAGAATCGGACATGATCGGGCGGTATTTTTGGGGGTTTTTCCGCCGCGGGCGGTGTTCGCTTCGCGGCATTGTAATTGCTCGGTCGGTATTCAGACGGTGTAGGTGGGCGGATTTTTAACGCTATGGTGGATGGCGGGTTTTTTACCGCCCGGTATCGTAATGGACCCCAAAGTGTGCAATCTGGACTGTAAGTGGAAATATAGTGTAGTACAGTGTTTTAATTTTTTTTACATATTTAATTGTTTTACATTTTTTTTAAAGTGGACTGTACTACACTATATTTTACCTTAAAACCCAGAACATGGACTGTGTAAAAAAAATTAAAAAACTTAAATATGTTAAAAATGAAAAAGAACATTCAAATACACTATATGTCCCCTTAAACATAATGTATTAGTGTTGTTTGAAATTTTAGAACATATTTATTTTTTTCAATTGTTGTAAGTAGCATGTTTCCAGGTATTACCATGGTACTGTGTAAGTTTTTTAAAATGATATATGTAAAAAATTGAAAATACACTAAAGTACACCATATTTCTCTCTTTTAAAAAAAATAATTTCTATTGATGCTAGGGATATAAACACCATTCATTAATAAATAACAATCATTATAACTTTACAAATTAACACCTAGGAGTTCATATCGTTGGTATAATAACCCTTTTGAAAGATATAAAAAATGTATCTACTGTCTGGATTGAGGATTATATACATATGAAAATTTGCAAAAAGTCACTCTAAACATAATGTCAATCTTTTATCATTAAATGCCAGACAGCCTTAAACTTCAGCCATGACCGTACTCCTCTAGTTTTTGCCAAAGCTTTTTCTCTCTCGAGAATCTCCACCATGATAGCCCACCATTCAACTGTACTACTAGGTTTTGGAGAAATCCTGGCCCATGACATAGCAAGCCTAGCAGTAACCAAGATAATGGCAATAAAATCCCTTTGTGCCTGATTAAAATCGACCTTATATCCAAGCATTATGTCCCTTATAGTAAATACTATATCTAGATCAAGGTGAGTTTTACAAATATGTTTAATTCCCTGCCAGAATACCAACAGCAAAGGGCATGTAGCAAACATATGTATAATATTAGCAGCGTATTGTCCACATTTTGGACAATTCACCTTATTATTAAATTATCGTCCACCTTGCACTCCCCAGCTAGCTATTTTTTCCGTGGTATAGTATAACATACAGATAGGACGGACCTGCTGAAGTTTTAAATTAATTGAGCATACTACACTCCTTTAGTATTGTGAATGCATCAGTCACTGCTGTAGGAGAATCTCCATTTCCAGCACCCTACAACATTTTGAGGCAAATTGTATGCATGGGTCAGTCCTATCCTGAGATAGATATTGGTATGCTATATGGATTGTATGCCTCAGTGGTATCTTCAGTAAGCAAGTCAGTATATCATATGTCGTTACAGATTTAACCCCTGTGATCTCCAAAAAGGTCCCTAATTTGTAAGTACTTATAGCAATGCTGGCGTGGGAGTCCAAACATATTTTGTAAGTTTTGAAAGGTTCTAAAGCCATTACAATCATAAAGATGTCCCAGTTTTTCAATCCCCATTTTAGCCCACCCCTTTGAGACGCTGTCATCAAATATCCCAGGCAGCAGTGGATTATCGCATAGAGGGAACCCATCATGATATACTGGGAGAGAATACCCAGCACAGATTTCTCACCAAATATTAGCAAGGTCCCTAAGTGTCTTAAAACGGACCTGCGCGAAGTAGTTCGGGTCATGTATCTGATAGAGAAACCTACGGCTTTCATGCCCTAGTAATAACTGGTGGCTAAAGTCTTGACCCCCGCTGGATAGTAAGCTATGCAAGCGACCCATGAAAGCTGCCCAATAATATAATTTGCAATCGGGAAGTTGGAGACCCCCCTGACTATATGGATATTTTATAAACTTAATTGCCCGGCGGGCTGGTTTATACCCCCAAATAAAGCTACCTATCACTCCTTCTAGTATTTTAAAGAAGGAATTAGTTACTCTTAAAGGTATAGAGCGGAATATATACAAAAATGTAGGGAGTATTGCCATTTTAATAATATTGCACCTCCCAATTATACTTATAGGTAGCTTATTCCAGATTCTTAACTTCTTGCTGACATCTTGTAGCAAAGTATCATAGTTCAGCCTTAATATGTGTTTGATCTGGGTTGTAACCCGGATTCCTAAGTAAGACACCTCAAGACATCTCCCAGCTATAGACGTATCTGGTTCAAAGTTTAAGAGCATCTGGGTTTTACAGGGGTTCAACTTATGTCCAGAAAAAGAACCAAAAACTTCTTCGTGTGAAATTATTTTAAAAGGAAGCTGCCAGGTCCGTTGTAAAAATGGCAATATCATTTGCATAAGCACTTACTTTGAATTTGTGATCGCAAGGGTAGAATGTCTTGGTTGGCAAGTAATATCTGTATAAAAGGTTCAAAATAGAGCGCAAATAAAAGAGGGAAAGAGGGCAACCCTGACGGGTGGCTCTATATATGCGGAAGAATGTAGATTGGATACCTGCATAGCTCAGCTTTGCCTGCAGCATACGATATAAAGCTTGTGTCCACATAAAAAATCGGCCCATAATTCCAAATGAAATCAAATTAGGCCATAAACAGCTCCATGCTACCCGATCAAAGGCCTTTTCGGCGTCTAGAAGTATCATGGCTAAATCACTGCCGGAATGTTTAGCATAATCAAATGCCATTATAGCAGTATTAATGTGTCCCGTAGTACCTCGGCCTACTAAAAAACCATGTTGTTGATCCGATACCAAACCTGGCATTAGAGAGGTCAATTGGTTAGCCAATACTTTTGCATATATTTTCGCATCAGCGTTAATAAGAGAGATCAGGCGGTACGAGCTACATTCTTCTGGTGGTTTACCTTTTTTTGCAAAGAATACGACATTTATAGTGTCCCAAGTTAATGGTGCTATCCCAGTATCACCAATCTCCTGTATGATCTTGGTTAATAGTGGCACCATAACATTTTTAAAAACTTTATAAAATTCACTGGGAATTGAATCGTCCCCTGATGCCTTGCCTGATGGTAGCGAAGTCAGGGCAGCTCAGATTTCCTCTGATGAAACTCTTTAGACAACTGACTAATAGCATCTTCTTGTAGCCGCGGAAGCGCTGCCTTCTCTAAATATTCATCCTGCTCCTCTATATTTATTGGATTGGATTGCGCATAGAGAGTTTCATATAATACTTTAAATTGTTCAAGTATCATATAAGGTTCAGTGTGTAATGTATTATCCACACCCTTAACATCTTTTATTACATTTTTAACTTTTCGATCAGCCACTTGGTATGCGAGTATCTTCCCCACCTGTTCGCCACATTCATATTGAGCAGCACGATTCCTATTGCACCGGGCTGCAACCCTCTCTTGTAATATCCCCCTATTGATGCACGTGCTTCAATATCAGCATATAGCTGTATTTGTCCAGGGTCATTTTGTCTAATGGCTGCAGCATGGCATAATTCTAAATTAGCGAGCTTAAGGCATATAGTTTTAAGAGCAGTAGCTCTAGTTTTATTATCTTGTAATATGTACTGTTGTGTGATGCCCCTAATATATGCCTTCATTGAATCCCATGCAATAACAAAGGTGCTCGTGTTCAAATTAATCTGAATAAACTCTGCTAGTAACTTCTCCATGTGCATAATATACCCATTGTTAGTCAGTAGATAGCGAGGGTAAGAGAAAGAGCGACTACATTTATTTACCGACTGTATTTGAAAATAAAACATGATTGAATTATGGTCCGATGTTATTTTTGGACATACCTCAATCGTACCCAAATGGAGTATAGTGTCGCTAGCCCAATTTTCATGTGTGAATTCCTCTTTCTCCTTCCTCCCGGACAGAGAGGAGCGGCTCCTGACGTGGCTCTCAGTGGCGGGAGTAATCCGCCATCTTCCTTTCCCCCAGTACACTATATTTCTCAAATACATTTTTGGGACTCGCTATGACGTCGCAACTTCATCGTGAAGCCATAACGAATTCCATTTGACACAGGAATAAATGGATTTGACTGATTGAAACACCTTTTAATCACTAACACAGGAAGGTCCCTACTATTTTCTCCAACCTTCAGGTGTGGCTGTTACTTTTCACATTTCTACATACCAGTAGGTTTGTTTTGGCTTTGGTGTTTTACTTTGAATTTTTCTAAACAAAAAGGCATCTGCTCCCGAAAATCTGCTGCAGGACAATAGAAGTTCTTCATCAGAGGAAGAATCAACACCTAAAAAGGAAAGTGTTGCTTGGAAATTCTTCAGCATACCATCGGGGAAAAAAAATAGTCGCTCAGAAGGTGAAGTGCATGCTTTGCCAAAAGATATTATCGAGAGGAACTTCCAAGAAGTATTCTTGCGGTACTTCAAGTATGCTGAGGCACCAAAAGATGATACATTCAAAGCACCTTACACATGCTTTGATAGAGCGTGAGAAGAGCCAGCAAGCAACACCTGTAGCAGATGACTCATGTCCAGGCATGTCTTCAACTTCTTAAGTGTCATCAGATGTACCACCAACAGCTCCAGGTTTTGCAATGCTGGGACAATTTTGTTTACAGTACAAACAAATTTTGAGTATGGGTGAGCAGTCAATCCCTTCTCTGGTTGAAATTTTCAACGCTCACAAGTGTTAGTTTATATTTTTCTTTTACAACATTTGTTGCACAACTTTTGTGCATTTTGTTCTCTAGACTATGTTTCGCAGTTTTTTTTAAACAAAGCACCAAAAGAAAAACAAAATAGTTTAAAAACCAAAAAAAATACAATACATTCAAAAAAACAAAAATGGTTCTTGTTAGAACCAACTATTTTAGTTTAAGAAGGAAAAATTATAAGTTATATGTATGTTTGTAACAGTGTGAATATGTCTTGTGGTGTGTCAGTGAGTGTATTGATGAGTGAGTGGGTGTATGAGTTGCTGTCTGGGTGTGTGAGTGGGAGTATGACTTCCTGTATGTGTGAGTGAGTGCCTGTGTGAGTGCATGTAGGAGTGAGTGATTATGTGTGTGAGTGGGTGTGTGAGTGTGTGCCTGGTTGTGTTAGTGTATGGTTGAGTGCGCATCTGGGTGTACTACTGTATAAGTGAGTGTGTGCTGTGTGTTCGTGTATGCATGAGTGTGCACCTGAGTGTGTTAGTGTATACGTCAGTATGTGGCTGGGTGTGTTATAGTATGCATCAGTGTGTACCTGATTGTGTTAGTGTATGGATGAGTATGCTTCTGTGTGTGTTAGTGTATACATCAGTGTGATCCTGGGTATATTGGTATATGCATCAGTCTGTGCCTGGGTTTGTTAGCGTATATATCAGTGTGAGCCTTGGTGTGTTAGTATATGGGGAGTGTGCGCCTGGGTGTACTATTGTATACGTGAATGTGTGCCTGGGTGTGTTAGTATATTGCATAATTGTGTGCCTGGGTGTGTTAGTGTATGCATCAGTGTGTGCCTGGGTGTGTCAGTATATGCATCAGTGTATGCCTGGGTGTATTAGTGTATGCATGATTGTGCACCTGGGTGTGTTACTTTATGAATCATTGTGTGCCTGGCTGTGTCAGTGTATGCATCAGTGTGCACCTGGGTGTGTTAGTGTATGCATGATTGTGCACCTGGGTGTGTTAGTGTATATGTATGTGTGTGTGCCTGGGTGTGTTAGTTTATACATGAGTGTGCACCTGGGTGTGTTAGTGTATATGTCAGTGTATGCCTGGGTGTGTCCATGTATGCACCTGTGTGTCTGGTTGTGCTAGTGTATGGGTGAGTGTGCTTCTGTGTGTGTTAGTGTATACATCAGTGTTAACCTGGGTTTATTGGTGTATGTATCATTGTGTGCATGGGTGTGTTACTGGATGCATTAGTGTTTGGCTGTGTGTGTCAGTGTCTGCATTACTGTTTGCCTGGCTGTGTCAGTGTATGCATTAGTATTTCCCTGGGTGTGTCAGTGTATGCATCAATGTGTGGCTGGTCGTGGTATTGGATGCATTAGTGTTTAGCTGGGTGTGTCAGTGTCTGCTTTGGTCTATGCCTGACTGTGTCAGTGTCTCCATTGGTGTATGCCTGGGTGTGTCAGTGTATGCCTGGGTGTATGCAAAACACACAAGATGATGGACGGAATGTTGCACATTGGCAAACATTCACCCCCAGTCACAGATCTGGGTTTAATCCATCGTTATTTTGCTTCACCACGCCACCCCAGTTCAGACATAGCCATATGCAAATCAGTATTGACCCTGTGCCTCATGGGAACAGTCCAGACCGAACTGCCAAGCCATGTCTTCCCTGGACCGGAATCAAGCATCCTAGGACCGGTTTCGGGCATTCAGCCCTCATCAGCCAGGATAGCTTGACTCGAGTGGCGTAGTGAGCACGGGACCCACGTCTGGGCATACCCTTCCCACTTAGGGCGAAATGCAAAACACACAAGATGATGGACGGAATGTTGCACATTGGCAAACATTCACCCCCAGTCACAGATCTGGGTTTAATCCATGCCTGGGTGTATGCCTGGGTGTGTCAGTGACTGTATAGGTGGTGTACGTGGTTGTGTCAGTGTGTGTATGAGTATCTGTTTGGGTCCGTTAGTGTCTGTATCGGTGTGTACTTGGGTGTGTCAGTGTCTATCGGTGTATGCCTGGGTATGTCAGTGGATGTATCAGTGTGTGTGTGTGTAAGTGCCTGAATCTGTGTGTACCTAGGTGTGTGAGTGGCTGTACAGGTGTGTGCCTGGGAGTGTTAGTAGCTTTATGAGCGTGTGCTTGTGTGTGTACCTTAAAAATGAGAAGTTAGGGAACAACACTAGAAGAACTAATTAGTAAAGTACATTTCTTCGATACATGGTGCCATTCATCTGTATAAAAAATACAAATATTAATTAGTATTACAATTTATAGAATTTCAAAAGTAACCTACAATTTGAACAATGCATAAGAACATAATTGCAAGAGATCACTGGACATTTGGCATGCTGTAAAGGTATGTTATAATATAAGTAAGCATTTCATTTTCCCTTTTTATTGTTCTCAGTTTCCATATTCACACCGTAAATGATGTACTATTGCAAGAATGATCATTGAACAGTGGGAAAAAACAATCACATAGATTGTAGAACCCCCCCAAACTGAACAATATGTTGTTGCAGTTAAGCAACACTGTGCATTGCACTCACTACAATTTTCTTAAATGATTATTTTACCTATAGTTGCATTACAAATTTGTGAAATCTTAAGCTAAAAAAAGAAACCCTCATTATCAGAACTACTAAATGAGATATAAGCCATACGATCATATGGTAAGCCTTATTAAAGGCATCACCCCTGGTAAGCCGAATTATATCATAAATGCTGGCGATACATCTAGATCAAATACACTATACCACTTTTCTAACAGTAATACTCCTTAGAACTTTGGTTGAAGAAACAAAAGATAGGAATTTGGTAGCTTAAAAGGCAGTTGTTGCTTGAATTTGAGGTTGCTGTCATACATTACGTTCACCCAGGTTCAGTTTTTAAACAGACAGTATAATGTCCAGATGTTACACCAAGTCCTTTGTGAAAGATGATAGCCATGGTATTATGAGTTTTTCCAGAAATAGATATTTATCCAGCTTTGATGTTTGTAATATCTGTTTCCAATTTACTTCCATCAACTCTGCATCGATGCAGCATTAATATAAGATACCTTTCACTTCTTCGTCTATGTAATGTTGACAAAAGATCTGAGCAACTTTTTGGGCACGTATTGTTTTGGTTAGCTTTTTGAACAATCTGTCAAAAGACATAGTTTTGCAATCCGGTAGTGTCAAATACAGAAATTGCTCTGAATCTTTTTGTGTACTTGTCATGAAAAAGAAATCTTCACACTTGTGGTTCCATGAGTAACTCAGTCCAAATAAGTCATCAATATGTATTTCTTCTTCTTCTAAACCCTCAAGGATAACCATTCTAAACTCCTGAGCATCTTGTTGAGTGTTTTGAGTAAATTGTATTGATCCGCTAGATATATCTACAAGGTTTCTAATCCCTGAAGCACAATGTGTTGCGGTCCTATTACCACGTAAACATTGCAGCAAAGCACACAGTGCGGATCACAATATCTTCTGTGGTTTCTGTTCAATTACATATACAAGATCAGATAATTGAGCAAGTACATTATGAACAACATTTGTATAGCAGTTGACACCAGAAGGGTCATTCAACTGATATCTCTCTCATTGTCAATTTTTTTCTTCTTAACAGCTTCCTTCTTCTGTATCATTTCTTTCTTTCCATCAACATTACTACACTCCTTTGGAAATTTTTGTGTTGGACAGATCATGTGTTTTTCATAAATGGGATACTGTCCTTAAATGAGGAGCATATACACTTCTTAACCGATTGTACTCTTTGACACAACTTGGATCAGCACTTCCTTTGCTGTGTTCAAATTCAATCAAAAGCAAACCGGACTAACTCAAGATAACACTACATATGACATACCTTCTTTACACACAGTACTACCAATATTAATGAAAGGTGCATCTAATTTTAAACCTTGAGATTTATGGATAGTCACAGCATATGACAGAAAAAGTGGCAATTGCTTCTGCCGAACATACAAGTCTTTTACAAGCAAAAAACTTACAATGCACCGTCCAATCTGCTTTATGCCATCAACCTGATCAAATTTGATTCTTAGGTATTCAATCTCATTCCTATTTGGAAAGTTCATGAAATAAATCATTTTGCCAATAGCACAATTTACTAATCCTTCCTCAACATTTACATTTCTACACAAAATTACTCTACAGTTCTTGCAAACACTTAAACATTTCTCTAATCTCACAGTTCTGGATACCGATTTTTCCAATGAATCCAGTTTTGCTTGTAGTTTTTCATTTAGGAGTACTGTCACACCCTGGTGTTCCATTTTGTCAATTGCTGTAAGTTTCAAGGCATTAGGCACACTATGGGGCATATTCTCAAGGAACTATCGCCGAGTTAACGGCACTTTATCTCAGCCAAAGTCGCGATAAAATTATCGCCCCATTCACAAGCTGGTGCAAACAGCCGATATCACCAGTTTACCTGCGATAGCACCCGCAAAAAACATCGCCACAGATAAGCCCGGCAACTATCGCTAATGATATGCAGAGTAGGCGTTCCCGAGCAAAAAGCTGCGACAACACCACAACGCAACATTCTCAACGACCAGCCAGATCGGCGATAAGAACACAAAACAGGCAATACGGCGCGTTAGCAGCAGGAAATTAACACGTGCTCTGACCTGGTGCAAAGTCGGACGACAACCTGCACCAGAAAAGGGAGCCCAGCCCACAGCCACACCTGAAGAACAACAGATGCCATGGAGCTACTCATCATGCAGCTCGGAGCTCCAACAGGGCCACAACACCCACCGCCACCACCCCCAGGCCCGCCCCCCCAGACCACCACAGAGGCCACACAGACAAAGACAGCGGACCTTCAAGAAACGCACCAGCCTCACAGACTTAACCCCAGAGAATGTCATTGCCCACTACAGACTCAAAAGGCCAACCATCCTCTGTATCCTGAACATCATTGCCCACAGGGTGACGGTACCAACACAGCGGACAACCAACATCCCACCTCAGACAAAGCTGCTGGCTGTGCTGCACCTGTTGGCCTCTGGGACATTCCAACCAACAACTGCCAGAGTCGGAGGAGTCTCACAGCCAGCCCTATCCAAGTTCCTCAAACCTGTCCTGGATGCCATCATCAGCTTGGTACCCCAGTACCTAAACTTCCCCCACACTGCTCAGGAACAGCTGGAGACCAAGCAAGGCTTCTACGCCATAGCTGGCTTCCCGCACGTGTTGGGGGCAATTGACTGCACACATGTCCTACTTGTGCCCCCTGCCGACACTGCACACAATTACCGCAACAGGAAGCACACGCATTCCATCAATGTGCAGGCAATAGTGGACCACCGGGGACTCTTCACCAATGTCGTCGCCAACTACCCAGGCAGTGTGCATGATTCATACATCTTCCGACAGTCCATCATCAACCGGCGCTTCCAGGATGGCACCTATGGAAATGCAGTGCTCGTTGGTAAGTACCAAATGAACACACCCCACACCTCAACTCCACAATCATGCAACTCACAACTCTGGGAATGCACACGTTACAAACTCACATACAACATGCCCACCCACCATACACGACAGCACAACGTACTGCGGTAACCTGGGCTAGCCATGTACATGAGCCATCAACGGCATGGCACCTCAGCCACACAATAGCAGTATGTGGGGAGAGGTGGGAACCAGGCATGTGCGAAGGAGGCAAGTGATCCATGAATGCGAATGCACACAATGCCAAGTGTGGCGTGGAAGTGCTGGACAGACTGCAGTATGCAGACCACAGACATATCCATGTGGACATATACTGCTGGTGGTGGTAGTGTTGTGGACAGTGGGCGCAACCATGTCACCCCAGCAAGTGGGGAAGATTTCGGAAATGTAGCTTGTTACGTCCCCTCTGTAAGCGTGTGCGGAGTGGGCTTGCCCGGTGTACGCCAGGCTAGCGTAGGGGTGTGAATAAAAAGCACGTAGCCCTGGGCGTGGTTCTCTTCCGGAATGGCTAACGTGGCTGCCAGGGCGGCGCCTCTCACCCCGCCACGAGGCCTACACAGCGGTCCAGCAGGCCTCGCACCAATCCAATACAGTCCGTAACAGGCAGGACACGGCATCGTCGCAGGGTGCACACCCGCTCAGCTCTGGTGCCTACACCTCCGTCAACCATGAATCTTCTCCACATGCCATTTCAACGCTGTGTGTTAGAGATCCAGGAGGAGCTAGCTGCACAGCGGTTGCCCCGCGCTGACCGCTGCCTCCGTCACACACTGCGGTCGAGTAGGACACACAATTGGAACTGAGTCTTGATCTGTTCATTGCAGAGTTTATATCATTGTACAGGCCTCATCGCAGACTGCATCCCCTTCCAGCTCTGGGGCCACTGACTCTGTGCCACGGGAGTCATGGACACTCCCTGGTTGAACGTTGGTGGCATCTGAGACTATGGCCTGGGGGTTGTCTTCATCATCATGTAGCTGATACTGACATTGTGGGAAAAAGGAGACTGTAGCATTCAACTCCTCCATATTGCCTGTTTCTGCTTGCTTCTGCCCTCTGCATCATGGCCTGGATGGACACCTTCCACTGTCCTCGTAACACTCTGCGACATTCTCCTTGGACATCAACGAGGACCCGCTCAGCTCTCGTGGCCCTACCTCAGTGCATCGCAAGTCACCGTCCCGTGGCGGTGTGCCTGTGCCGGCCGCTGAGCATCCGGGGCCACCGACTATGTGCAGCTCAAGTCATGGACCCTTTCTGTTTGTACTTTGAACTCCTGATTGTCTGATCACTGTTGTAGTTGTTGCCAGCACCAACCAACCCCTGAGGGGTGGCTTACACTACCCAACACCCATCCAGCACAGGCGTCACTGGACGTGTGACCCTGGCAAGAAAAGGTGCCAGGCGCACGTGCCCGTAGCCAGTTCCCAAATTATCTCAGTGTGTCCGTGTGGTCATTCTGTATGCATGTGGGCCCTGGGCCATACCACATTACATTGTGCTGTGTACAGCGTGCGCAACCTTGTCACCTCAGGCAGTGCGGTGGACCTGGGACATGTATCTGTGTCGGACCCCCCTGTGAGCGTGAGGGAGTGGACCAGTGTACGGCAGTACGGCGTAGGGGTGTGGTCATTCAACACGTGGCTCTGGGCGTGGTTAAGTTTAGGCCTTGCCAAGGCAGTAACTAATGCGTGTGTCTCAGGTGTAGTGTCGGCGCCACCCGTCACGCAATATACAATGTTGCTATGTAGCATGCCCCCGGAGTACGGGCTCGGCCGAGGGGTAAATGAGGGTGCGCAAGCCCGCTCGGGGTCAGGGATCAGACATGCCAACTGTTGTGTGTGTCGCTATTTCCGCAGCATAAGCCAAAGGTCTACCCTCAACTGCATGGCAAGTTCAGCCAGGCATGAACTCTACATCTGTGTCCGCCCTGTCCTTACCATAGGCCTACACACATGTGTCCATCCACCGTCAGCGCACGACATCACTGTGTCGTTGTCAGGCTTGTGGACATGCGCAGAGACATGCGCAGACAGGCATGACAATACTGTGCCGTAGGGGTGCAAGTGATGCAACCGCGCTGCGTACACTAGTAAATGGGCTCGGGGGGGAGGGAGGAGCAGCAGTGAGGCCACGTAATACACATTGATGCCGCTCATTTGCAACAAGCAGTACACGTCATGCAGGAATCACAAAGTCACACATATCACACACCAATGAACCACTGAGCCTGCCAACACATCATGCAGAACCAACTATTGACTCATGTCTCTCTGCACTGTCACAGGTGACCAAGGATATGCACTCTGCGTGTGGATGATGACACCGCTCTGAGCCCCGAACACACAGGCCCAGAGGCAGTACAATGCGGCCCACAAATGCACCAGGGGCATCGTGGAACGCACATTTGGCATGTTGAAGTCACGTTTCAGGTGCCTGGATGTCACAGGTGGGAGGCTCCTGTACAGCCCAGACATTGTGTGCAAGATGATCGTTGCATGTTGTGTGTTGCACAACATATGTGTACGCAGCAAGGCCCCATGGATACAAGTGCCAGATGCACCAGACGATGAGGATGAGGCAGGTGGACCACACCCCACTGCAGCCGCAGCAGGACTTGCCCGTAGGAACACCATCATTGACAATTTCTTCGCATGAGCACGTCACATTGTGATAGTCCTTGGCAATCATGGGACAGTACAAAATGACCACAGGCACAGCATGTGCTAATAAATGCATTCAAAATACACATTCCCCGAGTGCATGTCACTCATCTGTACAGGCACATCACTCAGACAAGTGTGAGTGCGACGTGTATTGCTGACAATTTTATGATTTGTTCATGGATGGTGGGTGTGTCACCTCTGTGCAGAGGGGCTGTTTAGGGTGTCACGTATTCGGACTGCCAGTTCTGTGTGTCGCAGTTAGTAGGGAATCCCACTCTTTGGCGTTTCACATGTGTCCAAAATCATTCCATTTTGGCTGCCATTTGTGTCCTACATGTGATAACAGGGCTCCTTTTGGGGTCAGATATGTACCACCATGATGCAGGGATGCCCCCTGTGGCTCAAGTACCACAACATGGGCAACATGTACGTAAGTGGGAGTCACTGCCCCTACATTCGTCCACGCTTTCATGGTGGATTGATCATGGTCATGACACGTCTGTGTGCAGAAGGGGTTGCTTGTCCCTCTGCAATGTGAAGGGGAGATGCGGTTTCAATGTGTGTTCCATGCATGTTTAAGCATTGGCGCAGTTTACATGCAGACTGCATGTCAATGTACATTGTGACTGTGAGGAGATGCCTATTTGATGCGGGACAATGGTCATTTGTTCTACGTCACGGATGTGTGGTTGTGCTCGTACATTGTCATCTCACCGTTTTTTTACTCGGCTTTTATGGTGCATTTTCCCGCATGACGCGTGGGAATTGCAGGCCTATCGCTGGTTATCGCTGATTTTTGTATCGCGATTGGCATCATCGCTACTATTTTCGCGTTCATGTTTCGCGTTTTTTTGGCGTCGCGTTGATTTTAACACGTTCATTTGACGCGTTATCGTGGGACTATCGCATGGGGCCGCTGTGTTGTGAATACCACATTAACACGGAGTTGTTTTCCCGCGATAGACTGCGATGTGAAAGGTTGCGTTAAGGTAATTTTGCGGTAGTTATCACACGTTCTTGAGAATATGCCCCTATGGATTTCCCTTCTTGAATAAAAGGGAACGTTAGCTCTGCTGCTGTCTTGTTTGCAGGAAACAGGCTCTTAACAAGTCGACTTTCTAAGTGGCGTTTCCCCTCTTTTGAGAGAACACCTACTCTAATATCCTTGAGAATATTTCCATATTCAACATCTGATGCTTGCCGCAGATTCCTAAATAGCTCTTTGTCTTGGAAGTTTAACCAAATGTTTACGTTTTCAGTACTTCCCAATGACTTTTGAGTTTCATCATGGAGAAGTGACTTGAACAAAGGCTGTCCTTTCATAGGGGTAAGTTGTAGTAGATCGCTAAACTCAATTAAGTGCTCTCCTCCAAACAGCACATCATAGTCTATCTTTAGAATCTGTTGCATTCTCAAGCGTACAAAGGTGAGCATTACGTTTGAGACAATGCTCACCTCGCCAATGAGACTTCATGACAAGCTTCACTGGATCACTTTTGGTACTCCAGTTTGTTGTCATGTTCCACAGGCAGCATAAGATGTCAATGCAAATTATTTCCTTTAATGTTGTTTGCAGCTAATCCAGTGGGTGCTGTTACTGCACATGACAAATTAGAATCTGTAGTTCTCTGTAGGTCGGAACTTCAATTAAAAAGCTTTTCTGTAGCCAGCTTGACCACTGACATATAATAGTATTGGCTTAAATGATGTGCATGTACAGTGTTTTTTCTCATGAAGGAATCCATGCTCTATTCTCTTTTTGACTTCCATGTAAATGTCTTTTTGCTCATCAGTAAGTTGTCCAACTAGCTGTTCCAAATCAACACTTTCCTGTCTTGGTTGTTGCGTTGCAGTCTCCACCTCACTCATGGCTATGGCAGCTTCATTCTCAATAATTGATTGTTTAGGGGTATCTTGACTCTGTGGTCCTGAACCTTTGCTGATTTCTGAACTCTCCTTAGCTATCTCAGCAGCAATTGTTTCTTGCTGTTCAATCTCATCATTTAACATTCACAAATAGTTTGGAAATACTGAACACTGAATGCTGTCTTTCACAGCGTTGAAAGAATCTTTGTAGACGGAGGCAAGATGGCGGCCGCGCGGTCGGCCGAGTGAGCTCTCGCTGCCGATCGCTCTCCCACCTTCTACCAGCAGCATGGCAGCAGGGCAATGAGGGTTTTTTCTTGCGGCTAAAGCCTGCCGTACTTTGCCGATTAATGTGAGATGCTGTGAGACTTACTTACGTCCCAGTGGCTAACGGTCCGCGGTCTCCGGTTCGCACTCCTGTGCGCTCGATTGGTGTGGCATCCCCCGCGTGGACTCCATCGGGTCTCGTCGTGGGATTGGCCTGGGATGGCTGGGACGAGGATGCCCCCAAGGATCGCTCGAGCGGCTAAGCTGTGCGCTGCTGATAAAAGCACTGCCTCCCTGAAACTACCGGAAAACGCCCAAAGCAGACAACGACAGGGAGCGGCTATGGATACTGCAGCTGGATCTGGAAATAGTCGCACGCTGGCTCCAGGGAGGAAAACAACTCCTGCAATCTTCTTGTTGGTCAAAAAGGGAAAGACCGCTAAGCAGGATGAGAGCCTGATGGAGGAGGCTGTCTTGACTGCACGGGTTTATGAGGTGAGCCCTGGGCGGTTGGGGGACTCAGGCTGCAGGGGTGAGGCTGAGGCTGTGACAACCCAGGGAGGGCAGGAAAGCTCCCGGTGTGACCTTGCAATACATGCTCTGGGGGGGGCAGGGACTCCAAGTGCAGACAACATCAGGGGATGCCTCAGATAAAAACACTCCAGAGTCTGCGGCTGCTGATGTGGAAGTAGAGCCCACTTAAGTGGATGGTGGTAAGCTCTACATAATGGATGTGGCAGAAGTACCAGAGGCTGATGCAGGAGATCATTTTTTTTCTATGTCTGATCCCTCTAATTCATCAGGAGATGAATCACTGCAACTATCTGATGGCCCCTCAGGCTCGCCAAATGGCCAGTGGAGTGAGGCTAGTAGTACTCACCAGGAAGAGGAGACCCCGGGAGCTCAGATTATGTCGCCTGCCCTCGGCACTGTACGCAAGAGATTACCTGCATCCTCACCAAGAGAATTAACGGACTTAACCGCTGTACCTGCCCAGGAACAGCTGCTTCCCACCTCTCCGGGTATAGATATAGCCTCAGAGGGGGCAATGAGACAAGACCAGCCTAATGTATCGAAGCATCAGGAAGATATCTCCCTGGCCATTATCTATGAGACAATTATGTCACTTAGGGATGAAACCCGGGCTGAGAGCCAGAAAACACATGGCGCCTGTCGAAAACTTCAAAATTCACTTCGTCGAGTGGCTAAGTCCTGCTCGGAGTTTGCAGAGAGGATCTCCGAAGCAGAGAATAGGATTTCTACCCTCGAAGACGAAATGACGGTCCAGAAGGCGGCTACAGACGCTTTGACTGCGCAGAAGAGTGACATTGCTTGGAAGTTAGAGGACATGGAAAATCGCCTCCTACACAATAACTTAGGAATTCTTGGGGTACCCGAAGGTGTCGAAGGTTCCGATCCACGGAAGTTCATTGTGGGACTTCTCACTGAAGCTTTCTCGGAACTGACACAATGGACATGGGACATTGAGGTGCAACAAGTTCACAGATTTCCGTTTCGGATGATCAATCGTACAGGGCCCAACCGCTGTGGTTCACAACCCAGAGCTATACTGATATGTCTTTCTAACTTTTTATCTAGGCAGGCTCTATATGATCAGGCCAGACCCAACAGGAGAAGAAAGGGGAACAGGTTTGAGTTTTTTGTGCCCCCTGACTACTGTCACACGACAGTGGAAAAAAGATGGCAGCTGCGGCAGCTGATAAATCCATTTCAGGCTAAAGGAGCTCAGGCATTTCTTTTGAACCCCTCAAAACTTAAAATAGTATACAAGGACAAGACGCAGTTTTTCACATCTGAGGTTAAAGCTAAGGAGTTTTTACATGATATTACATCTTAGGAAAGGGGTCAGAAGTGGATAAGACCTGCTTAGAGCGTTGTTTGTGGAGACCGGTGGCAGATGTATATATTTAATATTAGTTTGTTGGATTTCAAAATGTACTGTGCTTTAATTTCTTCTTATGGTGTGTAGGGATTGGGTGAACTGGGAAGAGAGGGAGAGCGATTGGCGGGGGTTGCGAGGCTCTCCATCACTTTAGACCTTGGGTCTTGTAGCCTCGATGTTGGGGGGGTAGGGGAAGTCTCCGCTTGCAGAGGAGGCGCCGGGGTGGGTGAGGGGGGTCCCTGGGAGGGGGTGGCTGCCTTAAGGGGACGGGGGTGAAAAGTGAGAATAAGCCAATAAACATGTTAAAGCATATAAGAGGAAAGGATGTGATATTTTGGGAGAGAGGGAGCAGTTTTAAAACAGGTTAATGATGAATGTTTTGTCTATATGTTCGTTCAATGTACGCGGTCTTAATGATAGGGACAAGCTGCAAAGAGTTGCACAGGAAATTAGGATTATGTCCCCCGATGTGGTCTGCCTTCAAGAGACGCATATTCCTTGGAGTAAGCATAAGATGTTAAGGGAGCTAGGGTACAAGCTTTTGGTATGTACTTCCCAAGGGATTAGTACAAGAGGTGTGGCCATTCTTGCCAGGAATAACATCTTAATGGTTGTCAGAAGTCTTTCAGACAAATATGGTTGCTGGGCAATGTTGGAATGCTTGGTCACTAATAAGAAGTTTACAATATGCTCGGTATATGGATCTAATCATGATGAAGCACTGATTGTAGAGTATTTGAACACAGAGCTGGCTTCATGGGCCTCCCCTCTGATATTGTGCGGGGATTTTAATATCCAGCTGGAAGAAGTTACCCGGGGTATGACTGGAGACAAGTATCTAGGTCGGAAGCCTAGAGTTTATAAGGTTTTACAGCAGCTTCTCTACGAGCATGGCCTAGATGATGGTTGGTCTAGGTTAAAACACCCAGATCCAGGGTACACGCATTATTCTTGCCCACATCAAAAGATGGCTAGGTTAGATTACTTTTTTGTCACTAACACATATTTACCAGAGGCACATATACAGATTTTCCCTAGAATTACCTCGGACCACAATCCATTGTTGCTTAAACTCGTAATGCATGGTGTGGCACGTCCCCGTGCCTCTTTCTCCTTTGATAGGAAGCTGTTACTTAATGAACTTTTTATCTGTCATATACGACAGTGGCTAAATCAATTCCTGGCCATCAAACGCAACTCCACGAAATGCAGCATAGTAGGGGATGCTCTAAAGGCAGGGCTCAGGGGGGAAATCCTGAGCTTCGGATTGCATGTCCAAAAGCAACAAAGGCAGTTTATGCAGGGGCTATATGAAAATCTTCAGCAAGCTGAATATGCTCTGATACATGCCCTGCAGAGGAAATTAGACATCACGCAGCCACAGAGTGAGGTGGCCAGTTGTAAGGCCAGGATAAATGGGGAGTGGGCTAAGGATATTGCCAAGAAGTATCATCTTTTTAGGAGGGATTGCTACGAGTACGGGGAGGCAACAGGTAGATGCTTGGCCAAGAAAATTAGATGTAAAGAGGTACAGGATGCAATCACAGCCATTGAAGATCCAACTGGGAGACTTGTAGAAACACCGGCGGAGATTATGAAGGTTTTTAGCACCTTTTATGAGGAGTTATACTCGGAGGAGTATAACAGTCAGGACAAAACTGAAGGATTCTATAAAGATCCTTATAGGAGGATGTTAAGCTCTGACGATCGGAGATATTTAGAGGAGCCTGTTGCTTTAGAAGAACTTTTGGAGGCTGTTTCTTCTTTAGCAGCAGGGAAGGCTGCTGGACCGGATAAGATCCCACCTGAATTTTGTAAAGTCTTTGTAGCTGAGATACAAACAGACATGCTTACGGTGTTTCAGGAAGCACAGAAAGGGGACACCTCGCATCGTGGGATATTGCTAGTATTGTTATCTTTAAAAAAATATATAAATCCTCTATGCTACCAGGGTCATAAAGACCCAATTCACTTTTGAACTGTGATGGGAAAATATATGCAAAGATCTTGGCTACACGACTCTCCCGAGTAATAGCCTCCTTGGTCTCTACTCGCCAGCACGGATTCATCCCAGGAAGAGGCACGGTCAACCACATTAGCAGAGTAGTTACTATGCTGGTTTTGGCTAGTGTGCAAAAAGCTCCATGCGGAGTAGTACTACTTGATGCAGAGAAGGCATTTGACCGTGTCTCTTGGGAGTTTTTATGGGCGACTATGCGGTGGCAAGGTTTTGGGCCTGGCTTTGTTCAAGCAGTTAGAGCAATGTATAGATCTTCCGCGGCGCAAATATGTTCACTAGGGCTGGAATCAGATCTTGTGCCAATATCAAGGGGTACCCGACAAGGCTGCCCTTGCTCCCCCCTACTCTTCGCTCTTTACATCAACCCCTTTTTGAATTTATTGGAGAGTAGGTTAAACTCGCCACAGGCGAGGCCTGGGCAGGACCAGGTTAACATATTAGAGTATGCGGATGACATTGCAATAGTCTCGCCAGATCCAGCTAAGGTTTTGGTAGAGATCGAGCAATTAGCATCTCTATTCAGGAAAAGTTCTGGGTACAAGCTAAATATAGCTCTAAGTCACAAGTAGTCTGCACAGATCAAGCATTTTTTTGCGATTCTCGGGTTATGGAGGAGGCAACATACTTAGGGGTACGTATCAATGCATGTCTGGATAAAATGGTACGGTCTTATTGGGACCCGATGGTGCAAAAAGTCAAAAGGGATTTAGACAGAATGGAAGGTTTACATTTGTCAATGGTGAGAAGATGTAACGTTATAAAGGTGAATATTTTACCAAAGGTTTTGTATTATTTTAGATCGGTCCCCCTGGAACTCACAGGGAAACAACTCCAGAAGCTTCAATCTATATGTGGTAGTTTTATATGGGCTCAAGGCAAACCTTGCTGCGCAATGAAATATATGACCCTACCACGATCTCGAGGGGGTTGGGCTGTGCCTAATTTTCTGTTTTATTATTGGGCCTATTTACTTCAACATATGGGTATTTTGTTGGTTGGGGAAGGAGAAGTTAAGTTAGAGGAGTCCCCGGATATTTTTCAAATGCTGTTAGGTTCCAATGCGGAGAGACAAAAAAACCCGCTTCAAAGTGGTTTAGACTGCTTATAAGGCATGGCGCCAGGTCCGGCGGTACCTGCAGATTGGTAAGCTCAACTTTTACACGCCCACCACTTCTTCAGCACTCCCTGTCTCTGTCTTTTCCGATAGTACAATGACTAGATGGAGACAGAAGGGTGTCCTGACCTTGGGAGATTTAGTGGATAACAGTGGTGTTAGGGCTTACTCTTCGCTGGTGTCCGAATATGATCTTCCTAAGACCAACTTTTTTAAATACCTCCAGGTCAGGGATTACTTGATTAGAAATGCGGACGTAGTGTGTCTGGCCCAAAAGAGCAGCCTGTTAGAGATAGTTAGGAGGCGTGGAAGGATCGGGGCTTTATATCAGAGCCTTAGCGAAATACAAAGTGATGATCTGGAGGTGCTAAATTCAAAATGGAACACCAGGTTATCCCAGGGAGGGAATATCCTACAAGAATCCATTGCACTGGCTAATAAGCTTTTGATTTCGTCTAGCCTTCAAGCACAACAATATAAAACAATGTTTAATTTATATTATACTCCTGCCAAAATTGCACAATGGGGTGTGGCAAATGAGGGCAAATGTACGCGCTGTGGGTTGGGTCCGGCTGATAGTCTGCACATGTTTTATGCATGTCCAGAGTTGAGACAGTTGATAAATAGGATGGAGGCCTTTTTGACGGAGGTCACAGGGGCACAGATTGTGATTACTCCTACTGTTATGCTTTTGGGAGTATTGGAGGATGCAATGGCAGTTCAAGAGATGTCGGCATTTAGGTATTTAATATTTATCGCTGTGGCTGTGGCTAGACTGTGCATAGCATCACTCTGGCGGCAAAAAGAACCCCCAACCTTTGAAATGTGGAGAGGAAGACTTTACGCTATGTGCAATCTGGAACATAGTTTATATGCCCTTAAAGGGCACCAGAAACGGAGATTGGGTATTACGATTTGGGGGGCCCTAGTGGATCATTTAGTGCCTACGACGCCTTAATTATGTTTTTTGTTTGTCCTGGGGTTTATGTCTTGTGGTGCCTCTGCCCTATCTGTGTTTTTTATGTTTTTGGTATAAACGAGGCAATGTGTATGTAATTATGGTATTCAAAGGCATGATGATGTAATTGACCGCTACAGTAGTATAGTCATATAGAAGCATTATATGTATGCATTTTTTTTCTTCTCTTTGTTGGTTTTTGGATTTTTGGATTTATTTTTCTGTTGTTCTCCATTTCATTTCGTCTGTCCTTTCAGCCCCTCTTCTCCTTTGTGTTGGAACTCAAGGTTGACCAGAATATCATGGTTGGTTCTATTTTTTGTGTTATTGTCCATGTCTTTGTAATTATATATGATTGCTTATTGGCTTAACAAAAAAAAAAAAAAAAAGAAAGAATCTTTGTAGCAGTAAAAGTCTCAGAGTAATTCTGATTCAGAACACCAAGGTTTGAAAAGTTGTAGAAGTGCCAAATAGAAAAACTCTCTTTTGTCAGTAGTTTGGTAACTAAGTTTTCTGTGATTAATTATACTTCCATTTGTGTTTCAGACCAAACAACCATCGCAACCAAGTACTGCCTATTTCCCTTCAGCTATGTTTTCAGTTGCATTGTTTCTATATCTATAGTGTTGAAGTATTTTATAAAGACACATGTTTTCTAGATGTTGACTTCTTCTTTGATAGTAAGTGTCCAAGAAATTGTGCTAAAAAATGTCTGCACTTTCTGGGTCGAACTCTGCTAGGGACTGAATTTCTGGAAAATACTTCCACACTGTATTTTGCATACTTGCACGGCCTAGACTTACCCAAGCAATTCCCCTTGACTTTGAGTAGAAATTGGCTGAGCTCAGTCAATCACAGCATTCATAGGGGCCAATTTCCCTATGAGAAAGAATCTTCAAAGTGAAGCTGTACAACTTCTTTGTAAGAGACTTTTCAGCAGAAACTCCTCCCACATCTCCTTCATCTCCGTTTTCTCTGAACATGTATTATATAGGAAATTACATATCAAGCAACAGCTATGGAGTTGTCTGCCACAAATTGTATATCCATATTTGTACTCCACATTTTGAGAATCACAGGGTTATAGTCATTAATATGTTTGGAGGCCTCTGTTTTCAGAGATTGTTTTTTAGTGATTTTCAAGTCAGTGTATGTCTCACTGCAGATAAAAAACTGTTTACTCTTCCTTTGAAAATCACAGGTCTTGGAAATGCAAAACAACACCTTGTATAACATTTTCCTTAGCCCTGTACTTTCGACGACAGGACTTGCCACATCTATGTGTGTGAACTTGCTGTTTCAGGCCTTTTTCACCACTGTCTTTTGGGATGGCACATGTCACATACTGTTCTATGAAAGAGAGTATAGATTCATCACTATCTGTTCCAAATTCTGATGCATATTTTATCCATAACAGCATGCAAATATGAGGAGCACCTTTTGCTTGGTACTCCTCACGCCTAAAGAAATCATTTACTTCCCAAGAGTAGGATTTGTTTTGTTGCAGAGTAAAGACAGCCTGGCTTCAAAACTGTGGTTAAAATATCTACAAACATTAGCAGGATCCAGAGAGCCAAGGTCTTCTGCTGTCTTCACATTGATGTCCTTAATGTTTGAGTTTACTTCTCTTAAAACTCAAGTAAGTCATCCCACGTGTGTTCTGCATAACTGAGTATCACAAACCAAGTAGGTGAACCTAAGTTTCCCAACATACATTTCAGTTCTCCATGACGACGATACCAATACTCATTGGTCCCACGTTGGCGTGCCATCAAATTAATCAAACTGTATTCCAACTTTTCATCCCTACCATGAACGTTGTCAACAAATCCCTTTGCAGAGAGATTTTGTAGATTAACTCCTATCTTCAGTATGTGATTTACAGCATATGGTAGCCCAGACAAGTCACTCTCAAATAATAGATGGAATATGTATGGAATACTCTGACGAAATCTAGTGTTCTCTGAAGATAATCTGGTTGACCTATACTCAGCTACTGGCATTTGTATGGGGCAGTCATTATACAGGCCACCTGCTGCAGTGGACAACGTTTCTCCCACACACTTATTGGAGCTCCTAATGATTGTTTCATTTGAAAGAGATCAATGGCATCACCAATTACTTCTTTAGAATGCAGAGGATGGATGCTGTAGTGTTCGTAAAATTCTTCGGCTCTGGCTCGAACTACTTTTTTGATCTGTCCAATTGAGGGTAATGTTTCATCTTCTATATGTGCAGTGGATGGATACTATAGTGTTCATGCATTTCTTCTAATTTGAGTCTATCCACTTTTTCAATCTGTCCACTTGATAGTAATATTTCATCCTCTATGCAACTTCCATCTGTGATTACATCTACATCTTTGTAATATACATTATTTTGTTTCAGATACACTGTAGCTTTTTTTACTTTATTAACATCCACTAACTCTTGCCGTATTTGTCTGTTTTTGGTAGGCACACCATTTACTAGAATGATAAGTGGTTCATCAATATCTCTCTCTACACCCACAGTTTCAATATTCTGTTTGAAATCTCAATTTAAGTACACAGCTCTTCCTTTAAGGCCTTTCTGTAGCTCTGTTGGTGCTAATTTTCCAGTCTTTGGCTCCATACGAAGTATTGCTTGAAAAGGGTGTACACATTGTATGAGAATTGATTCATAAATATTTAATTCTTGAAGTTCTTCTGGAATTGATACCAATTCTAGCTTGTTATGTATTGCTCTGGCTGGCATTTTGTTATCCTCTGTTCTCTTGTTCAGTTTGTGAGAACAAGACAACATTGCAAGTTTGGCTTTTGTAGTGAGTGCATCGACAACGAATACAATCACAGTTTTGTTTCTCTGAAGAAACTGTATTAACTTGGCGATTTCTTATGTAAAGCTATCACTACTAATAGCTGTGTCCTGTCCTTCTACACCTGCACATACTAACTCCTCATTTTCCCTAGTCTCTTCTTCAGATCAAAGAAACAAAACTGAACATCTTCACAATTTTTTCTACCTTTGCTACTGTACCATGCAATGAGAGCTCTTTTCAGTTCTCCTAAACATAAGGCAGGACTTTTTGCAAAGTAAAGTCTCCTAACTAAATTTTGCATTTTAGAGTGATGAAAAGCTAACATTCTGAAGTGATGAAAGGTGCTTCTGCACACTATCTTCGATAGACATGCCAGTGAATGTCACTGTAAATTAGTATACTTCCTCATTTTGAATAGAATCTAATCCTTGCAAAATTGCAATTTTCCGCTTGACACTTCTATCTGGAAATTGACGTGAAAAATGTCTTAATATGTCAATTGATTCCTGCTGAACACTGCAAATACTGCTATAGTGCTGTTTGAATACAGGGCCCTGTCTACGCCTTCCTTGTACCTCGTCAGCTATCACTTCCTCTACATTCCTAGGAGCCATCTACTCTTTTGCAATGGGAGTACCATCTTTCACCTCATAACATCGACCAGTTGTTTCAACTGCATGCACTAATGTGTTCTCTTGTAAGTAGCTTTTTTTTAAATTAAAGAACAGCTCAGTACTAGATGGTTGTTTCCATTCTCTTTTGAAAAGTTGGTAAAAGTTACTTTTATTAATAATCTTTTTTTATGCTTTTTTTCTTCATAGAGAAGACTGTTTTATCCAGTGTTCACATTCTATTTATTATCAGAGGGTGTTCGAAAGAGTGGCATTGACAGGGACTTGGATTTGCCTAATGTGAACATTTCTTTGGTTGGCCAGAGAGGGTTAAAATGGCATCAATTGCTACCTTTTGTTGAAAGCACTAAGAATTGCCAACATCTGGACCTCATGATTATGCACTGTGGTGGCAACTACCCAGGCACACTACTGGGGTAGGACTGGAAATCCTAATGAAGGATACCTTTGGTCAATTAATGGCACTTTTCCCTCACACTGCCTTGGTCTTCTCCAACATTTGCCAAAGGCAGAAATGGAAGTGTTGAAATGAATTATGTCCACAGATAGACAAATCCAGGAAACATGTTAATAAAACTGTTTCTGCATTCCTTAGGGACCATAACATGGGCTCTATATACCACAACAATTTACGCTTTAACATGGATGGTATATATAGAAGTGATGGAGTTCACTTCACAGAGAAAGGCAACAGGGTGTTATTTAACAACTTGAAAGACTGCATCCTGTTTTATGTGTAGTTATCAACTACACACAATAAACACAAACTCTCTTTTCAGAGCTGCCTCTTTTCCCAAACACTGGTTCATTGTCTTTTTAAATCCCTTTTTTAAATATTTTTTTTTAAATTTGTGAATCGGTTGTGAATTCACAAAGCAAAAGCACACATTCAACCCACAACAGCACATTTTGGATTTGAACCCCGTGTTTGACTCTTTGCAAATGCCAATGGCTCTGTGAGTAGCTGTGTGAGTATCGAAATGGGTATGTGAGTGGATGCACAAGTCTCTGAGTGGGTCTGTGAGTGAATGCGTGAGTGCCTGAGCAGGTCTGTGAGTGAGTATTGAGTGTCTGAGTGGGTCTGTGAGTAGGTGCATGAGTGTCTAAGTGGGTCTGTGAGTGGGTGCATGAGTGTCTGAATGAGTGTGTGAGAGGGTGCTTGAGTGTCTCTGTGAGTGGGTGTCTGAATAGCTGTGTGAGTCTGTCAGTGAGTGTGTGCATGTCTGTGTTGGTCTGTGAGTGGGTGCATAGGTGTATCAATGCGTCTGTACATAAATGTCTGACTATGGCTATGAGTGGGTGTGTAAGTGTCTGAGTGGATCTGTCAGTGGGTGTGTGAGTGTCTGAGTGGGTCTGTCAGTGAGTTTGAGAGTGCCTGAGTGGGTTTCTGAGTGGGTGCATAAGTGTATGGGTGATTCTGTCATTGGGTGTATAAGAGCCTGAGTGGGTCTGTGAGTTGGTGTCTGAAAGTCTGTGTGGGTTGGAAAGTGGGTGCATGAGTGTCTGTGTGGGTCTGTGAGTGGATGACTAAGTATCTTAGTGGGTCTGTGAATGGATGTGTGAGTGTCTGAGTGGGTCTGTCAGTGGGTGTGAGAGTGTGTGAGTGCGCCTGACAGTGGGTGTATAAGTGTCTGAGTGGGTCTGTGAGTGGGTGTAAGAGTGTCTGAGTGGGTCTGTGAGTGGGAATAAGAGTGTCTGAATGGGCATGTGAGTGGGTGTGCAAGTGTCTGAGTGGGTCTGGGAGTGGATATATAAGTGTCTGAGTGGGTCTGTGAGTGGGAGTCTGAGTATCTGTATGATTCTGTAAGTGGCTGTCTGAGTGTCTTTATGGGTCTCTCAGTGTGTTTGTGTCTATGTTGGTCTGTGAGTGGGTGCATAAGTGTCTGAGTGGGTCTGTGAGTTGGTGCATGATTGTCTCAGTGTGTCTGAGTGGGTGTGTAAGTGTATCAGTACATCTGCGAGTGGGTGTGTAAGTGTCTGACTAGGACTGTGAGTGGGTGTGTTTGTGTCTGAGTGGCTCTGTGAGTGGGTGTGTGAATGTCTGAGTGGGTCTGTGAGTGGGCGTGTGAGTGTCTGTGTGGGTCTGTGAATGGGTGGAATATAGGGGTGTTTGTGGGACCCCTTATATGTACAACACCTCCAAAAATATTTTATTTCTCAGGAGCGATATTGGCAAATACGTCACAACTGTCAGCGTGGACCCCGGTGTAACATTGTGACGTATTCACAAATATTATTGTAAAAAATACATTCACAGACCCACTCAGACAATGATGCACCCACTTACAGACCCACTCAGAGACTCATGCACCCACTCACAGATCCACTCACAGACTCCTGCACCCACTCACAGGCCCACTGATACAGCTACGCACCCAGAGACCCACTCACAGACTCATTCATCCACTGACAGACCCACTAAGACACTGATGCACCCAATCACAGACCCACTCACACAATGATGCACCCGCTCAGAGACCCACTCATACACTGACACACCCACTCACAGACCCACTCACAGAGTCATACAGCCACTCACAGAGACATATTAAATCTCCATAAGAGTGCTACTACTTTGTAAACACTTATAATATTTATTTATTTATTTATTTAGTGTTTTATAGAGCACAAATGTGACCCGTTAGGGTATCAGAGCGCTTTACAGGGATAACAGGTTGTTTACAAAGTTCAGAATAGGCGATGTAGGAAGCAATTACATAGGTAGGGATAGGTGATCATGCATACACTTGGGGGAATAACAGGTCATTTACAATATTCGGAACAGGCGATCATGAGAACACTTCGCAGAGATAACAAGCTATTTACAGAAGTAGGAATGGGAGAAAGGGTACCCTAGCGGGAGATAGGACAAGTGACAGTGAAATATAAAAGATGCATAATGATGAGCAAGCGACCATGATACACGAACGCAGGGTTACTGCAAAGATATCAAGACCGGCTTACACAGGTTGGGTTCAAGTAAGGAGGAAAAAAATATCACCATGCCGCTGAGCTGTGTGTGCGCTGAGAGTGTTTATGGGAGGAATTTGCCCATTATATATACATATACATTTATTCTGAGAAAGGTGCATATGTTACACATGCCTGCACAATTTTTACATTACCTGTAGTGAGTGTCCGCACCATTTTAGCTGTGGCGCTTTGCCTACCCTCCTAAAAATCACTTTTATAAAACAACACTGCACCTTTTCTGGAGCTCGAGAGGATATGATTCTGTCACTTGAAAATCTCCGGATATTTTTAAGTGTTTACAAAGTAGTAGCACTCTTATTAGGACTTAATATGTCTCTGGCATGTGCCTCTTTTCTATATTTCTTGTTCACGTAGTACAGGTCATGTAATATTAGTAGAAACAAGAAAAAAATAATGTCATTGTTATTCCTGAAGTAGAGTAAACGTTTGTGTGAAAAACATTATGGAGATGTATGTTGAGGATCCTTATAGTCACCCAGGTTTTGTGATGTTTGTGTCTTGTAGGCAGTCGATTGACTTTTACCAAAACAATATATTAATGCATGCCCTTCTCACTTGTCTGTTCTTGCTCAGCTGTTCTTGCACATTCTATGTCATTGCCCTGCACCTGTGTGATGCACCAAGAGGGCAGGCAGCAAGTGCAGTGATTGTGCCAAGGACAGCACGGAGAACGTGCTAACAAAGTACTGTGTACAGACTATGGTACAAAGTTCCATTTTCCTTTTGGTGCATGCCTATTTCCCTCGAATTTAAACTGTAGTTTGCATCTTAAAAGCAAGTGTACGCAAAGCATCAAAGGTAACCGTACTTGTCAGTGGGCAATACATGTTTACTTAGAAAAAAGGTTTTTAATATCCTTTTGATTAGATAAATTCGAATAATACTAACATTTGATTTGTGCTAATGCAGCTCAGTGTTACGAAATTCTATTCAGATTTATACTGCTCTGCCAGAATAACACGAACTATTTTATTTTAGATAACAATGTTTTATTAGGAGTTTTCCAGAAGAACACTTGTCACTTGAGGATTTGCCGAAGCTGTCATTTTCTATTATGAATGCAGTATTACAAACTAGTATATCAGCAAAGACCTTCAAAGTCATTTCAAATGTATACAGTGCAATAAAACTGTCACCAGAGATCAGAAGCTAGGAGCTACTGACCACGCGTCATGGAAGGAATACAAAATGTTCTGTCGGGATTTGTGAGTTGTCCCAGATTGTTCATACCTTTATTCCCCGCTCACAGTGCCTGGCATTTGAGAAAATCTCAGGAGCATGTACTGTTCGTGTATGTATGTATAAAGGACAAGCAAGGCATTCAGAAGAGGTGGAAACGTTGCCTTTGTCCTACGCTTTTTCATGTCCCTTTACTACATGTTCCTAAATGTATTTATTGATTTTGAAGCAAGCTAGCCCTGTTTATTAATAATCAGCCAACTGAAACACTGCTAATACCACAAAATTGTGCGAGATGCTGTGGTTTCTCTTTCCTGGAATACATTCTTTTCAAACTTAGAAACAAATGCTTGTTCTATGAAGTTCTTGAACTGTGTTCCCACAAAATAATCTGACATGCTTGCATGCAGGAAGGTGAAGTGTCTCTCTCAGAAACAAAACAACAAAAATGCATTGTCACAGACTAGGGGGCAGATCTACAAGGAAGTGCCGCAGCGTGGCAACGCAAGCCATCTGCCTGCGCCACGCTGCGGCACTTCTGAAGCACAGGGATGCAATATATTTACAACAATATGTCGCATCTCTGTGCTTCCCCCTGCGCTGGTGCACAAACTGCAGCCATGCGCTGGCGCAGTCACCCTTGCACCATGGTGCAAGGATGCCTGCGTCGTGGAGAGATTGTTTTTGTGCAGGAAGGGGCACCTTCCTTCACAAAAACTATCACTACAGGCATTTTCCTCTTACAATGCGTGCTGTAGAATGCAGCACGCATTGAAAGAGGAAAAAACAAGGAGAAATGAAAACATTTCTCCTCGTTGCGCCTCGCTACGCCACCTCTAGGGTGGCTTAGCATTCAGACGCATCTCCAGATTTACGATTTCTCATAAATCTGGAGATGTGTCTTGTTCCATGGGTGTTGCGTGGGAACACCCACAGCAACACCCATGGAACGCCCTTCAACGCAAAGTGCTGCGTGTGAAGGGGCCGTATTTACAAGGAGAGGAAAAGTCACGCAGGGTGGCTTTTCCTGTCCTTGTAAATATGGAGGAGCCTCCTGCGCCACCAGTACGTAACGAAAAGTGACGTACCGGTGGCGCAGGGGGCTTGTAAATCTGCCCCTCGGTTTGTTACAACTTGCAGTCAAGCAACCCTGAGCATTCCTTAAACCTAGAGACACAGGGGAATGCAGAGGGTGTGGCTTGCAAGGATCTCAGCATGTTTTCATCCCCTGAATGCCCTGCAATTGTGAAAGTATGGGTCAAAAACCACAATTTTCCCATATGTATGTGAGAGAAATCTTTAGTACTTTGAGCCAATAGTTAAAGTCGTAACACCCTGCATTTTCTGGAACTTTCTTTCATAGAAACCTTGGAAACTTCTGTGATTTTAGTCAGAGTTTGATGTTTGGAGGACATTCAAGGTAAAAAAAAAGATTTGGGATCCATGTAAACAACACCACCATTTACCATTTAGTTTTCAGAAATGCCTGCGATTGGACGTTTTTGCTGGGGCCTCCCAAACTTAGGACCAAATGAGATCTACTCTCACCTCCCAAATGATTGAAATTCAATGGAAATATCTTGATGTTTCACGTGGAATTTTGGGGCCTTTCCTATTGTGATTGATAAGACCACATGCACAAGTGGGGTAACACTTTTATCAAGAGAAGTATGGAAATGCTGTCTGGTAGGACTTTTTTAATTCACAGAGATTCTGGAAATTTCTATCAAAGAAATCTGAGGACTTTCTGGGATTTTAGCCAAAGTTTGAGCTTTGAAGGACATTCTGGGTGAGAAAAAGTGGTGGATCCATGCAAGCCACACCACCCTGAACTTCCAGGCTGTCTAGTTTTCAGAAATATCTGGACTTGATACGTTTTCCTGGATGCTAACCAGTTAGCCTCATCCCTGGAAAGATTCACATTCCAATTAAAATTCTTGACATCTCCATGTTACATTTTGGGGCCTTTCCGATTGTGGGTGTTAAGCAGACCCACACAAGTGGGCTAATTTTTTTAATCATTTTTCTTAATGAGAGAAGTGTTAAAATGCAGAAAAGTACAACATTTCTTATGATCTAGTGAAGTGGTTCTTAACTTTTTGACTTGCATGGACCCCCGGTTAATAACCACTGGAATCTGGGGACCTTGACTCAGTCATTAATTGAAGCCTAGGACCGCGCTTAGTTTTGATTATTTGAACCTCAAAACAATGCACAAACAAACAGAAAAAGGCATTCATCAAACATACACAAATGAAGTTTCATTCTAATGGGAAGGTTGGGGCTTTTCTAAATTCAACTGAGGCAACCCATTGTCCATACTATATTCTGTTGTATGCATGTGTACAGCTCCAATCAATCTGAGGACACTAACTTAAATTTTTGCCTCCAATTTCAAAATCCTTCACATTTATAGAATGTCTTAAAATGTTCAATTTTACATTTTGCTTGCACATTTATATAAACTTTTTTAATCTGTTAATATTTTTTAATTTCCCAAGCAGTTGCCTAACCACAGGTTAAGAATCACTGATCAAGTGAACTTCTCCCAATTTTTGCTTCTAAATATGTCAGTGTGCAAGAAAGAACACATTTGGCAACAACACTCTCTGAATCACATGATACTATGAGCAACCCCACACATGGACATAGCCACAGGGGCACTTGAGGCCAGGGTGATCCCATAATAATCTTTGCCCCCCACCCAAATGACAAAGGTAGCTGGCACAGTATAGAGGTGCTGGAGTTCAGAATGTGAAGGAGCAATAAAAATGCCTTTAAATGTTGCTTTTATCTTGTTACATTTGCTGCGAGTTCCAAGACAGGTTAAATGATGAGCTATGTCCTCTGACAAATTGTTGCTTACTCTTTTAAAGTGAAAATGTTGTTTACTTTTCTTCTATGAGTGCAAATTGAGATGATTTTGTAAAGTGAAATATGTGACAATCTCACTGAGGTACAGACAGGGCCACTGGAATTACACGGCAGGGGAGGCATCAATTTTGAGTAAATTATGTGGCAAGAAAAGAAATTATCCAGCTTAATGCAGCACATTATGTGATAGCATCACTTCGTTATTTTGTCATTTTTAGACATGTTAGCACTGTCTGACCTAAAGTTTCACATCATTAGTACACGTTTCACATCCAAATACAGCTATAAGTAACTGAGAGGTGACCAGTCAACATTTGCAGAGGACCTTCCACTGTGGCGCAGACTGTGTTTCAGCATTTTTAATAACCTTTGATCTGTTTGAGGTATAAGCAAAATTAATTTATGCATTGGGTGGTAGATTATGTGGGAAATGTGGCAAATTCACGATTATGCGGAAAGTGCTGCAGCCGCAAAATTGCCTAGTTCTAGTGGCCCTGTGTACAGGGATCGCGAAAAGAAATACTGTATGATGTCAATTTGTTTCTAATTCACAAGAAAAATTAAATACCTAAAAATTAACTGTACAAATATTTCAACATATACCAGCACATATGAAAGCTCATTTTGTTTCATAATTTTGAAGCATGATGGAAACAAAAATTTAATAGGCTCAAAACAAATCTTGCTGATGTACAAATGATAAAAAATGTATTTTATAGTATTGTATTGCATGTCAGTATAGCCCTTACTCCCCCAAGTGTGGCACTGAAGCAATTACCTGCATGGACAGCAAGCTACACCACAGAGGGTGGTGTGTGGTTAGAAGGGTATTGTCTTTTATTTGTAATGGAAGTGTTGCCATGTCATGCACTATGACCATCGACGTGCAGTTATCATGTTATGGGACACAGCTCGTAGCAGTGTGCTGGAAGATGGGGTGTGAGAGGCATAGATGCTTAAGTTTATGGTTTTTTAGTATACTGGCAGATTTGAACATTCCTGCAGGCCCCTTTATGGTATTTCTTATGAATATAGTCTGCTTAGCTGGTTATTGCACTGCGTTGTCCAATCAGACATTTTGGGGCAGATTTACTTACATTTAACTCACTGCAACACAGCAAGGCAACTTGCTGTGCTGCGTTGCATGTAAGGGAGGCAACAGAAATATGCTATATTTACAACAATATGGCATCTTTATACTGTCTCCTACCGCTGAAGCTTTTTGTGCTACCTACACCAATTCAGCCACTCTTGCACCATGGTGCAAAGGTGCGCGCTTTATGGGCAGGATTGTTTTTGTGCAGAAAGGCACACCTTCCTGCACAAAAACAGTCCTTAGAGGCATACTGCTCTTCAGAATGCAGCACACATAGAAAGAATAATTAACTAGGAGAAATAAAGATATTTCTCCTCGCTAAGCTTCACTGGGGAAGGCATAGAATTTTGACTCATTCCCAGGTTTACTAGTTTTAGTAAATATGGGTATGCCCCAAATTCCAACCAGAGCTATGCGCTGCCATGTGTTACTTTGAATTTACTAAATCATGCAAAGTGGCTTTGCATGGCTTCTTAAATGCAAAAAATGATTTTGTGTCTGGGCTGCGTAACATAAGTGATGGAATCTGATCTAAAATCTCAGTAAATCTACTCCTTAGTGTGTATTTCTGAGACAGAGCTGGCATTGTTGGAGGTAGAGAGAAATGGCAATCTGAGATTTGAGTTGTTTGTTATTACTTGATATCTGAAAGTCAGTGTGAGATGTAAGGTAGTGTGAGATGTAAGGTAGTGGCCATAGTGTATAAATATTTTGGACCTGCAGTCATGGACTAGATTAAAGTCCTCCGATTGACCCGCAGTGTGTGACAGATCTCTTCAGTGATTCCATACCTGGTCATTTAGTGATGGCTAGTTTATTGGCTGCAGAGTATTGAAGATGAACTAACCTTGCAGCACATATGCCTTAAATGAATGCAAGAGGTGTAAATTACAGATGACTGCTGAGTATTATTGTATTAGTATTACTGTGGGCCAGAAATGTTATGGATGAACTTACATAACTATATAATAGCTTGGTGAAGCATATGTCAGTCCTCAACTTATCTGCTTATCGAAAGTAGTTTGCTGGTAGGGTTTTTTCAGTCTGTGGATTGTAAGCTAAAGATTGAGCTTCAGGATATGACTGTCTTTCCAGTTTCTGTGGAGGGATGTGGAGTGATGTAGTTTTCTCTGAAATAGCCATGTTTTCAACTATCTTCTGGCTCCTGGATGCTTTGAATGCTGGCTGGTAGTTTCAGAGCTTGGCGCCTTGTACTGATAAAGCAATGCTTCGTATGGATTTCTTATGATAAGGTGGTATGATGATAAGTGGGACAAGCATGGAGTGCAGTATCACGATTTTTTTTAACTGCTTAAATTAAGCTTGTAGCCATAGCTGTCCTTTTCTTTGGAGGCTCTGTAAACAATGCAAAGTGCCTTGAAAACTGCCCTTCTTGATATACGTAGCTAGTGGAGTAACTGCGAGACTGGACTAATGTGCTCTCTTGTGTGAAGGCAGAGAAGAAGTCTTGCAGCAGCATTTTGGATGAGTTTTTTTATCCATATGATGAATGCGGGTGCACCAAGGTGTAGGTTGTTGGCATAGGCAAGCTCAGGGATTAAGAGTGTGTGGATATCTTGCAGTTTCTGTTGGTATCCCAGGTATGGAAGAATACAACATAATTGTTTTTATTGCATAGAAGGCACTTGTTTTACGAGGTTACCATGTGGTATTTAATATAGTCCTGAAGCCATGGTTACTCTACGGTTTCTGACTTCTCTTGATATTGTTAGAGGGGCCTCATGTTCCTTAGGCCATATGGCGGCAGTCATCAAGCTTTGTAGAGGTCTTCCAGACCATCCATTTTAAAAATGATTTGGGTGCCATTTATATAGTTGTAACAGGTGAGGTGGAATGATTTAATCAGGTTTGGTAAGGGGGTTAGGTAGATGTTGAATAATAGAGGGAATATGATGGACCCCTATGAGACGCCACAGTGTTCTATGTGAGTGTAGGAGAGTAGGATCTGCTTCTTATAGTTACCCCCACTTTTTGCTGATGTTTCACTGTTTTTCGACTTAGCCAGACTGTGGCCCTGCTAATCAGGACCCCAGTCTATCTGCTTTCTACTCTAAATTGACTGTATGTACTTTAGGTACACTCCAGATTGGATTCTGGGGTACCCTTGTGAGTCCCTAGTATATGGTATACTATGTACCCAGGGCATAGGTACCCCATAGGCCTACCAGGGGCTGCAGCATGTATTGTGCCACCCCTGGGAAGCCTTTTAAAATGACACAACAGGTCTGCTACAGCAGCCTGTGTAAGGTGGTGTATCCACCCCTTACTGAGATATAGGTTCCCTATATCTCTCCATATCACTGCACTTGTAAACCTATCAGTCACCCCTATGGCAGGCCTTAACAATCCTGAAGGCAGGGTGCTGGGTTTCATGTGAGAGGGTGCCCATGCATGAGCAGAGCCCCTCTGCAGCTTTCAGAATCTTCATTCCGGGGTTGTTTGTGATGCAGCCAGACCATATACTCTTAAGTGCATTATAACCAAACGGTAAATCCTAACTTTGGAGTGGCTGCATGGAAAACTGTTGTGTTTGGTGTCAAACACCTTGGAATCATACCCCCACACCAGTACCTGGTGTGGGAGTATGATCCCACCCTTCTAGAGGGAGAGACATGACAGCACCGGTGTACCCGGTACCAGCTAACAGAGCCCTGGCATCACAAAATGGATGCTGCAGCCACAGACTCGAGTCTGCCCTCCTGCTGCTGGACGAAACTCCGGCAGGGGAGGCTTGGACAATAGATTTCCTGTCACAGGGAGGTGTGACCACCTCCCAGACAGGCTTTAGTGTATTGGGGCTGGGTGGGTGCACTCTCAGAGTGCTTTGAAGTCTGCACTGGGGGCACATTTGGTGTCCCTGTGCATAGTCCAACTCAAACCGGTTGTAGGGGCACACAGCCCCTGCTCTGGTGCGAAACTGGACAAAGGAAATGGGTGTAGCCACCCCTCTTTCCTGACCCTCCCATAGGTGGGTTCCCAGAGTTTGTCCAACCCCTTCCTTGGGTATAAAGTAGGAAACCCTGACTACAGGACTTTAGATTACACCTGGACTAAACTCTGATACCAGAAACCAAGTACTTCAATGATCTGCACAATGCTGGACGACTGAAGAATCTCCCTTGGAGTAAAGGAGTTACTCCCCTGCAAGGCAGGCACCTTTAACGCAACTGACCAGTTGGCATCTCCGAGCTCCGACGGACTCCGAAGAATATTGCCACACAGGAGGGGGGTTTTCCTAGGTCTCTGAGGTCGATCTATGCTCACAGCAAGTCTGAGGCCCGTATCCCTCGTGGAAAACTGTGCAACCTGAACCCCTGGACACCGCGACCATTTGCAGAAGCATCAGCTTTCCGGCAACCCCTGAGACTGAGCTTTGGGTTACTTGTAGCCCTGACTCCGAGCAGTAATTGCGTTGAAGATTGTTGGCCTACACTCAACGAGTGTTCCGTGGGCCGCCATTTTGTGATTCCTCTTGAGGTCCCTTCGCGATCCCTGGTCCATTGACCTGTGGGTCTCCAAGAAGGCAACTCTAACTTTTATTGGGCTTTTCTGATTGCTCCAGACGTGCCCTGACTCTCCATTGCTTGGGGAGTCCCCAGGACGTTGCTGGTCCGCACAGAAGCATCTTTTCTTTTCCTGCGTGGGTTGCTGTTGTCAAGGCTTGTTGTGGTAAATCCGATCACCGACACTCCAGCACTCGACAACCTTTGTGGGACAGCTTGAATCCGGCTCCTGGCTGTCGTTGACGTCTCCAGGATCCCGTGGCTGCAGAGTCAAGCTTCACCTCTTCGCACCTGAAGCACCTGACATCGGTGGGCATTCGATTGCTCCGCTCCTGGTCACTGGCTAGTGACCCAGACTCTGTCCCCTCTGCTCTCAGGTTCTTCACATCTTCGATCCAGGCTTAGATCACACCGGACACTTTTCTCCTTCATGGCAGCAGCACTTTGCAGCAGATCGCCATTGAAAACGACGACGATTCCCGACACCTTTTGACACCTATGCACCCGGCTTCCCTGGGTGAGGTAACTCGAGTACTCCGGTGCTCCCGTGGGTGTTGGCCCTAGAACCCCTTAAGTCTAAAGGGGTTTGCTCAAAGTCCTCTCCTAAGTGTCCTTTTGCTTTAAAATTCCAACCGCGACTTTCCGCATTGAGTCCTACGGCGCTCGCGGCTGTGTTCTCACACTGCACACGTCCCCTGTGGGTCTCCTGTGTCACTGCCTTGGGTGGTTCCTTGGGGTCCCAGCGATTCTACGTGCTCTAGGCACTGTGTCTAGTCAAGTCGTGGTTCTTATACCACTTTCTTAGTATATGGTTTGGTCTCCCCCTGGAGCCCACTGTGTATTGTGCTATTTACTGTCGTTTTAATACTGTGTATCTTGAACTCTAATCTCATAAAGGGATTAGTAGTTAGTGTTTAGAAATAAATACATATATTTTATATATATCTTGCATGGTTCTCCTTTCATTTAGTTATTCAAGAGGTTATAATCTGGTAAACCAATCTGCTTTACACTCCTTCAAGACTTAGCCTGAAGGCTGCTCTCCGTAGCTACCACTAGGATAGCTTTCAATAAAGGTTGTCTTTAAACCTATCATCAATAAGGGTCGTTTGGACTGGTGCAAGGTGCCCACTATAACTAGTGGACAGCATATAACAAGCCAACTACTCACATTGGTGTGCAGCGGTTGGATTCAAGCTTGCTATTGCTTTACCGGATAATCTCTTTGAAGTGACTAACTGCATACCACTATAGGTACATAGGTAAATATAAATCAAGTTTAGAATACAGTAAGTTCTACTGAACTTAGAGTTGTGTGTCAAGGGTTTAGCACACCCTTTCTACAACTCAAGAGAGTTTCAGTTCCCACTAGAGTAGGTAGGTGCATACACCACACCACACTAGAATGTCTGCAAGACCTGAAGTAAGTGACTCCTTACCCACTAGGTATGACAATCTCACATTCTAGGAATTGAGAAATATGTGTACCTCTAGGAGACTAAAAACAGGGAGACATGCAAGCACTCAACGCCTCATAGAGGCTTTGCTGTTAGATGACCTCAGAAAGACACCAGGGTCTGATGAGGCAGGCAAGTTGGGTGGGGCAGTAGAAGAGGAAAGGCCAGGTAGTGAAAACTACTATGACCCAGACTCTGATGCTGGCCAGGGGGATCAAAATTATTCCCACCTGGAAAATCCAATTCTTCCTGAAGGAGAGGAAGGCCTCAGTGGCCCCCTCTTCACTCCCCCAGGAAGGGTTAATAGTGTACCAAGAAGATCAAGATCTCCTTCTCAGGAATCTAATCATTCTGGTACTTCTATAGGGTCCTCTGCTTCTCATAAAAGGGCATCGTCTTATGAGAAGAAATGCCAACGGCTTGATTTTGAGAGAGCTAAGCTCAGAATCAAGAGAGAGAAATTGGCCTTAGACAGGGCATCCCTGGAGCCTCAGAAAGCTTAACAAAAGTTGGGGCTAGAGCCCCATGGTGGCAGCAGCAGTGTCCCTAGAGGTAGAGATCATACTCATGACCATAGGAACCTGAACAAGATTGTCCCTCCCTACCAGAGTGGGGATGACATCCACAAATGGATAACTGCACTGGAAAGGGCCTGTAAGGTACAGAGGGTCCCTCAGGAGCAGTGGGCAGCAATCTTGTGGCTCTCCTTTGCAGACAAAGGTAGAGACAAGCTCCTCACTGTAAGAGAAGAGGATGCTGACAACTACAAAGTCCTGAAGAGTGCTCTGATTGAAGGGTTTGGCCTAACCACTGAACAATACAGGTTAAAGTTCAGAGATACCCAAAAGGCACAGACTCAGGACTGGGTTGACTTTGTTGATTGTGCTACTAAGGCTCTTGAAGGCTGGTTACTTGGCAGTAAGGTGTGTGATTTCAAAGGATTGTATAATTTGATCATGAGAGAGCAGATCCTTAACAACTGTCAAAATCAACTGTTGCATCAGTACCTGGTGGACTCTGATCTGACCTCTCCCCAAGAAGTGGGTCAGAAGGCAGACAAGTGGGTCAGAACCAGGGTGAGGCAGAAGGTTCAGAACCAAGGTGGTGACTCTAAGAAGCAAGATTCTAAAAGCTCTGATAAGGGTGGGGAAAAGGGAAAAGACCAGAAGTCTTCTCAAGGGCCCCAAAAATCTGCATCTGGTGGGGAGTCCCAATCAAACAAAGGAAAAGGCCAAAAGAAACCATGGTGTAAAATCTGTAAGCAGAAAACCCATTGGACTAGTGATTGTACAAAGACCAAAGACTCAACTCTAGCCACCATTGCCCCCAAGGCAACTGTTCCCCCTAGTTCAGCTTCAAGTGGTGGTGTTCCTAATAAGGGTGTAGTAGGGTTAACCCTGGGATCTGAGATGGACTCTGGCCTAGTCAGACTTCCAACTCAGGCTGTACTGATCTGTGATGGAGACATAGATATGTCCTCCTATGTGAGTCCCAGTAATCTGGGCAAATACAGACAGCAGCCCTTAATTAATGGAAGAGATGCTTTGGCATTCAGGGACACAGGAGCAAGTGTCAAAATGGTGACAAAAGATCTTGTAGCCCCTGAACAGATCATACTTGGTGAAATGTACCAAGTGACCAATGCTAGCAATGACAGGACAGACCATTCCCTGGCAGTTGTTAATTTCTCCTGGGAAGGGGTAACTGGCCCTAAGAAGGTTGTGGTAAGTGCAGACCTCCCTGTTGAATGCTTGCTTGGAAATGATTTGGAGAGTTCAGCTTGGGCTGAAGTTGAACTCAGGACCCATGCAGAAATGTTGGGCATCCCTGCAGATGTGTTTGCTATAACCAGGTCACTGGCAAAAATGTCTAAAACTGAACAGGCCCTGGATTCTGGAATAATGGACCAGGTGCCTCCCAAGAGGAGGAGCAGTAGGGTTAAGGCAGTGTCTTCCCCCCTGCCTCAGAAAGCAGATCAGTCTCTTGAGGGAGATGATCTCAGTCCTGAAGAAGGAACTGTCCCAGAGGAGCTTGAGCCTGATCAGGTTGACTTCTTGGGGACAGGGGGCCCTTCCAGGGCAGATCTGAGCCAGGAGCAACTGAGCTGCCCCTCTCTTGAACCCCTCAGACAGCAAGCTGCTGCTGAGGCTGCTGGGATTGCTAGTGGTACCCATAGGATTTATTGGGATGATGGACTCCTTTACTCAGAGTGTAGAGACCCCAAGCCTGGAGCCACCAGGAGGTTGGTTATACCTCTGAAGTTTAGGAGCTTCCTATTGACCCTAGCACATGATATCCCATTGGCAGGTCACCTAGGCCAAAACAAGACCTGGGACAGAATTTTCCCTCACTTTCATTGGCCTCATATGTCTGAAGACACCAAGGAGTTTTGTCGCTCCTGTGTTACCTGTCAAGCCAGTGGTAAGGCAGGTAGCACCACAAAGGCCCCCCTGATACCACTACCTGTGGTGGGGGTTCCTTTTGAGAGGGTAGGGATTGACATTGTTGGTCCCCTAGACCCCCAAACAGCATCTGGGCACAGATTTATCCTGGTGGTGGTGGACCATGCCACTAGGTACCCAGAAGTAATTCCCCTCAGGACCACCACAGCTCCTGTGGTGGCAAGGGCCCTCCTGGGAATCTTTTCCAGGGTGGGTTTTCCTAAGGAGGTAGTATCAGACAGAGAGGCAAACTTCATGTCTAGATACTTGACTGCTATGTGGAAGGAGTGTGGAGTAAATTATAAATTTACCACCCCTTATCACCCTCAATGCAATGGTTTAGTTGAAAGGTTCAACAAAATCTTGAAGGGCATGATTAAAGGTCTTCCAGAAAAGGTTAGGCGCAGATGGGACATACTTTTGCCCTGCCTTCTCTTTGCCTACAGAGAGGTTCCACAGAAGGGGGTTGGTTACAGCCCATTTGAGCTTCTGTTTGGACATCCAGTTAGGGGTCCATTGTGTCTAGTGAAGGAGGGATGGGAGTTACCTCTCAAACCCCCTAAACAGGATATTGTGGACAATGTACTTGGTCTCCGCTCCAGGATGGCTGAGTACATAAAGAAGGCAACTAAAAACCTTGAGGCTATCCAGGAATTACAAAAGGCCTGGCATGACCAGAAGGCTGTGTTGACTGTTTATCAGCCAGGACAGAAAGTATGGGTGTTGGAGCCTGTGGCCCCAGCAGCCCTCCAAGATAAGTGGAGTGGCCCCCATACCATTGTTGAACAGAAGGGAGAAGTTACCTATCTGGTGGACCTTGGAACTCCCAGGAGCCCCCACAGGGTGCTCCATGTCAACAGACTGAAACCATATGTTGACAGGGCAGACATGGGCTTGCTCATGGCTACTGATGAGGGACAGGAGAAAGAGAGTGATCCACTCCCTGACCTGCTCTCTCAGAACCCTGATGATGGATCAGTAGATGGTGTAGCCTTGGCAGGCAGCCTCACTGACCAGCAGCAAACTGATTGCAGAAGAGTTCTCAATCAGTTCAGACATATGTTCTCTCTGACTCCAAGTCAGACTACCTGGTGCACTCATGAAGTGGACACTGGGGACAGTCTGCCTGTTAAAAATAAGATTCACAGGCAACCTGACCATGTCAGGGACTGCATCAGGACTGAAGTCCAGAAGATGTTGGATGTGGGTGTGATTGAACCCTCAGATAGCCCTTGGGCTAATCCAGTAGTCTTAGTGCCTAAACCTCACACCCAGGGTGGTAAGAGAGAGATGAGGTTTTGTGTAGACTACAGAGGTCTCAATGCAGTCACTAGGACTGATGCCCATCCCATACCAAGGGCAGATGAGCTCATAGACACTTTGGCCTCAGCCAAGTTTCTCAGCACATTTGACCTGACAGCTGGCTACTGGCAAATCAGACTAGCTGAGGATGCAAACGCCGAAACAGCATTTTCTACCCCTAGTGGGCACTACCAATTTGTGGTGATGCCCTTTGGTTTGAAAAATACACCTGCTACTTTTCAAAGGTTGGTGAACAAAGTCCTTACAGGCCTGGAAGCCTATAGTGCAGCATATCTAGATGATATTGCTGTCTTTAGCTCCACCTGGGAGGATCACCTGGTCCACCTGAGAAATGTTTTGGAGGCCCTGCAGAAAGCAGGCCTAACTATCAAGGCCACCAAGTGCCAGATAGGGCAGAGTCAGGTTGTGTACCTGGGCCACCTTGTGGGTGGAGGCCAGGTTCAACCATTGCAGAGCAAAATCCAGACCATCATGGACTGGGTTGCTCCAACTACCCAGACTCAGGTCAGAGCTTTCTTGGGCCTGACTGGGTACTACAGAAGATTTGTCAAAGGGTATGGATCCATAGTGATCCCTTTGAATGACTTAGGGGCATATCAGCAAAAGCCGGTGATAATTATCGCTAAGCGCGCTTAGCGCGAGGATAATTATCGCCGGCTATCGCTGGATTTTATCGCGGAGATAGCACGCTATCAGCGACGCTTATCTCAAAAGCAATAATAATCCAAGCGATAGCTGCCAAATGTGCTATTATCGCTGGAAATCCAGCGATAATCGCACAGAGACAGGCGATATGTTGCTGATAGGGCAGGGCGGATTTAGCCATAATATCCACCTCCCATTGGATATTATGGCTAAGTCAGATTCTAAGCAGGCGTAAAGAAACCTGCGTTAAGCACGGTTCGCGCTACTTTTCTAATCGCTAAGCAGGTTAGCGATTACCTTGCTAATTGGAGAAATGTCGGTTAGCGACATTCTCCATGTTATTTTGGCAGGGTACGCCCACTTTGCATCTCATTGGCGATGCAAAGATGGGCGTTAGTGAAACCGGCGCTGAGGCATGGGACCACGCGTTAGCGTGTCCATGCTGATTGTGCGATAAAATTATCGCCGCTTTTCGCCCGAAAACGGACGCTAAAGCGGCGATAATTTTATTGCGGGGCCTTGATGATATGCCCCTTGACTTCTAAAAGAATGCCAAAGAAAGTTCAGTGGACAGTTAGCTGTCAAAAGGCATTTGATGACCTGAAGCAGGCCATGTGCACTGCTCCCATTCTGCAAAGTCCTGATTAATCCAAGCAATTCATTGTCCAAACAGATGCATCTGAGTTGGGGGTAGGGGCTGTGTTATCACAATTGAATGATGAAGGTCAGGATCAGCCAGTAACTTTTATTAGCAGATGGTTGACCCCCAGAGAGAAACATTGGTCAGCCATTGAGAGGGAGGCCTTTGCTGTGGTTTGGGCCTTGAAGAATCTGAGGCCATACTTGTTTGGCACTCACTTCATTGTTCAGACAGACCACAAGCCCCTCTTATGGCTAAAACAGATGAAGGGTGAAAACCACAAACTTTTGAGGTGGTCCATTTCTCTACAGGGGATGGACTATACAGTGGAACATAGACCTGGGAGTAACCATGCCAATGCAGATGGACTCTCCAGATATTTCCACTTAGAACATGAAGACTCAACTGGTCAAGGTTAGTTTAATGTCCTGACGTTTGGGGGGCGTTGTGTAGGAGAGTAGGATCTGCTTCTTATAGTTACCCCCACTTTTTGCTGATGTTTCACTGTTTTTCGACTTAGCCAGACTGTGGCCCTGCTAATCAGGACCCCAGTCTATCTGCTTTCTACTCTAAATTGACTGTATGTACTTTAGGTACACTCCAGATTGGATTCTGGGGTACCCTTGTGAGTCCCTAGTATATGGTATACTATGTACCCAGGGCATAGGTACCCCATAGGCCTACCAGGGGCTGCAGCATGTATTGTGCCACCCCTGGGAAGCCTTTTAAAATGACACAACAGGTCTGCTACAGCAGCCTGTGTAAGGTGGTGTATCCACTCCTTACTGAGATATAGGTTCTCTATATCTCTCCATATCACTGCACTTGTAAACCTATCAGTCACCCCTATGGCAGGCCTTAACAATCCTGAAGGCAGGGTGCTGGGTTTCATGTGAGAGGGTGCCAATGCATGAGCAGAGCCCCTCTGCAGCTTTCGGAATCTTCATTCCGGGGTTGTTTGTGATGCAGCCAGACCATATACTCTTAAGTGCATTATAACCAAACGGTAAATGCTAACTTTGGAGTGGCTGCATGGAAAACTGTCGTGTTTTGTGTCAAACACCTTGGAATCATACCCCCACACCAGTACCTGGTGTGGGAGTATGATCCCACACTTCTAGAGGGAGAGACATGACAGCACCGGCATACCCGGTACCAGCTAACAAAGCCCTGGCATCACAAAATGGATGCTGCAGCCACAGACACGAGTCTGCCCTCCTGCTGCTGGACGAAACTCCGGCAGGGGAGGCTTGGACAATAGGTTTCCTGTCACAGGGAGGTGTGACCACCTCCCAGACAGGCTTTAGTGTATTGGGGCTGGGTGGGTGCACTCTCAGAGTGCTTTGAAGTCTGCACTGGGGGCACATTTGGTGTCTCTGTGCATAGTCCAGCTCAAACCGGTTGCAGGGGCACACAGCCCCTGCTCTGGCATGAAACTGGACAAAGGAAATGGGTGTAGCCACCCCTCTTTCCTGACCCTCCCATAGGTGGGTCCCCAGAGTTTGTCCAACCCCTTCCTTGGGTATAAAGTAGGAAACCCTGACTACAGGAGTTTAGATTACACCTGGACTAAACTCTGATACCAGAAACCAAGTACTTTGACGATATGGACAATGCTGGACGACTGAAGAATCTCCCTTGGAGTAAAGGAGTTACTCCCCTGCAAGGCAGGCACCTTTAATGCAACTGACCGGTTGGCATCTCCGAGCTCCGACGGACTCCGAAGAATATTGCCACACAGAAGGGGGGTTTTCCTAGGTCTCTGAGGTCGATCTGTGCCCACAGCAAGTCTGAGTATCCCTTGTGGAAGACTGTGCAACCCGAACCCCTGGATACTCAACCATTTGCAGAAGCATCAGCTTTCGGGCAACCCCTGAGGCTGAGCTCTGGGTTACTTGTAGCCCTGATCCCGAGCAGTAATTGCACTGAAGATTGTTGGCCTACACTCAACGAGTGTTCCGTGGGCCGCCATTTTGTGATTCCTCTTGAGGTCCCTTTGAGATCCCTGGTCTGTTGACCTGTGGATCCCCAAGAAGGCAACTCTAACTTTTATTGGGCTTCCCTGGTTGCTCCAGACGTGCCCTGACTCTCCATCGGGTGGGGAGTCCCCAGGACCTTGCTAGTCCGCACAGAAGCATCTTTTCTCTTCCTGCATGGGTTGCTGTTGCCAAGGCTTGTTGTGGTCAATCCGATCACCGATACCCCAGCACTCGACATCCTTTGTGGTGCAGCTCGAATCCGGCTCCTGGTCATCGTCGACATCTCCAGGACCCCGTGGCTGCAGAGTCAAGCTTCACCTTTTCGCACCTGAAGCACCCAACATCGGTGGGCATTCGATTGCTCCGCTCCTGGTCACTGGCTAGTGACCCAGACTCTGTCCCCTCTGCTTTCAGGTTCTTCACATCTTCGATCCAGGCTTGGATCACACCGGACACTTTTCTCCTTCACGGCAGCAGCACTTTGCAGCAGATCGCCATTGAAAACGACGACGATTCCCGACACCTTTTGACACCTATGCACCCAGCTTCCCTGGGTGAGGTAACTCGAGTACTCTGGTGCTCCCGTGGTGTTGGCCCTAGAACCCCTTAAGTCTAAAGGGGTTTGCTCAAAGTCCTCTCCTAAGTGTCCTTTTGCTTTAAAATTCCAACCGCGACTTTCCGCATTGAATCCTACGGCGCTCGCGGCTGTGTTCTCACACTGCACACGTCCCCCGTGGGTCTCCTGTGTCACTGCCTTTGGTGGTTCCTTGGGGTCCCAGCGATTCTACGTGCTCTAGGCACCGTGTCTAGTCAAGTCGTGGTTCTTATACCACTTTCTTAGTATATGGTTTGGTCTCCCCCTGGAGCCCACTGTGTATTGTGCTATTTACTGTCGCTTTAATACTGTGATACTGTGTATCTTGAACTCTAATCTCATAAAGGGATTAGTAGTTAGTGTTTAGAAATAAATACATATATTTTATATATATCTTGCGTGGTTCTCCTTTCATTTAGTTACTAAAGAGGTTATAATCTGGTAAACCAAGCTGCTTTACACTCCTTCAAGACTTAGCCTGAAGGCTGCTCTCCATAGCTACCACTAGGATAGCTTTCAATAAAGGTTGTCTTTAAACCTATCATCAATAAGGGTCGTTTGGACTGGTGCAAGGTGCCCACTATAACTAGTGGACAGCATATACCAGGCCAACTTCTCACAGTGAGTAGCTGATATGAACGGTGGTACCAACACTAGCTCACTGTCACAGCTGTGAAGCCAATAATTCAATTGATATAAGCTGAACTCCCTTTTCACCTTTTACATATGGTAAGTCAAACAAGAATTTGCTGTGTGAAGAAATTGCTCAACTGTACAGGACATTGAATCATGTTGTTCTTAAGCCAGTAACTCTCATGACATTTCTTCTTCCTGATATGTAAATGGTTGTCACTATCTAAACCTAACAATCATTCAGAAGCGATGTTCAATCAGGAAACTCCTGAATCCAATATGTCATGGTGCTTTGATTAGCCCATTGTGCAGGTTGAGTTTTCACAGGTCAGGTACGAGTTATATTTGACTGACATTATTTCAGCCTACACTGGTCTGTTGTGAAATATAGTCTGGTGAGATACTGTATCTGATCTAGGGATCATTGTTTTTTTGCAGGAACCAAATAGCTTGTTAGGTTAATGTGTCTGCTGTGCAGAGGGCTGCAAATGCCCTAACTAGCAGTAGTGTGAGTCTGAAGTGACCGAATATAGCCTGCCATGCCGCAAGGGATTTTACAACAGAATATCACAGAATATCTTTTAAAAAGGTTTAATATATAGAGAACTGTTAGAAATGGGTTTTCTGGCTGGCTAAGGTATGCACCTAAGCCAGGCAGAATCCACAACTCTAGTTAGGATAAGGGGATTGCACTTCTAAAATAACCCCTGCTCACCCCCTTGGTAGCTTGGCACAAGCAGCCAGGTTTATCTCAGAGGCAAAGTGTAAAGCATTTGCATATAACAAATAGTAATACAGTGAAAACACTACAAAAGGACACCACACCAGTTTTAGGAAAATATCCAATATTTATCTGTGTAAAACAAGACCCAAAATGATAAAAATCCAACATACAGTGATCCAAATGCCAATAAAGCAAAAATAGACTTTATATACAGTTCCTTGAAGTCGATAGTTCTGTCTGGGGCTATCACAGCATCGTGAGCAAACAAATCCAACAGTTCTGGCCGTCCGCGGCGTCGCGGGCCAGCTACTGTGTCGGGGAGACACGTAAAGCAGTACCTTTGGAGATGCAGGGCATCGGACCTTGCAGTGAGCTCTGGAGGAGCTGCGTCGGCAGGCGTCGGATCCACGAGTCAGTGCAGAAGTCGTCGGGCCCTTGAAGTCACATGTATTGCAGATCGAACTCCTTGAGTTTGAAGACAGGAGCATCGGCAGGCATCGGGGCTGCGATGTGAAACGGAGTGGTGTGATGTGCAGTGCCCTCAGGTCACAGTGTATGCAGCGGCTCGGTGACGATCGTCCAGCGGCGTCACTGAAACCAGGGCTGTGGTGTGAAGCGGAGCAGTGCTCGTGGCGGTGCTGACAGGTCACAGTGCAAGCAGCGGCATCGTCATTGCTGAAGCGTTGTCGACGGTAGACCCAAGTCTACGATGCGAAGTGGGATGGTGCTCCGTGTTCTCCACAAGCAGTGTCCACAGGTCACGGTGCTGGCAGTGGCGTCGGTGACAGCGTAATGTATTCATCGGGGATACTAAGGCGGCGGTGTATAGCGAGGATGTGTAGAGTGCGGTGCCCACAGGTCACTGTGCAAGCAGCGGTTCGGTGGCGGCGGCGGATGGCATCGTCGGTGAGACCAGGGTTGCGGTACAATGTGTGGCGGTGCCCACTGCGGTGCCTTCAGGGCACGGAGCCGGCAGCTGCATCATTGATGGCGTCAGGTTACCTTTTTCCTCTGTGGCAGCGGAAACATTCAGTTACAGAAGCCGGTACCTAGAAGAAGTTGAAGTCTTTGATTTCCCTGAGATTTACAACAGGAGACAAGCTCTACCTCAAGCCCTTGGAGATGCTTAGAATGCAGAAAGAACAGTCCAGTCCTTTCCCTGCCCAAAACAGAAACAGCAACTGCAGGCCGACCCAGCAAAGCACACAGCAAAGTGGTAGTCTCTCCTCACAGCTCTTCCATCTCTTCTTCCTGGCAGGTTCCTTAGTCTAGCAGTAATCTAAAGTTCTGGGGTCAGGGCCCCAATATTTATGCCACATTTTCCTTTGAAGCTGGCACAAACAAAGTTCCATTGGCATACATAATCCAGTTGTGCCTGGCTCAGGCCAGGCTTACTCCATGGGCTGGACACAGCATTGTGGAAGACAGACAGAGTCCATTCAGGTCCAAGCAACAACTCCTCCTATTACTCTAAATGCAGCCGTCTATTCAGCCTGGCTAGAAGTCACCCAGGAAATGCAGAACACCCTCACCCCCCCTGTGTCTGTCTAGTGTGAATGCATGTCCCCTGTTCCTGTCACTCTAAACTTAGAGAGGGAATACCCAAAAGGCAGAGGCACACAGGATGGTTAGACAAGAAAATACCCAGTTTCTAAAAGTGGTATTTTGAAACATATAATATAAAAATCATCTTTACTAAAAGATGTATTTTTAAACCCTGAGTTCAGGCATACTAAACTCCATTCATCTATCAGCTCCCACTTGCAAGCTACCTTGGTAAAGTGTTACCAAGCAGCTCCCATGTTAACCAATAGGAGAGATAGCTTTTCAACTGTGAAAAGAAAATACACTCTATTTCACTATTAGGACATTGAAAAATAAACCACTGCATGTCCTACCTTTTAAATACACTGCACCCTGCCCCTGGGGCTAACTTGGCCCTACATTAAGGGTGACTTAGATGTAAGAAAAGGGTAGGGAAGGGCCTGGCAAGTGGGTACACTTGCCAGGTCAAACATGGAAGTTAGAGACTGCGCACAGACACTGCAGGGGCAGGTCTGAGACCCTTTGGGACTCTGAGACACCTTTGAAAAGCTACTTGTGTGGGTGGCACAACCAGTGCTGCAGGCCCACTAGTAGCATTTGATTTACAGGCCCTGTGCACACACAGTGCACTGTACTAGGGACTTAGTAGTAAATCAAGTAAGCCAGTTATGGAAACACCAATCCATAAACACAATTTACATGGAGAGGATATGCACTTTAGCGCTGAATAGCAGTGGTAAACTGCCCAGACTGTGGTAAAGTGCCCAGAGTCCTAAAACCAACAAAGACAGGGTCAAGAACAGGAGGCCAAAAAGCAAAAAGTCTTGGGGTGAACTCGCTGAAAAAGCCTAACAAGAACGCTGTCAGGCTCACAATGCTGAGGATTCTTCTCCTTTAACCAAATAGTGTGCCAACCATAATCAGGGCATCAGAGGCTGAAAGCATTTGTATTATAATTGACCTCTCTAGACATCTCTGCAGAACATCTCCTAACATTTTCTGAATTTTGCATATTGCAATTTAAGATCAGTGTAGTATGAACCTGTTTTTTATAATGTATTGACTCCTTTGAAAATCCACTTAATCTTTATCAAAGTTATGGTCATAGAAAAAAATTGCTGTTATGAGGACCCATGTAATTAATGTGCTAAATGCATAATATTTGGTGAACATTTGTTTTTTTCTTTTTTGGGGGGAGAAGTATGGAAATGGTGGGTGGTTGGAATTTTATGAATCCTGACAGATTCTGGAATCTTCATTCACAGAAATATGAGGAAAATCTATGATTTAGCCAAAGTTTAGCAGAGGTTTCTGGGTGAGAAAAGGTATTGGAATCTATGCAAGCTACACCACTCCAGACTGCCATAAGTACCTTATTTTTAGAAATGTCTGGGCCTGCCATTTGTTGCTGGGTTGCAACTGAGCCCTAGCCTAAATACAGAAGCTACCCACATTGCCAGAATTGGTCATTATGCAAGGAAAAATCTTGATGTTCCCTTTGTGTCTCAGGGAGTGGGGTACTATTATTATCAGAAGAAGGGTAGGAACGCTGTGTGGTAGACAGATTCAATTAGCATGATCTACTTTCACTTTTGTTTTTCTGTGTAATGTCAGTGCGCACTGCATACTACGTAATACAGCAAAACAGATCACACTCTGGACTCCTGGGAAGCATTTCTCTAGCATGGTGACTTTGATTTTGGAAAAGAAATGTTTCTAATGTTTTTCCCAGAAACATTTTCTTTTCCAGTACTGTGGATAATCTGTTGAAGTCCACAGCGCTGTGAAGGTAGTGTGGTGGATGCCGACGGGTTGTCATCTGCCTTAAAGCAGTTAATGCCCACCAAATCCATGCATCCCGATGTTGTGACCAACAAGAATTGACAACAAGCTTAAGGGATATGATGATCGCATTGCACTAACTTTTTTGTTGCCTGAACATAGGAGACTTCTCCAGTTATAGGAGGCCCACAGTGTGGTAGGACTCTGGGACTGGGGAACAGCGAAAAGCACAGTGGTCAAAGAAAAGTGACAGGTGCTGCTAATGAACAGATAAGAGAGAGTTTCAGCTGCCATACATGATGTATGGAGTAGAGAGCTAGAGAGAGAATAAAATATATTGAGAAGTGCAATGAAGGTAGTGGAGAACATAGAGAGGAGAGGTTCTAGACAAGGAGAGATGATTTAGTTAAAGAAAAGAGAGTAAATGGAAAAAGCAAGAGAGAGAGCAGGAAAGACACAAATGGGAAGATAGAGGCAGCAGCAAACAGAATGGGATAGTGGGGAAAAGGTTGAGAGAGCTAGCGGGGACAGAGATTGGGAGAGAATAGAGAAAGTAAGAGAGAGCCTAAAGGAGCAACATGAGAGCTAGGTACATGTAGAAAAATGGTGATTGGAGATTTTAAGTGGAATATATAGCTTATCATGTATTGGCCAATACACCTGGCCTAATGTAATTTCAAAGCACAATTTGGCATTTTATGTTCTAAAAGGTATCTTGGTGTATGGTCCAAAAATAGCCTTACATAGTGGCCTTTAAAATCCTAATTAGGTCTAATCATTGTTACTTGATCCACATTGCTTGTAGCAAATTGCTTAACAATGGCACCCCCTTGTTCTTTGTTACCATATGCTCTTGGTGAGAAGTGCTGACATCTTCTCTTTTGATGCATATCAGCCATTTCTAAATGTGTTGGTATAGTTGCTTGAAAGTCAACCTACTGGCTGACAAGTCCAAGTTCTATTAAGGAGGGGGTTTGGCTTTCTAGTGTACATTTAAATATTGCTCTCTCTTAACTGTTTCTTAACATGAATCTTGACTTTTATCTGCAGCTGTAGTAATGACAAGCAATACATCTGCATGTAAATATTTTGAAATTTCTAGTACACATGTCAGGCTTCCATGCTTTCTACATTCACCACTCAGAAAAGTGCAAGCTTGTCCAAGCAATGTTAGCCACAAAGAGGGTGCCACCTTGAGAATTCTATGCAAGAAGTCTACTGCATGTGAAAGAGTAGAGAATATCCATAATTCTGGAAGTTGACAACTGTATAGCATCCACACGGGAAGTACCATGCAAGCAGCATCAAAGAGATATGTTATCATAGAGCAAGATCCGAGATGCAAACTGTAAAACCACCACTCTGAGCTTTAGAGAGATTGCTGCTGCCTGCCGATCTATAACTCTTCTAACTGGAGGTAGAACGGGAAACAGCATTTTCAATGCAGGTGGAGCCACGTGTTCTGGTACCCCGCAAGTGTTGCAACGCTTGCCCTTACCGCGCATATGCATTTACCAGGCATATGCATGGTAAAGGAAGTCAGTGCTCTAGATTCAGAGCAGATGGGTGGGGAGATTAGAAGGAGGAACAGGAAGGATCGGGACGCAGCTTGGTAAGTAGGGCTGGGGGTCGAGTTTTAGGGCTCAGTGTGGGGGAGCTGGGGTCGGGGTAGTTCTTAGAGCTAGGGGCCGGGTTTTAGGCTCAGGGAGTGGGGTCAAGGTACTTTTTAGGGCTGGGGCAGGGTGGTCTGCAGGGATGAGGGCTGGGTTTTAGTGCTCAGGGTGGGGGGCTGGGGTGTGATCTTTACCACCCAAATGCCTTTATCAATCATGACTTTACAACAAGATTTTATCTTATGAACTGATGATAGGTTGGTACATAATGAAAAATCATTATAGTTGCAGCTAGGCTGATGGATGTGGGTATCACAGGTTTTTGGAAAACCAACAGACTATATATCCTTGCATCCCTGCGAGGATGACAGTCAGGCAGATATAATGGAATATTGCTTTTAAAGATCCGCAACCAGCACAAAAAAATAAACTGATGAAACCATTGCCCCCTATGTTTATATTTTTCTACTTGCTTTCGTTAGTTTTTCATTTCAATTGTTGGCTAATTAATATCATGTGGCCGATTACGATGTCAGTCGGAAAGGATCCGAACGGCATTCGGTTTGCCCGAATCCGTGTCAGAAGCCTTGTTTCCGACCGACTCGGAAACTTTTCCGACCAACCAATTACAATGGTTGGAAACCGTTCAGACTGTCCGACTCGTGTCCGAACTGCATTTGGAGACTCTGAGTCAGTCAGAGCCAACTCGTACGTCTCTATGGACCGCGTTTCCGACCAAGCGATTACGATGTCGGATTCGGACAGCCTTTACAAATTGGTCTGTCCGACATGGATCGGCTGTCGGAATCTGACTTTGGGGATCCATAGCAGGCCCCCCTTCACCCGGATGCCTCCGGTTGGGGCCCTTGGGGTACCCATGGGTCCCCTCTTCTTAACCACGTATGGTGTGGCAGGCACCAAGGGGTGCCCGCCAGAGGGTGCAAGGTTTTTCGTAGCTACCCCTATTTTCAATGGGAGTCTGTGTTGTCGGTCGGAACACAGGCTCCCATTGAAGTCAATGGGAGCCCGACCGAACGGTGTTTGCAAACATCGTAATTGGTCAGTCGGACTCCCCGAAACCGAGTCGGTCAGAAACCATTCCGAAACCGAGTCGGTCAGAATGCTTTCCGACCAACATCGTAATGAGGCCCTATGTGTGGCTCACACCAATGACTCTCGCTGAATTCCGAATTGTCTATTTTTCAGAAATGTACAGCTTTCTGGGTTTACCCATGAGTTTCAGACCTTTTTCCCCCACAAAGTGCAGGTAGTTACAATTTGCAAAAATATGACATTTTAACTGCCACTTAGAAAATTGCAAAAAACTGATGCGGAAAAAAATATTTCTGTTACAACTCTACCTGTTCCTGAATGCTGGGAAGAAAGCAATAATAATTTATGACATTTGTAGAAAGAAATACACTTTCTTGCAAAGCACTTTTTCCCATTTTTTTAAAAAACATACAATTTTGCTAAATTTGGCCATTTTTTCAGTTCCCTACTATGGAATCCACAATCCCTGGGAACCTTAAGAATCCAGGGATTGTGTATTGAAATTGAGCCTAAATGTGTTTTGTTTAACATGGGTTATGAATTCTTAAGCGTCAGCTGGCCCAGATCTCAAAAAAGGGATCAGCATTAGGGAAGAACTTAAGAACTTAAAGGTTTAACGTGTTGTGCAGTTGTGTTGATGTGTTCTGTTGGCATGCCATGTTTTTTGGTGTACTGTTGGATTGTTGAGTTTTTGTTATGTTGGCATTGTGTTCCATTGGGTTATTTTTGCTGTGTTAAGTTGGTATGTTATATTGTATTGTTTTGTTGTATATTTGTTTATGTTTTGTTGTACTTGTTTAGCATTATGCTGTGTTTTTGTACTCAATGACTGTTATTGTGATGTGGTATTGTTCCATGGAGCTCTGGTGTTGCTATTTCACAATCGCAGTATGTCTGCATAAATATGCATATATGTTCTTGTCACACATTACCTCCTCCACACAGCTGTTTTCGTAATACAGTGGTAAAAGAGGTTTGCTCTAAGCATTGCCTTACTTACCACCAAAGATATGCAATAGAGACATCCACAAATGTTTTGTGATACAGCACCATATCTCTCTGGGTAGAAATAGAGAAGCAGCCAAGGCCTAGCCAAGGGGGTTGCCGTAGGGCAAGGTGAGGTACATTAAACCACAATTATCACAGTTGCAATAAAGATGTGAATATCCAGTCAGGTTTGTGAGTGCACAACAATTTAATTATTCCAAAAATATATGAATACAAATTAAAATCAAACATCAAAAAGTAAACAAAACAGAGCCCACCAGTATTGCAATGTACAACAGTTGGAAAACTAAGGCCTATGGCTATGCTCACCATAGACTGTTCATGATCACTAAATGAGAACAAACATTGGCATATTTATGAACGCAAAAATGACAAAGGAACACACTTACTATAAAGTGGAAATGGTTCAACAGTATTCTCACGCATTTACTGATTTCAAACACTGATTTTGATTACACACTGTAAGAGGAAGAATCACAATCCTCTCACTAAACTATGATAATTTCTAACAAGTCCACAACCTCATTGCTATTGATCTTAATGAATTCAAACACCAAAACAAACGTAAAGAAAGCAAACAATATAATGCAACAGCAACCTACAAGCAAAGAGGCAATGTCTCAGAATTTACTGAAGCCAGGAGGATATGGTTGCCTCCTAGTTTAGGGCTAGGTGGTGTCTGTCGCCTAAAATGCGACTGTCTAGTGACCAGCGGCTCCTAGAGACTCCAAGGGGCATATTATCAAGGGCCTTATCTCCGCTTTTTTGGCTTTTAAAGCCAAAAAAGCGGAGATAATCTTTTTGCCCTATTTGCAAGCCGGTGCTAACATGCATTAGCGCATGTTATCAGCCGTTTTGCTGACGCCTCGCTTTGCATCTCTAATGAGATGCAAAGTGGGCGTCACTGGGTGTACCCCTGACGGACTACCTTGTAAATTATCGCTAAATGCACATTGTGATATTTACAAGGTGACCCTCAGGATTTTAGCAGACGTTAGTTTTTGGCGAAAACCGCGATGTTCGCCGAAAACTAACGTCTGCTAAAATCCTGACTATTGTATGTTGACAATGGGAGGTGGATTGATGTGTTACGACCACAGGGTCGTATCATCAAGCATATCGCCGTTTTGAAGGGAACATCGCTGGAAAACCAGCGATGTTCCCTGCAAAACCGGTGATTTCCCCGCTATCGCTGGATTATATATCGCCCTTGAGTTATGCGTTGATGATAACGCGCTAACTCGGCGATTTAATTCAGCGATAGCCGGTGTTAGGGAAATCAGCGCTAGGCGCGCTGGGCGATAATTATCGCCCCTCGTTGTTAATATGCCCCCATGTCCACAGACACTTATTTGGGGGAGATCAGCTTTGATGATGAAGTAGGAAGAACCCAGTCTGGCCTGTTGCAGGTCTGATTTAGAGTTTGGCATTCGGGTGACTGCATCAGACAGATTGTCCGTCTGCCTTTTTACAAGTGCATTATATCCTATTGAGCTTGTAATAAGGGGAACAGGATATCTGTCACGTTTGTGACAGAGTAAACCTCTGCCAAACTCTAATTTAGGCCATCAGGCTTCAATTCCAAAGGGCTTGCTGTAGACCACACACCTTTCTTGATCCGACTTTCCCACTACTCACCCGGGTTCTGGTACTCCATTGCAGAAAGGTTTTCTGAAAAGAAAACAAAAAAAGCAGTGTGGCATTAGAGTGTGCTTGCATAGCAGAGTCATCACACACCTCAAATGCAATTGTCGTAGCAGTAGTTCTTGATGCATTAGTCCTCTTGTCTCTAGTGAGGGATAGAGAGGGTATCACTTTACTGTTTTGCTGGACCCCCAGAACAGGCTGTGGACTCCACAAAGGCAATGTCAGCAGCAAAACAAGCCAGCAGATCTTCAGCATGGTCCTTCAGGTTAATTCATGCCGAGAAGGAAACCAACACCACTCAGCTCCAACAACAGCAGGCTCTGTGTCTGTCTCCAACAAGGTATTCAGTATGCCAGAGGGAAGCTCCAGCGTATATTTCCATTTCCTGCCACATGGACAACTTCCAACTGCTAGTCAACGATGATCAATCTTGAAAGTTACAAAATCTAACCAATCAGGCTAGTGCAATGCTCCTCTTCGCACAGAGGCTTCTGTAAAGGGCACTCCTTTCCCACTTCAAAAAATGCATTGTGGTGGTCACTGCCTACATGCACAAGACTAAATGCACCCTCTAGTTGCCTAGATTGGTGGGGTACTTTGACTATGATTTTCAGAAAGAACATGGAAGGTAAGAGACGTGCCTGAAGGGGCTGCCCTTGTCCATGGACATTGTAGATCCTGCATCTTGCAACTTCCATTTTTGCAAACAAATGTTTGTGACTACCTAAAGATAGCTCTATTGACTGCTGTACCTCCAGCGATCACAAAGCATTTACCATTTGCACAAGTTCCAGTGACTGCAAAAGTCATGGAAGTACTAAAGGGATCTCCCCTGGCTGCGGTTTCTGCAAACCAAAAAGCTATTAAATGTTGTTATCAAACAGGGTCTGTGCATTGGTGAATAAAGGTCTTTGAGACTAGAGGGTGGGCAGGTCAGTAAAGGGTCTCTCCATCTCAGGAATCAGCAAATGGAAAGAGAAAGTATTGGCATAATGGAAAAGTGTCAGGATGGCTCAGGTGCACAGGATGTCAATACTTTCCGCTGCACAATGATATAATGCTAATGTAGCATACCAGTGAACAGGACCCAGTAGAGTTTTGCATCTTCAGACATTGACACACCTCCTAAAATAAATTGATTTCTTTTTTGGGCACAACCATTATCATAAATGACATAATGTCGTATCTAGAGATTCTCAAAGCCACAGACCACAGAAGCTGACTACAAAGTGAAACATTTCACCCTAAACATGCACTGCACTTGAGCATCAAGTGTCCTTCAAGGAAAATGCTAGTGACTATAAACAGGATTGTGAAAGGAGAGATTCTGAGTTACCAGAAACACCTGCAAATAACCTCATGAAATAGGGCAAACACATGTGTAATAGATGCTCGCCTAACCATACCCAAGCAGAAGTCCTGCATAAGATTGTTCGAAACCTGGAACGCAGTCGTCTGGAAAATGAGACTAAGAGGCATTTCGCCAAAATCTACACTTTTGATCCTCAAGCAACCTTTTTAAATTTCATAACTGTCAAACGAAAACTCACAAATCAAGCCTCGAACAAGGAATATACCCTTTCAAACACAAATAGCAAATAATGTGCGCACATCAGGGGAAACTAGGCAATTATCATGCCATAAGGAAATTCATTTTTTGGAACTTCTAATAATATGAGTATAATTAGCACAAAATGACCGACAGTTATATTCTATGGTCTTTCCACACCACCACTGCAGGATTCAAGATACTGGCGGTTGTGGCGGTCTTGTGGCGGTCCAACCACCCTCCTCGTTATTGGGCAGTCAGACCATCGAGGAGGCGGTTGTTGGACCGCAACTGATGATACGGCATCTCAAGACTGCCGTACTCGTAATCAGCCCCTTAATATTCAGTAACCCCTTCCTTCAGCTGCACAGGCAAAGGGCTCCTTAGAAATCCTTTAAGCCCTTACTCTTATTTTAAATATTTTAAAATAAATAAATACTGATTCATGGGGATAACCTTCAAATCTACTATGGATCCAGTCCACCTGGACCTACGATGGCTATCATTGGTCTAACTTGATTAAGCAGAGATATATGGTTTATGTCAAAATACACAACCTTAGGTGCGTGTTCTGAAACAGCCTACCAACTAATACAAAATAGAAAAAATCTCCTAAAATGGAATTGTCCTCTTCAGCATCTTTTTCTTAGGGTACATGCTAAAATTCTCCTACCATCCAGTCTTTACATAGTTTATTTCTCCTTGCAATGAGGACTGTGTGATCACAGTCCAGACAGAGAGGATGAGAATGCGATTAGCCAGATTGATAGATTGGTTTGTATGAAGTCTGCCTGGGCCGAAATACTATGTGAGATTTTCTATTTGGTGGTCTGTTCCCCTTCCTCGACAAAGTATGGAGGTGCTTTAACCAGAAGATGACAGTGCCTCAGATTCCAAATGACAGGGCGTAGGCAGGCAGTCATGCATGGTCACCACGCTAGGGCCACCAAACCTGACCGAAATCAGTCTGATGGCACACCGCTGCCACTGCCAGGATCATGGAAACCGATGCTGCGTTGTGGGAATGGTTGAGGGGAATGGAGGCGGTGCTGAGGAAGGTACCGCCATGCAGATTACAATCTGCAATTCCAACATAATTTACATGGCTAGGACCCCGCCATGTAAAGGATGTTAGAACCATGAAGAGGAGGCCCCATACAGGCCCCCCTGGGCAATTTAGCTCATAAGGGGCAGTGCATGGGGCACATGTTTTGCCTCACTCTGCATGCCCTGTCATGCGTGCCCTGTGTGCCATACACAGCATGGCGCATGGTAACAGTGTGAGCACAACTGTGCAGGCGCTGCACAGTGGCGGCATTGCGTTCAGGTTCACATAGTGAGCCTGAGCATGCCGCCGCTGACAGACTGTGGCGGTCGCGGTGGTCATGTCATAATACAGCGGTTGGGATGTCGCCGGCTTGACGCCTTTCTCCTGACCACCGACACTACGGTCTGGCAGACTGACCACCAGGTTTGTAATTAGGCCCTTATTTTACTAAGTGGATAAGCATAACCCCAGACAAATTACTAAAGGCTTATTGCAAGTCTGGCAGTTCACAGACTGCCAAAACGGCGGGGGAACAGTGGTGGCAGTCCTCTGACCGCCTCATTACGAACAGGGCAATCGGGCCACCCTGGTACCATCGCAACAGACAGGGATCGAGATCCCTGGTGGCGGCATGGCGGTATTGAGACTGCAATATGCCTGGCAGGGCCACTGTGGCCCGCCAAGCATATTACAAGTTTCCTCGCCAAAAACACTTTTCATGGCGGTGCATGCACACCAGTATCTGCACATCATGGACTGCAGCAGTCCATATAGTGCAGGTACATATCTCCCTGGACTCCCCCGGCTGTCTAGTTTTCAGAAACATCTAGGTTAGGTAGGTTTCCCTAGATGGCCGCCGAGCCCGGGACCAAAAACGCAGGTGACCCCGTTGCAAAACCAGGTCATTTTTTGATAAGTCATTTTTAAGTCTCCACAATACGTTTTGGGCCCTTCCCTGCTGCAGGTACTTGGCCCACCCACACAAGTGAGGTACCATTTGTATCAGGAGACCTGGGAGAGCGCTTGTTGGTAGGAAATTTGTGTCAGCTCAGTGATCCCACAACTTTTCCACACAGAAATGTAATGAAAGTTTGTTTTTTTAGCTAAATTTGAGGTTTGCAGGGGATTCTAGGGTAGAAAAATGTTAGAGGATCCACGTAAGCCATACCTCCCTGGACTTCCTCGGCTGTCTAGTTTTCAGAAATATCTGGGTTAGGTAGGTTTCTCTAGATGGCTGCTGAGCCCGGGAACAAAAACACAGGCGACCCCTTGCAAATCCAGGTCGTTTTGTAATAGGTAATTTTGATGTCTCCACAACACGGTTTGGGCCCTTTCCTGCCGCGGGTACTTGGCCCACCCACACAAGTGAGGTACCATTTTTATTGGGAGACCTGAGGAAATGCTGGATGGTAGGAAAAGTGTGTCAGACCAGTGGTCCCACAACTTTTCCACACAGAAATGTAATGAAAATTAGTTTTTTAGCTAAATTTGAGGTTTGCAGGGGATTCTGGTTAGGAAAACGTTGGGGGATCCACGCAAGGCATACATCCCTGGACTCCCATGGCTGTTTTGGGCCCTTCCCTGCCACGGGCACTAGGCCTACCCACACAAGTGAGGTACCATATTTATCGGGAGACTTTGGGGTATGCTGGGTTGATGATGGAAGTTTGTGGATCCACGTAGATTCCAGAACTTTCCATCACAGAAATGTGAGGAAAATGTGTTTTTTTTTACAAAGTTTGAGGTTTGCTAGGGATTCTGGGTAACAGAACCTGGAGTGAGCCACACAAGTCACCCCATCCCGGATTTACCTGGGTGTCTAGTTTTCAGAAATATACAGGTTTACTATGTTTTCCTAGGTGCCAGCAGAGATAGAGTTCGAAATCCACAGCTAGGCTCATTGCAAAAAAAGGGTCAGTTTTCATTGGAAAAATGTGATGTGTCCACGTTGCATTTTGGGACGTTTCCTATTGTGGGCACTAGGCCTCCCCACACAAGTGAGGTACAATTTTTATCTGAGACTTTGGGGAATACTGGGTGGGTGGAAGTTGTGGATCCACGCAGATTCCAAAAGTTTCCATCACAGAAATGGTAGGAAAATGTTTTTTTTTACAAAGTTTGAGGTTTGCAAGGGATTCTGGGTAACAGAACCTGGTGAGAGCCACACAAGTTACCCCATCCTGGATTTCCATGGATGTCTAGTCTTAAAAAATATATAGGTTTGCTAGGTTTCCCTAGGTGCCGGCAGAGCTAGGGATCAAACTCCACATCTAGGCACATTGCAAAAAAAGGGCCAGTTTTCACTGGAAAAATGTGATGTTTCCACATTGAGTTTTGGGCCGCTTCCTGTTGCGAGCACAAGGCCTACCCACACAAGTGAGGTGCCATTTTTATTGGGAGACATTGGGGAATGCTGGGTGATTGGAAGTTTGTGGATCCACGCAGATTCCAGAACTTTCTACATAGAAATGTGAGGAAAATTAGTTTTTTTTACAAAGTTTGAGGTTTGCAAGGAGTTCTGGGTCACAGAACCAGGTGAGAGCCATACAAGTCACCCCATCTTGGATTCCCCTGTGTGTCTAGTTTTCAGAAATGTATAGGTTTGCTAGATTTCCCTAGGTGCCGGCAGAGCTAGGGTCCAAAATCCACAGCTAGGCACATTGCAAAAAAAAGGTCAGTTTTCACTGGAAAAATGTGATGTGTCCATATTGTGTTTTGGGCTGTTTCCTCTTGCGGGCATTAGGCCTACCCACACAAGTGAGTTACTATTTTTATCAGGAGACTTTGGGAAATTCTGGGTGAGTGGAAGTTCGTGGATCCATGCAGATTCCAAAACTTTCCATCACAGAAATGTGAGGAAAATGTGTTTTGTTTGACAAAGTTTGAGGTTTGCAAGGGATTCTGGGTAACAGAACCTGGTGAAAGCCGCACAAGTCACCCCATCCTGGATTCCCCTGGATATCTAGTTTACAAAAATGTATAGGTTTGCTAGGCTTCCTAAGGGGCCGGCAGAGATAGGGTTCAAAATCCACAGCTAGGCACATTGCAAAAAAATGGAAAAGTGTCATATGTCCACATTTCGTTTTGGGCCGTTTCCTGTTGCAGGCACTAAGCCTACCCACACAAGTGAGGAACCATTTTTATCAGGAGACTTTGGTGAATGCTGGGTGGTTGGAAGTTGTGGATCCACGCAGATTCCAGAACTTTCCATCACAGAAATGTGAGGAAAATTTGTTTTTGTTTTACAAAGTTTGAGGTTTGCAAGGGATTCTGGGTAACAGAACCTGGTGAGAGCCACACAAGTCTCCCCATCCTGGATATCCCTGGGTGTCTAGTTTTCAAAAATTTATTGGTTTGCTAGGTTTTCCTAGGTGCCGGCAGAGCTAGGGTACAGAGTCCACAGCTAGGCACATTGCAAAAAAAGGGTCAGTTTTCACTGGAAAAATGTGATGTGTCCACGTTGCGTTTTGGGATGTTTCCTGTCGCAGGCACTAGGCCTACCCATACAAGTGAGGTACAATTTTTATCAGAGACATGGGGGATTACTGGGTGGGTGGAAGTGTGTGGATCCATGCAGATTCCAGAACTTTCCATCAGAGAAATGTGAGGAAAATGTTTTTTTTACAAAGTTTGCAAGGGATTCTGGGTAACAGAACCTGGTGAGAGCCAAACAAGTCACCCCATCCTGGATTCCCCTGGGTGTCTAGTTTTCAAAAATGCATAGGTTTGCTAAGTTTTCCTAGGTGCTTGGAGAGCTAGGGTTCAAAATCTCCAGCTAGGCACATTGCAAATAAAAGGGTCAGTTTTCACTGCAAAAGTTTCATGTGTCCACATTGCGTTTTGGGCCGTTTCCTGTCGCGGGCACTAGGCCACTCACACAAGTGGGGGACCATTTTTATCAGGAGACTTTGGGAAATGCTGGGTGAGTGGAAGTTCATGGATCCATGCAGATTCCAGAACTTTCCATCACAGAAATGTGAGGAAAATGTGTTTTGTTTGACAAAGTTTGAGGTTTGCAAGGGATTCTGGGTAACAGAACCTGGTGAAAGCCACACAAGTCACCCCATCCTGGATTCCCCTTGGTGTCTAGTTTTCAAAAATGTATAGGTTTGCCAATTTTCCCTAGGGGCAGGCAGAGCTAGGGTTCAAAATCTCCAGCTAGGCAAATTGCAAATAAAAGGGTCAGTTTTCACTGGAAAAATGTCATGTGTCCATGTTGCGTTTTGGGCCGTTTCCTGTCGTGGGCACTAGGCCTACCCACACAAGTGAGGTAGCATTTTTCTTGGGAAACTTAGGGGAATGCAAAATAGTAGAACAAGTGTTATTGAATTTCTTTGCATATCTGACTTCCAAATGTAAGATAATTTGTAAAAAAAGAAGTCATTTTGAAAAATGACCTCTAATTCACATGCTTGTTTGGGTACCCACAATTTTGGAGATGTGCAAATAACCACTGCTTATAAACTCAATATTTTGTTCCCATTTCAGAAATATATAGGTTTCCTTGGTACCTATTTTTCACTCTTTATATTTTACCAAATGAATTGCTATGTACCCGGTAGACAATGAAAAACCATTGCAAGATGCAGCTCAGTTATTGGTTCTGGGTTCCTCTGGTTCTTAGTGGACCTACAAGTCCTATATATCCCCATAACCAGAAGGGTTCAGCGGATGTAACTGTATATTGCTTTTAAACATCTGTCATACTTAGAAGAAGTTACAGGTGAAAACGTTCACACAAATGTCTGTTTTTTTCAACTCAATTTCAATATTTTTTATTTTCAACTGTTAGTTTCTATAAAGAAATCTTGAAAGATCTACACAAATGACCCCTTCCTGAATTCAGAATTTTGTCTTTTTTTCAGAAATATATAGCTGGTCAGGATCCATTATTGCTTTCACACCCATTTCTACCACTAACTGGAAGGAGGTTGAACACACAAAACAATAGTAAAAATAGGCTTTGTCCCAGTAAAATGGCAAAACTGTGAGGAAATGTTTGGTTTTCTGACAAAAAAGTGCCTGTCCCTAAAAGCTGAGAAGATTTTAATTTCAACACCACAACCCCTTTGTTTTTTCCTATTTGCAGGGGAAAAAACAGATGCTTTCTTCTGCAGTACTTTTTTCCTATTTTTTCAAAGAAAACCAAAATTTAGCTGTATTTTGGCTAATTTTTTGGTCCCCTCCAGGGGAAGCCACAAACCCTGGGTACCTTTAAAATCCTCAAGATGTTGGAAGAAAAGAACGCAAATTTGGTGTGGATTCCTTATGTGGACAAAAAGTTACAGGGGCCTAAGCGCAGACTACCCCAAATAGCCAAATAAAGGCTTTAGCACTGGGGGTGGGAAGGCCTAGAAGCGAAGGGGTTAAGGCTCTATTTGAGGAGCAAATGTTTATGGTCCCATTTGGGCATCATTAATTGGCCTGACTCTGTATAGAAAAGGACATTTCCACCACTGATGCCCTCAGACTCTAATATAATTGCCTGCACCCATTTAATAAAGGTTAGTATCCAAGAATGGTGCTACTGTCTAACCCTGGGCGTAGTTCGCGTAGTCGCGCTACGCGTTGCTACGCGAAGTGTACTTTGCACTACGCGCGCTACGCGTAGCTACGCGTAGCTACGCGAACTGCGTAGTGCAGTAGGGAAATGCTGTTCGCAATGATTGCACAGTGCCGGATGCTTGTCCCCACTGTGCAATCATTGCGAACGGCATCATGCACAGTGCAAGCGGTCGTTTTCTACCGCTCGAGTAGATTTGTACTCGAGCGGCAGCTTTCTCAACGCGGACTGGTAGTTTCCCATCGCGAGCGGTCGCGAGCATACGTGACCAATGAGAAACCTGACCTCACCGCATTGAGAATCTCGCCGGGAGGTTTATTTTGCTCGCTCGCGGTCGCCAACTTGATGTTGAGGACCGCGAACGAGCAAAAAATGCCCGCTACGCGTTTTTGCACTGTGCTACGTGCGATTCGCGTAGCGCGTAGTTGCACAAACAACGCACACTCCACGAGCGTAGCGTAGTTTTCCGCCCAGGCCTACTACTGTCCATAAAAAATCCCATCTCATTTGATCCAGTGTTTTTCCACATCAGTCTTAATAATAGCAGATAACTGCACTTCTGCCTTCACTGTAATGTGTATTGCAATCTTTAAATATACTCTGCAACTATGTACTACTTCATAGATCAAAAAGACGTATTGTTCTTCACTAACTTCCTCTGAGCGATTTTATATATACAAATTGACCTCCATGGCTGCATTAATTTGTGTAATCTAAATTTTGTAGAAATATTGGTTTATAACAGCTACATTCTCTCATTTGAGGAACACTTTTATGTTCGTTGAGTTCCAAACCTTGGGTACATTTCCTTAGGTCACAATATTATCAGAGACTTGACACAATAGAGTGATACCCTGCCATTCATCAGCCAGGGTAGCTTGAATCCAGTGGCACAGTGAGCACAGGACCCACGTCTGGGCATAGCCTTTCCACTTAGGGCAACAAAAGCAAAAAGAACAGATGATGGACGGAATGTTAAACAAATCAAACATTCCTCCCTAGTCACCGAATTGCCAGGCCCCGTCCTCTCCGGACCGGAAACAAGCATCCTGGGACCGGTTTCAGGATGCTTGTTTCTGGTCCAGGAAGGCCCTGGCTTGGCAGTTTGAGTTGGACTGTTTCCATGAAGAGCAGGGTCAAGACTGATTTGTATATGCTGGATCTAAACTGGGGTGGCATGGCTAGCAAAAGAATGATGCCTTTAACCCATATCTCTTGACTGGGGTGAACGGTTGATTTGTTCCACATTCTGTTCTGAATTTTTGTGTCTTTTGCTTTCTTACCGTAAGTGTTCCGGGTATGCCCAGATGTGGGTCCCGGGCTCACTGTGCCACTGGATTCAAGCTAGCCTGGCTGATGAGGGGTGTTACCCCGAAACCGGTCCCAGGATGCTTGTTTCCGGTTCTGGGAAGTCCTAGCTTGGCAGTTCGGGCTGGACTGTTCCCATGAGGAACAGGGTCAAGACTGATTTGCATATTGCTGGATCTGAACTGGGGTGGTGAAGTGAGCAAAAGAACGATGATGGATTTAACCCAGATCTAATAATGACTGGGGGTGAGTGTCTAAAAAGTTTCAGCGCTCCGTCCATCATCTTATTGTGTTTGCTTGTTTGCCCTAAGTTGGCAGAGTAATGCCAGACGTGGGTCTCTTGCTCACTTTGCCACTGGATTCAAGCTAGCCTGGCTGATGAGGGGTGTTACCCCGAAACTGGTCCCAGGATGCTTGTTTCCGGTCAAGGGAGGACCTAGCTTGGCAGTTTGGGCTGGACTGTTTCCATGAGGAACAGGGTCAAGACTGATTTGCATATGGCTGGGTCTGAACTGGGGTGGGGAAGTGAGCAAAAGAACGATGATGGATTTAACCAAGATCTAATAGTGACTGGGGATGAGTTTCTGAAAAGTTTCAGTGCTTCGTCCATCATCTTATTGTGTTTGCTTATTCACCCTAAGTTGGCAGGGTATGCCGAGACGTGGGTCCCTTGCTCACTTTGCCACTGGATTCAAGCTAGTCCGATTGATAAGGGATGTAACCCGAAACCGGCCCCAGGATGCTTGTTTCTGGTCCAGGGAGGAACTGGCTTGGCAGTTCGGGCTGGACTGTTCCCATGAGGAACAGTGTTAAGACTGATTTACATATGGCTGGGTCCAAACTGGGACGGCATGGTGAGCAAAAGAAGGATGGATTAAACCCAGATCTTTGTGACGAGGGGGGGCGGAATGTTTGCATTCCTTCCATCATTTGTTCTTTTTGCATCTTACTAAAAGTGGCACTTTTAAAGTTGTAAAGATATATTTGACTTTGGCATTAAAGAGATTTTATCCTTACAATTGCAAAGACACTAAACATGGAATTGCAGCTTATTAGATGTGGCAAGGAATCCCCAATGTTAACCTGTGGAAGGGATAGGCCTCACAGTTGTGAAAAAACGAATTTGGGATTTTTTTATCAGTACATGTCCCGCTTTTTGATTACACAGCACCGTGTCCTATGGGCTACACAGGGCTTACCTTAGGGGTGACTGATATGTAATAAAAGGGGAGTTTAAGACTTGGAAAGGGGTTTTAAATGCCAACTCGACATGGCAGTGTAAACTGCACATACAGGCTCTGCAGTGGCAGGCCTGGCACATGTTTAAAGGACTAGTTAAGTGTATGGCACAATCAGTGCTGCTGGCCCACTAGTAGCATTTAATTTATAAGCCCTGGCCACATGTAGTCACTTTACTAGGGATTTATAGGTATTTTAATATGCCAATTGGGTATATATCAATCAAACCTTGTTTACGGGAGTGAGCACAAGCACTTTAACACTGATTAGCAGTGATAAAGTGTACAGAGTCCTAAGGTCAGCAAAAATAAAATCAGCAAAATTGGAGGTAAGCAGGCAAAACGTTTGGGGTAAGACCACCCTAAGGCTGACAGGTCTAACACAGTCCATCGTGAAATTAATCATGGAGACCCATCTGTTGACTAACCTTAATGTCTAGTAATGGTCGGTAACAAACTGAAGGTTTCTCCACTAAGAATAGTATTGGGTAGATTCCCAAACTTTGTTCTTCTCTTGGGACAGGAAGAATTGCCTTTTTCCTGAGAATATCTTGTACTACCACCCAAGGGGCAGATGCTTTTTCCTTGTTCTCAGGACGGGTGTCGGTATGAATACCTGTTCCGGAGGTTTTGATCAAAAGTCTCTACTGTAGATTTACTTGACAATATTCACAACCCAAAGATCTGTCATATCCTGATTCCAAACTTCTTAAAAGTCTGGGATGTGACTCCCTCACCAGGGAGGCAGTGTCTGAAGATCCTTGATTGTCATGAGTGCTGGGTTTTCTAGTTAGAAGGATGAGGGCTGGAATTTGCCTTTTTGTAATCCTTCATGGGCTGGGACCATCTTCTTCTTCTTGACTGCCTATGCACATCTTGGGGAGATGAGTTGGACTTCCCTTATAAGGAAAGACATGCATAGGGTCCTTAAATGTGTTTGTGACCATGGAATCAAGTTGTTCTTTGAAACATTTCACTCCTGAGACAGCAAACTTGAGCAGTGTCGCCTTATCGGAAGTTTCTGCTTTTCATTCTTGTAACCAAATTTGTCTTCTGACCAGAATCGAACCAGCAGCTACAACTCCTGAAATGCTGACACTTTCACAGGAGACATCTGATAGAAATCTGGCTTTAATCTCCATAATGGCTAGCATGTCTGAGCAATCCTCCCCTTTCTGGATGGTCGCAGTCAAACCATCAAAAACCTTGACCAGTGACTGCGCCATCCAAGCAGCACAGATTCCAGCGCATAAGGCCAAGTTAAGGGCCACATAGTTTTTCTTAAGAGCTGACTGTTCTCTTGTCCATCACATCTGAAGGTGTACATTCTTCTCGACTGACCAACATCTTTCCATTGTGATTTGCTAACAAGGAGTCAATCTTTATACTGTGGGGAAAGGCTTACTCTGCATTCTCCAATATTTACATTTTCTGCATGTTTCTTGGGCCTGAGAGATGAGCCAATTCTTTCAATTCTCTTAAAATAAGACACTTGATCTTCTCGTGTAGTAGAGGAGCTTGTCTTGAAAACCCTAAACACTGTACAAAACGTGTTGCTGTCTGTCATCATCCACCATTTCTATCACAGGAAAACCAGGAGTATATCTAAGATGTGACAGGATTTGTTCCATTTCCTCTTTTCTCACATATTTCTCATTTGTAGAAGGACCAACAATTTCAAGAGAAGCTGAAGAATCCTTTCCCCCTTGGTGATGCCTAGTCCTCTTTAGCTTTCAGCTTCCAATGCTATTGAGACAGCTGCACCTATAAGGAGCTTGACATCCAAATCCAACGCATTACTTCCATCCTGCATAGAATTAGCAGAGGAAGGAGAACTTCTTGATCTGCTACATCCTCTTGGTGCATCCTCATCCGAAGAGAGCGCTTCCTGATGCTTGCGCTTATCAGTACTTTTTCCCTCCATGGCTTTCCAATACTGAATCAAAGAAAGACCTACCAAACCTGTTTAATATATAAAAATCAGGCCTGTGTGACATTGACTGATGTGTTCTAGGACCAATCCTGGGTTTAACCTGTAAACCAAACCCCCTCTATGATTGACTGAAAAAAGGACTTCCAACCTGTATAAAACAGGTTCACTCAGCCTTCCAAGAACTTAAAGACTATGGCATAGAGCATACAGGCTTAACTCAGAGCAATGTGTAAAGTATTTAAGTATTACAAAAACAGTTATAAAGTCAAAATGCAAAATAATAAAAATCCCCAAATGAATAAGAAAACTGGAGAACATTTTAATAAATAAAATTACACCAAAATAAAAATAGTCCAATGTGGGAATTCAGAAATATGATTTTTTTTAAATGTTAAGTAGTAATAGCGCTAAGAAGCATAACTTGCCAATGATATTCAAACTTTATGGTAGAGGAGGATCTATGTGCAATTTGAGGCTGAACATGATGGAGCACGGCTCAGGTACATCAACCATTTTTGTCCTGATCAAAGCTTTTAGCTTCTGACAATAGTCCTTTAAGTTCTAGTCCACCAAATAGGTACACTTCTAAAGCTCCCCAGGACCTCAGGGCAGGCACTTAGAAGCTCACAGGGTGTCAGGCAGAGGCCAAACAGAAGGGTCCAGTCTAAGTCCAGTTGCCACCGGTCAGATGGCCAATTGCAGAAAACTTCCTCTGGCAGCTTGTTATGTCACCATAGCTTTAACAGGAGGTCAGGCTTCTGACCCTTGGAGTCCACTATTTTGTCCAGGGTACAAGAACGAGCAGGTTCAGTCCTTCCAGTGCTCTTCTCAAGTCAGAGACAACATGTTTACTTCTTTTCTAATCTTCTTCATTTCCAGGGCTGTTCTCTAGTGATTTTCTGAATGGGAAAGACTCCTGGGCACGCCCTAACCATTGTGCTAAAAGTTCCCGGTGGCAACCGTACCCACTTTAGCCATTTTCAAGATGGTGAGTCTTTGACCACACTAATCTTGAGCTCTAAGTGCTGGGGGTGTGTGTGGGGAATGTACTATGGTAATCCTAGTGTCCTCCCATATCTAACACTAAAATCCAGTTTAGGGCAGTCACTGTACCCATAATAGACTCAGAGACAGAAGTCTGGTAGAACAAAGCAGGGTTTTCTGGCAACTAGATAGTGGATACACAAGAACTGTTTTGACATTCTGTTTCCACCCTTTGAAGTGTGCCCCAAGTGTTACATGTAAAACACCGGCAGACCTGTCAAGCAGGATTTGACATTCAAGCAGGATTAGACACTGTAATGTCAAAAATACACCATTCGTGATTGGAACCTGCCTGGCTATGGGGATAAAGGAAAGGGCCTGACCATGTGTCAGCTAACATTTTTCTGTGACAGGGGAGTGAAGGAAGTGACCCGAATAGGGTCACCCGGGTCACTCGCAACCACCTCTCAGCCTTCCAAACAAATGAAGAGTCGGTCAGACAGTACAGAATACAAACCAAAGTTATTTATTAGTCATACACTCGAGCGGAGTCCAGTCTGACCAGCCTCCTTGGATTGCTGCAGAGGGACTGACTCCCCCCAACATGGAGATACATGATATATATTTTCCAGTACCCCTAAAGACCCGCCCGACTGGAATTTTCCAGTTAGTAGCTGGTGAACAAAGGAGACACAGAAGGATGAGCTACAATCCTAAGACTGGGTACATGCCATCTCAGTTCCAAGGTTATTCTGCCCATGCCTGCCACTCTAAGGGTGGGAGCAGGCCTATCTAACAGGAAAGGTATGCAATAATAAGACAGTCTATTCATTAGTACAGCGAAGCTCAACCTTGGAGAAATAAAAAAAACATTGTGGCTGCTTTCTGCTGAGGCAAACAGAATGAGGCAGAAGCTTAGTTTCGGTCATGGTACAAAATGGCGGCTGAATGCAAAATGGTGCCGCAAATGCTAACTTAAATCGTACAATGCAACGAGAAATCGGCTAAAAGCATTTTCCATTCCAACAGACCCTCCTTCTAGCATTTGCCAACAATTTTGCCACTGTCTAAAAGTAAATAACTTCTGATATATTAGGAAAACTACTGCTACATGTTAAGACACACATTATCAATATTCAAAAATGCCTTCATCTATGGACATTAGGTCATTGATATCCTTCATCATCATCATCACAGCAGTTGTCTTAGGGTCTTGTACTGGAACCTTTGGCTTGGGTGTCAGTGTTTTTACACAATATTTACAGCAGGCAGGAAGACAGTGTATACACAAGCAACAGGTGAATAATATACCAGCAATTGCAACTAGGAAGATAAGAATCTTTCAACCCCAGGACGTGAATAGACCCCAGAACCATCCAGAGATAGACCATGCACCATTTTCTTGGTGGATGTCAGATGTGAGCCTATGCAGCTTCTGATTGGCAGCATATACATTAGGGGCATGATCCGGTATGTATACACAACAACTGCTGCCAATGACATGACAGGCCCCTCCCCGATCAGCAAGGATGACGTCTAACACCATCCTGTTTTGTAAAGCAACGGGTCTCGTGGCTTGGAGCTCAGCAGTAATATTGGTCAAAATTCCAGCTGTGGTATTAATGACCCCTTCTACAACTCTTGTGAGCTGACGAATGTTAAGGCTATTGGACATAGCTCCCCAAAAGGGTACAATACCTTCCATGTCGTCTGTAAACTGCTGCAAAGTGGGGTCTGTCTGATCTATATCGGCTGTGTTAATAACCCTTCTGATTCGAGACAGGTATATACTTCTGCGCTGCAATCGATGGTCCTTAAGGTAATTGGACGGTGGTATATACACTGGGGGAAGAAGGAAAGAGAGGTAACACATACCCGACCATCCCCTAGGAAGCCAAACATAAGCTTGAGACCCACAAACAAAATAAACATTATGTGGTGGAAGTAAAGGCGGGCTACTAGTCGTACTCAACGTATATGTGTAATTGCAATTGCTCTCTCCCACTTTTACCTTCCCTATTCCCTGGACACAGAAGTGTTGACTACTGACCTGGCATTGCCTCATTCTTAGTAATATTACGTATTTGAAAAGATCGAAATATTCAGTGGCATTGAACCCCTGGAAATCCAACATTTCATTTCGAAGCCATGTTTCGTTCTTTACCTTCTCATATATGTTCATACAAGCTGATGGGGACAAAGTACCCGGGGTCCCTTGTCCTTCCGACCCAGTGGAATTAAACCCTTGGTGGGAACGTATATATTCTACCACTGTGCGAGAGTCAGCAGATGTCATATTCATAGCAGAGGAATGAAAGTGATAATGCACCATAGTAAACAGTTCAAACCACCCTTCACAGCTACCCAGATAAGACGATGGCATCGATAACAGAATATCACTCTTATGTGTAACTGAGGGAAGTAGACCACAGAGCCAGCAATTAGAAGCATTAGACGTATCGTGGGCCTGATGCAACATTTGCAAAAATACATTGTCTACATATGTTTTTCGATGTTCTCCTTTATGAGGGGCCAAGGTAACAAACATGTGTTCAGGGGGGACAGACGTTGTACCAACCAGGGAATGTACTGGCTATTTCTCCTCCAGGAACCATGCTATACTAAGAACTATTATTAGGGAAATCACAACAATCGTGACAAAAACTATTTTACTCTTTGTGGACCAACTAGATCCATACCGCTCTAAACGCGGTGCTGCAAATGGCTGCTCTTCCCCAGTAATGGGTCGACCAAATGGGTACATTTTAATCAGAGGAAAGGAAATGCAATAAGGCCGATGGCAAAAAGACAAAAGGGGCAAATGTTCCCATCGTCCGTCAGAGCCTCGCTGGTAGACTCCTATTGTTCATCAACGTTGGCACTGCTGAGAACCAGAGGTGGAGCTGTTGGACCAGCTCTTGAAGAAATCCCACGTCGCTCAGGATAAAAGTACCCCCCCTTTCGTGGAAGCACGTTCGGTCTATCATGTCCAGTGTCCGAACAATGCACCAATCTCGTCTGTCCCTCTGCTACTGTTGCCTGACTTATCTAGTCCATCCCTGCTAATCTGACTTTTCCTTTGGTGCACTGTTCCTCCGTCGGGGCGCAGATTGTACCAACTACTCCAGGCACAATAGGGTCAGGAAAAAGGGGCTCGGGGGATCAGATACAGAGGGGCCAATAGACTGGGGCTCAAGCACAGATGGACCAGTAGAACTGGGCTCCTGGATGGCCCTGACCTCAGGGGGCACTGCCGCATTCAACACTGCATCATTCTCCTCCTCCATTTGGGTCCACGTTAGCTGGGCATCTGAGAAGGGGACAAAGCGGGGCACCTGCTCCCACTCCGAGTCCCAAATGCCGTTGAGGGCCCACTGATCGTAAGGCAGAGGGAGAGGCACGTTCCGGCAGTGTTGGCAGTGGATCCAATTCTTTCGGCCAGCAACCTTGACCGCCGTTCGGGTGGTGAGGAGCACTTGGACTGGCCCCTTCCACCGCGGCTGCAAACTTCCTTTCCTCTGAAAGTTATGTGTCAGGATAAAGGCTCCAGGCCGAATGTTATGCACCTAAGGTCTGACAGAAGAGCGTCTTGGATCTGTTGGTGAATAGAAGGCAGACTTTTAGTTAACTCATACAAATAATCCACTAACAAAGGGTATTCAATCTCAGAGAATTTCCGAGGACACAGGACGCCCCAGACATTTGCCGGGCGCCCGAACACGACCTCATAGGGTGACAATCCTATTCTAGAATGAGCAGTTGTCCCAGTAGACAAGAGGGCTAATGGTAAAGCATCTGGCCACTGCAACCCTGTGCTCTCCTGAATCTTAGCCAATTTCAGTTTGAGAGTACCGTTGTACTTCTCTACTAAACCTGCTGGCTGGGGGTGATTCGTAGCATGAAACTTTTGTTTGATATGGAGTCCCTCGCAAACCAGCTGTATGACTCTTGCACTGAAGTGACTTCCTTTGTCACTCCAAATCAAACAGGGCAAGCCGAAGCGAGGAAAGAACTCCTTTATGAGTACCTTTGCAGTCGCTATGGCTGTATTTTGTTTAGTGGGGTAAGCCTCAACCCATTTACTGACTGCACAAACAACCATCAGCACATATTTCAAATTATTGTCAATCCATTTCTATATAATCCAGCTGGAGGACCTCAAAAGGGAAAGTAGGGGGTGCAAAATTGCCAGGTGGTGCAGGGGTACCCTTCCCAGGATTGTGCATCATACACACCATACAATATTTGACCAAATGGGCAGCCGTCTTTGGGATATTGTCATTGTGCCATACCGGATCTAACAACTTACAGATACCTTTTGCACTGATATGGGCTGGACCGTGCGCCATAGTGACTACGGGGAGAACGTATGCATCTAGTAACATCCACCTCTGTTTCCCTGACTTATCCATCCAACACCCTTTCTCATCAAACGTGCTGTGCTTTCCTGCCATACTGCTAACTCCTCAATCGTTGCCTCGCTCTGAATCTCCTTGACATTTGCCAACGTATCCTCAAACATGGTAACCTCGGAACCCACCTAGCTGGACCTGCTACAAACATCCTTTTCATCTTTGTTCGGGCTGTCTCCTTAGCTGTCTGATCTGCAAATGCATTCCCTCTACCCACATCATCAGTCACTGCCCTGTGGGTGCTACATTTGATTATCGCCAATTTCTTGGGGAGTGTCAGAGCCGACAAAAGCCTATGTATGAGAGGGCCATTCTGTATTCTCAGCCCATGGGAGGTGAGAAACCCCCTCTCCGCCCAGAGTCGCCCAAAGTTATGGGCGACTCCGAAAGCGTACTGGCTGTCAGTATAAATATTGACAGTCAGTCCCTCACTCAACTCACAGGCTCGTATAAGTGCAACGAGTTCCGCCGCTTGGGCCGATGTCTCAACTACCGTGTGCAGTAGTGCCATCTGGTAACTTAAAACAAGAGCCATCGACGTATAGTTCCCCTTGGGTGTCAGATAAGGGAACATCAGTCAGGTCTACCCGTCTCTTCGTTTCTTCCTCTGTCCAAAAAATGCAATCATGTATATCAAGTTCCTCACTCTCAGAAGGGAGGGGTAGCAGCGTGGCTGGGTTCAGAGTGGCACATCTTTTCATTGTAACATGCGGTGCAAAAAGGGTCAATTCATAACCAGTCAGACGTGCACTAGTGAGGTGCTGTGTCTTAGTTTTATTCAAAAGTGTATCCACAGCATGGGGTATAATGACTGTGAGGTCGGTATCAAGTACGAGCCCTGCCGCTTGTCGTATAGAGATGGCCACTGCCGCGACCGCTCTTAGACAGCTCGGGTGGGCTCTTGCGACAGGGTCAAGAAGAGCTGAAAAATAAGCACACAGCTGTTGCTTACCTCCAAAGGCCTGTGTTAAGACAGAGAGCGCACAACCGGTCGTCTCGTGTACATATAGCACGAACGGCTTCATGTAGTCAGGCCTATCAAGCACAGGTGCAGAGCAAAGCGCAACTTTTAGTTGCTCAAAAGACTGCTGACATTCAGGCATCCAAGGCAGGGGTTCATGCACATCTTTAGTGGTTAGCGCAAGCAGGGACTTTGTTAGTAATGAATAATTAGGGATCCAATGTCAACAGTAGGAAATGATGCCAATAAAAGCGTGCACATTCCTATGAGTTTTAGGGATAGGCATTTTAACAATGGTGCTTATGCGCTCAGGGGTCAATCTCCTACCCTCCTTCGACAGTAGGTGACCTAAGTAGGTGACCTCCTGTCAACAATATTGAAATTTAGAAAGGGACACTTTATGTCCATGGTGAGCCAAATGCAGCAACAACTTGAACGTACTCTTTGCATCCCTTTTCGGTGTCAGAAGCAATGAGGATATCATCCACATATTGGAGAAATACGTTACCTGGGTAAAGCGTGAGTGAATCCAATTGGGCCTTCAAGGCTTGACTATATATACTAGGGCTCTCTGTATAGCCCTGAGGAGCTCGACAGAATCTAAAGCTTCTGCCAGCGAGGCTAAAACCGAACAAGTGCCTGCTGTCGAGATGGATCGTGATACTAAAGAATGCATTTTTCAGATCAATAACAGAAAAGAATTTAGCAGAGGAGGGAATCATCGTCAGAAGGGCAGTAATGTCAAGGGCCACCGGGAACTGAGGAACCACTATTTTATTAACTGCGCGCAAGTCAATCACAAAACGATAAACATCTGGGTGATCATCAGAGGAGTCTGAAGGTGCCCTCTTAAGAACAGGAAGAATAGGGCTATTACACACATTCGCTGTCGTCTCCTCAACAACTCCCGACTCAATCAGATCCTGTATAATCAGCAACAAAGCTCACTCCCCCGCCTGTGGTATTTTGTACTGGGGAATACGAGGCAAGATGGCATTGTCTTTAACTTTAATGGAAACCGGGAGAATCTGCAATAGTCCTACATCTGTATCACCTGTCGCCCACAACGTGGGCAGCACATCTTTAAATTCAGCAGGGAGGGGTGCATCTTTGGATAAACACTGCTTAGAGCTGACCACATTCGGACCTATTGTCATGTAAACACCGTCCGGGGAACTGATGCAGCGCGTACAATAAAAACTATTCTCCTCCCAGGTTACTTATAGGTCATCCAGGGGCAAATTATATTTCTCATATCCTCATGACGATGGGGCCCATAAACATCGCCTAACACACACGCACACTCCTGGATTTCCTTTACACCTTTATGAAATTCTGTACTCCTAGGAGAAGCATGAGAACTAAATGGAGAACACCATTTTATGTACCGCTGGAAGAGCCAGGATATCTTATTACCTTAATTAGTCACTTTCTTTTAGTTATTTCTTAAGATATTCCTGCTCATTGTTTGTCGATGAATCATTCATTTAAGAAATTAGTTCATAGTGATTAAGACCAGCTGAATCACAATAACCAATTACTTATGTCACAATCATTTAGGAAAATAACCACTGAGTCATTTTGGGTTTAAAGAATCTTAAATTTTATATAAATTTTAAAGCATGAAAAGAATTTTAATACTTTATTCAATTATTCATTCTTAAATTCACAATTTTTATTAAGCATAATCAATTTATTGCAGAAAGGAAATTTTGTCATGAAGCCAAAAACCCTAATTACCTGCCTAGCTTCCTAATTTAGCCTAATGATTTCTAACCTAAGTTAGGAATTAGAAATAGCCTGATTCTCATACTCAACTGTAAAATTAAGACAGCAACAGCAACTTCAGCTCGTCAGCATCAGCTACCTGCAACCCGTCTCCTCTAACAGTCTTTCAGCATCTCTCCCGCTCAGTAAGGGATCGATCAGGACCACCCAGCACTGGAAGTCACCAACACGACTCTTCAACTCCTCTCCTGACTGTGACTGCAACCACGACTGACATCAATTCTCTGAACCCCCTCCCACTAAGAGTAGGCCCTCTTATACCCTAATTCTAACTTTGCTAACTAACTGTTGCAACATTAATATCACGCTTTTCTTTCATTGGTCCATGCATGTCAGCTTATTCATTCTTTAATCAAGTTCTCTTGGATTCAAGGGTCCTTGGATCATTTCCTTTCCCATACGCTTAAACATTTCCATCCGATTCGATCAGTTCATTTGTAACTTCTTTCGACACATTCGAGAACTCCGCAGTCATTGTCCTTTCTCTTAGACTTCTTTCCCACGGGCTTTCTGCTGATCATCATGGCACACTATCAGTTCAATTAGGTCACACCAGCCTTGACCATTTCTTGCATCCTAGCCTCTCAGAGACATCACGAGGTTCCGGATTTCTCCAATTTCATCCCGTACCACGTGTCCCCTTGCGCCTGCGCACATCTTCCCACTGGCGGCCATTTTATATCGCCACTCGGTTATACTTTTAGAAGCACTAATTTGAGGCAAACAAAACATAATTAAAATAGAGAAAAATATCCCTTTCGTTTCCCTCCCGTCTACGTACCCCAATTAGTTGTTACCTAGCAGAAAGCAACATTTAAGCTGTTCCTTACTTACCATCACTATTGTTTTTGCAACGACACAATTTATTTCTATGAAGCACAAACATGCATTTATTTTTATTTAGTACGCTTTTATTTTTACGTTATGATTAGACACACGGACATTCATTAATAGATTATTTAGCACATACATTGGCATATTACCATTCCCACACATACAGTGTTGATTAATACATTTAAACGAACATTTTATTTAATTAATTATAAAATTTGTTAGGGGTTAATTTTTTTATTTTCACATGCAATTTCTTTAGTAAATCTAAGCCCATCAAATTCTCTCCGCAATTACAGGTCAACAGAAATGGCGAATCCACAGTAAAAGGACCTATAGTCAACGTGAGTGGTTTGGAAATGGGGCTTACAACCGGTACACCAGAAAATCCTACCAAAACATTATTATGGCCAGACAGACCTGCCCCAGGGACCAGTGAATGGGAAATAGAGCTATTCATAGCACATGTATCCACCAAAAATTCCTTAGCTGAGCCATACAAATATGCAGTAATGTAAGGACCGCACTGATCTACAGATATCTGAACTGGTCCCTCACCCTGTCCCTGGCTGTCCTAGCTGTGAGACATCCCTGTCACCTCATTCAGATCATAGTCATCATGGTAGTACTGTTTGCCCCTAGGGTTGTCAAAGTAGTTCTGGTCAGTATGACCCTTTGATGTCCCAGTAGCCTGAACCCTATCCTGTAAACCATCTCCACGCCCCCGAGACCCTCGTCCCCTTGGGACCGCCACCTTTTGCAAAAGCACAGGACACTCGCTGCGCCAGAGTCCCTCCTCTTTACAGTATGCACACTGATTCGGTCCTACAGGCGTAGTGTTCCTGCTAGTACGCGGAAGCTGTCGGTCCGGACCAGCACGTCCTCTACCATTCCCTCGAGAAGCCTGTTGCAATAACACCTTAGTCTTCAATTCTTTGTGCTTTTTCTCCACCTTCTCCTTCTCCTCATTTTCTCTGTGTTCATAATACTGTGCCACACTCAATATTACAGAATGGGAGGAGGTAGTCCACGTGCTCTCCGAAGCCTGCAACCGAGTCACGATCTCAGGAAGCAGGTTCGTAACAAATCTATTAACTTACAATCGGACACCTCCCTCCACCGACAGGTCCTGCCCGCTAAAATCCAAGAACACACCTTCAAATCGAGTGAAAAAATCAGACACACTTTCATCTTTCTTCTCACAACATGCCGTTAACTTGTCCCAATCCACCCTTCTTGGTGGAATAAGAGAATGCATATAGGTAATAATCCGACCAGGCAAAGCTAGTATCTCTGCCTTAGGCTTCTCACCAGGCTTCCTCTCCTTGTCCCATGCCTTAATCTGATCCCAAGTACCACCCAATTCTGCAACATGGTCCTGTGTGTGTACCTGGCTCCAAATATCAACGGGTACCAGTAAACCGGAGAACATTTCAATATCTGCAAGCGTCATCACTGTGGATGAAGCGGCCTCTGTCAATTCCTTATATTATGCAGTAGGATTCTTCCTTGGGTCGGGTAACTGAGTCTTAAGGGACAAACCCTCACTCCTCTTCCATGGAGTATAGACCCATTGTTCCTGAAACCAGGCCTCTACCCGGGGTCTAGTAACAACGTTATGCTGATCTCGTAGTGTGGAAAACTAGCTGCAATGGTTGTTAGCATCAGCTGAAGCCATTTTGTTTTTGGCAGCCATTTTAGTTAGCCATGTGCTCGCCATGTGCTTTCTCCCTCTTCACTGTTGCCTGCTCTTGTATTTCACTTGAGTCAGGAGCTATAATTAACTCCTTCAGTACTGAGCCAGAGCACTGCACATGCTCAGAAAGGTCTAGCTGCTAGAATGCACCTGCTCTTAGAGTAACTTTCAGGCTATTTTAACTAATATCAGCAATATTGTAAGCCCTCCCACTCTGTTGAGTAAGCGATTCTTATGTATCCTTATATGTAACTAGCTATTCATGTGCACACTTGTACCGCCTCTTTTTGAGTCTACATGCTAACTCAGCGGTAAACTGGGCATAAAAGGCCCAGGATCTTTGTACTCCTTAGACTGTCTCCTACCGTGGCCTGCGGGTACTGTATTGACACAGTCTCCCTCATATGAGGTTAATAAAGTTGTTATTTTGATATTCCAGCTTCCGTGCCAATCTCTTCTTTGTTGGTTTAAGGACCAGGTGCATCAGTGAACCCCTGAAAAGGTTTTTTTTCTACAGTAGCTCTGGTATCTCAGGGTGATATATAGGGCGGACTTCCCTCATCACGCCTGATTGGCTACCACCCTCTTCTCTTCATCGCCCACATCAGATCGTATCAGTATCCGCCCCAGTCGTTCCCTAGCTGTCACCCAGTCCCCATCCCCAAATTCCCATACAGGCGTTCCACTACTCAGTACCGTCAGGGAACGAAGGAAAAGGGAAGGAGTAGTAACAGAGGGAACAGGCACCAATGTCGCCAATGGCTGTGTCGTAGGTGTAAGAGCTGGAGAGAGAGATGCCGAAACAATAGGCGTAGCAGGAAGACTCGCAGTCATCGCAGGCGCTGAAGGCGAAGCCAAAGAAAGGACAGAAGGTGCGGTGGCCAAAGCAGCCGGGTCAATGACAGAGGAAACAGAAACAGCAGAAGCAGAAGAAACAGGTGATTGTGGCTGTGGGATGGCAGGATATATTTTCTGCGGGGCGTATGGGGGTGGAGGTCGAGCATCTAACAATTCCTCCACAAATGTATCATTTTCTTCTCGAGCAACATAAGACTTTTCACATTGCAATCGAAATTTCCTATCAGCACACTCTATCCTTTTCTCTGTTCTCTCTCTATCATACGCTACAGCTTTCTGAGTCACCGTCTGCATGTTTCCCCTTCCGGGACTCTTTCTCTGCTTTCATTCATCTCTGTCTAGCTTCCTTTTGCCATGTTCTGAGGGAATCAAACATCAACTGTCTACTTCTTTTCGCAAACAATTTATCCTGCAGGAAAATAATTTTCTGTTCATCAAAAGTGACCATCAACGGCCACTGCAACTCGGCATTGTCCCTCGTATATTTGTGCCATAACGTACTAAACATAATAGGGCCAGGGCCATGTTTGACGTACATATCAAAATTAGGGGTGCCTTCTGGTGGCGCTGGCTGACTTTCTTCCAATCGAACATCAGTAGAACAACAACGACAGCCAAAACAAAACATTTTACTGGCACATGGCATCTTTCGAAACGAAGTTCACTATTGATGCCGAGCAGATATCTGCAAATATCCTACCAAAATTGGTCCTCGGACCTCATCAAATACAAACCAAAGTGGTACCATGTTCACAAGGAACTCAAACAAATTCAAGCGCTTGTCCAAAAACGATCCTCAGACCGTGCCAAACACAAACCAAAATGGTGCCATAGTCACAAAGAACCAAAGCAAACTCACCTGGTGCACACAGGTCAAACAAATTTATTCTCCACTGCCGACTCTTTGGACCAAACGGTCAGATCCAAGGGTTTCGCCGTTCAGGACCCCAGCCGAGATGACCACTTGGCGAGGCACTGCCCGGTCAGACAGGCTGGGCAGCTGCGAGTACCAGACTCTCTCGTGCAGGGATCCCCGGTCCGCACGTCCGACCCGACATGGCCCCGTCCTCCTCACCCGCCTGTGGGCGAGGAAGGGCCACACCCGATGGGGTCCCTGTTCGGGCGCCAACTGAAGGAAGTGACCCGAATAGGGTCACCCGGGTCACTCGCAACCACCTCTCAGCCTTCCAAACAAATGAAGAGTCGGTCAGACAGTAGAGAATACAAACCAAACTTATTTATTAGTCATACACTCGAGCGGAGTCCAGTCTGACCAGCCTCCTTGGATTGCTGCAGAGGGACTGACTCCCCCCAACATGGAGATACATGATATACATTTTCCAGTACCCCTAAAGACCCGCCCCAACTGGAATTTTCCAGTTAGTAGCTGGTGAACAAGGGAGACACAGAAGGATGAGCTACAATCCTAAGACCGGGTACATGCTATCTCAGTTCCAAGGTTATTCTGCCCGTGCCCGCCACTCTAAGGGTGGGAGCGGGCCTATCTAACGGGAAAGGTATCCAATAATAAGACAGTCTATTCATTAGTACAGCAAAGCTCAACCTTGGAGAAAAACATTGTGGCTGCTTTCTGCTGAGGCAAACAGAATGAGGCAGAAGCTTAGTTTCGGTCATGGCACAAAATGGCGGCTGAATGCAAAATGGTGCCGCAAATGCTAACTTAAATCGTACAATGCAACGAGAAATCGGCTAAAAGCATTTTCCATTCCAACAGGAGGCCTCTTTGAAGTTAATCCAATTCCTGGGGCCAACCTCACCGGTCATCCTGTCAAGGGAACAACAATACCTCCCCACATCCAAGCCTTTGTTCTCTACTCTGAGAACAGTTTTCACACCTCTTCAAATGCTAATTAGTGGCTGGCAGAAGTGGGAGAAGAAATACAAATGGTCCAACTGAAGCTTTAGGCAGTGAATAGGTAACTTCTAAAAGTACATTTTCCTTTCGATTTTTCAAAAATCCGGCCACCCTTACTTCCCCGAGCACTTCACAAGAGAAGTAAGACAGAGCAATCCTTTTAATCCTTTCCTAAAGTAACTTCCAAGTCTGTCGGAGACAGACAATGAAAACACAGCGAATAAATGAAGGGACAGCCCTTTAATGGGAGATAGGGTGTTCCTTTTTGATTATGAAGGTGAAACTGACAAAGGACTAGTAACTACGGGTCTGTGAGAGGAAGCAGCCTCCTCATTTGGTATAGAACTGTAATGAGGAAGTTAATGAGGAGGTAATGCTGTATTTACCTAATGGTAATTCCATTACTCCAAGTTATTTCGTCCTCTTTGCAATCAGTTACTTTCACCCTAACCCGCCTTTTTTTTGGGAGGGTAATCTGCAGACTCGGTTCGTTGTTGGAGAATAGCTTGGGATAACAGGATGCAGAAGTGAAGGGGCAGCCCCTTTATGGGACAGGAAGGGGTTCCTATTCATTTGCGAAGGTAATAAATACTAACTAAGAAATAGTAACTACGGGATCTGCGAAAGGATTCGGCCTCTTCATTTGATATAGACTGTAATGAGGAAATTTATGAGAAGGTAATGGCACCAGTGAAAAATGTTTTGGGATCCTGCCCTAACTCTCTGAAATAAGGACCTTCATTAGGAAGAAAAGCCCTCAGTGTGTTGAAAATTATCAGTAAGTCTTTGGGGCACTATTTTCCCACTCATTTCCCTAACTCTTATTTAATATAAATCAGAGATTACAAGCTGATGAGGAATGGTAAATCAGAAATACAGTATGAGCCATATCTTTACTGTAGTGTGTTGCAAACGACATTCTGTTACTTAGCCCTAAAATACACGTAGAATATCAGAGTGTGAGCAAAAATTATGTTTTAGATTTAATGTATACCTAATAACATTTAAATCTTGCACTTGTGGCCAGAGATGTAAAATTAAACATTTAAATAGACTGGGGTAGACAATTCCTTGTACTGTTTGTCCGAGTTTCAAGCTTTAATGCATATTTTTCCATTACAATTTTAATTGTGAGTAATTTAGTTTTGGACAAATTGGGCTCTTTCCCGCTGTTGCTCAGGGAGGCATTATGCAGCAGTTTTGCATTTTGAAACAAAGTATCATTCTCCAATGAGCTGTTTTGTTACTCAGCTGTCAACTTTCCCTGTAGATTAAGGAAGCGGGGTAATTTTGTGTTCTCGGTTTGTCTATTCCAGAGGACGCCTTTTTACAAGCTCGGAAAAAACGACATTTAAAAAAGCTTCTCTGACTTTTCGAAGGAAGAGTTAGGGGTGGATGCTTGCATTTAAAACAAGTAATCCAACAGGGCAGAGAAGTGAACTACATCGGTACCAGAAAACAAATGAAGGGGCATATCATCAAGGTGGCGCAATAAAATTATCGCCGCTTTTGCGTCCGTTTTCGGCCGAAAAGCGGCGATAATTTTATCGCCTTATCAGCAAGGTCACGCTATCGCGTGAATCCTTGCGGTAGCGCTCTTTCCCTTAACACCCAGCTTTGCATCTCTAATGAGATGCAAAGTGGGCGTACCTTGCCAAACTTACGTGGAGAATGTCGCTAAACGACATTTCTCCAATTAACAAGGGAATCGCTAACCTGCTTAGCGATAATGAAAGAAGCGCTAACCGCGCTTAACGCAGGTTTCTGTACACCTGCTTTTAATCTGATTTAGCCATGTAATCCAATGGGAGGTGGATTACATGGCTAAGTCCACCCTGCCCTATCGGCAAGGTATCGCCTGTCGCAGTGCGATTATCGCCGGTTTTCCAGCGATAATCACACTGGGGCATATTATCAAGGAATAGCGATATTTATCGCTAACCGCGCTTAGCGCGAATTTTTTTAACGCCGCCTATCGCTGGAAAATATCGCTGAGATAACACCCTATTAACAAGGTTTATCTCCATAGCGATAAAATTTCCAGCGATAGCGGCAAAATGTGAGAATATCGCTGGAAAAGCAGCGATATTCTCGCGTTAACGCAAGGATGGATTCAGCCTGACAATCCACCTCCTATACTTTAAACAGGTAAGTCATCCTCAGTAGCAGGTGTTAAAATCTAGCGATAAACGCGCTTAGCGCGATTTATTTTATCGCTTCGCCTGCCTTGTTAATAGGGGTTAGTTGTGTTAGCGACTGTTTACAGTCGCTTTTAGTGGGGAACGCCTACCTTGCATGTCATTAGCGATAATTATCGCTGACATGCAAGGCGATGTAAAACCCGCCCGCTAACGCCTGAAAGCTGTCACTAACGCCTGTTAGCGACAGCTTGCTAATAGGGCGTTAGAAATATCGCCGCTTAGCGGCAAAAAGTGCCGCTAAAGCGGCGATAAAGCCCTTGATAATATGCCCCACTGTTTTGTAGCTAACGCTTGGATTTCTATCGCTTTGGAGATATGCGTTGCTGATAGCACGCTATCTCCGCGATAGAATCCAGCGACAGCCGGCGATAATTATCCTAGCGCTAAGTGCACTTAGCGATAATTATCGCCGGTTGTTGCTGATATGCCCCATAGATTCTTGTCATGGTAACGGCGTTTGATTTATTGATGATGTTCTGGCGTAGCCGAGCAAGGTTGTTTTGTGCGCATTCAGGGGCAGATCTACAAGAAAGTGCCGCAGCGTGGCGCTGCAAGCCCTTTGGCTGCGCCACGCTGCGGCACTTTCAGAGCACAGGAATGCGACATATTTACAAGAATATGTCGCATTCCTGTGCTCTCCCCTGCGCTGGCGCACAAACAGCTGCCAAGCGCCGGCGCAGGCACCCTTGCACCATGGTGCAAGGATGCCTGCGCCATGGGGAGATTGTTTCTGTGCAGGAAGGGGCACCTTTCTGCACAAAAACAATCAGTACAGGCTTTTCTCTTTCAATGCGTGCTGCAGAATGCAGCACGCATTGAAAGAGGAAAACGAGGAGAAATGAAAACATTTCTCCTCGGTGCGCCTCGCTACGCCACCTCTAGGCTGGCGTAGCTTTCAGACGCATCTCCAGAGTTACGATTTCTGTAATTCTGGAGATGTGTCTTGTTCCATGGGTGTTGCGTGGGAACACCCACAGCAACACCCATGGAACGCCCCTTCACCGCAAAGTGCTGCGTGTGAAGGGACGTGTATTTACAAGGAGAGGAAAAGTCACGCATGGTGGCTTTTCCTCTCCTTGTAAATATCGAGGAGCCCCCTGCGCCACCAGTACGTCACGAAAAGTGACGTACTGGTGGCGCAGGGGGCTTGTAAATCTGCCCCTCAATATGCATCCTAAATATGCTTTTAAATGAGAAATACAACAGAAAGAGTGCTTATTCTGTAGTTTTCGTTCTGTGAATGACCGCTGTGGTAAACTGTCTGAACTGCACTTTCTTTCGGTGTCTGTTACTACCGCGTTGCACTGCAATGTGTCTTTCTCTTCCACTGCTGTTTGAAAACACGCATGGTTTATTTTTGTCCTCAGTTAAACCTCCTGCCTGCGGAGGCACGGCGCCAGTTTTCATTACAGAAATTGGTGGCGAACAATACTGCATCGGAAGAAATGCATCCCGACGCTGGAAGTGGGACAACTTATTTGGACGTATGCAAGAATTTCACGCATGGCTACCCAGCCCATACTTTGTTCCCTGGCTAACACTGCCCCCCATAGGAGAAAGGCTGAACTGTCCTTCATGTTACCAAAGGTGCTATGAAACAGCTGTGCGTATTCCTCAATTGTCCCTATATTATCCCAGCGCGGGACATTTTGATGGCGAGCTCCCACGTGTAAAACATGAAGCTATTTTTTAGTCTACATTGAACAATTTTTTTAAACGATAGCACGTGTGTCGGGACCATGGTAACACATGGGTCAATGTCCACGTCACCCTCCTCTTAAATGACTTTGTGAGACCATATTGCTCAATAAATCACGAGCTCTGAGTGTGAATTCATGTGCCTTAAGCTATGAATCACCTTCCAGTGCCCAAGGTTTAAGGACATTTTTCAGGACCGATATTCGGAAAAATACAATGACTGGAGTGCCAAAGATGCTCATGAGTACTGCAGGAATTGTGCTGCAAAAGAAGGTGCCGAAAGTCAGTGCAAGATGAGGAAGCAAAGCCCTCTCCAAGACTGGGAAAGAAGTCTTTTGAGGGGAGATTTGGACAAAGAGGGTGGTCTGACACTCGGGGAAGACTGGTGCTCAGCCCTGTTTACTGACACAGTGCAGGAACATTAGGATCGATGGAGAATGACAGCATTTTAGCCACAGCAACTGAAGAAGAGAGCATTGCCACAGAGTTTATTTCACCTTCACCTTATTCAGATGCTCTGGAGCTAATCGGAGTAAACTAGACTGTTGTCAAAAAGAACCAGTGTGCGATGGAACCACCTTCATGTCAGCTCCAGAATAAGGAGGTTCCCGAATATCGTGGACAGTATATCAAGTAACAAAATATCGTGAAGGTAAGTATATATACGTGAGAGACCCGTCAGCCTTAGGATGGTCTTCCCCAAAACTCTTTGCCCCCCCCTTTTTGCTGAAATTCGTTTTTGCTGGTCTTAGAACTCTCTGCACTTTACCACTGCTAACCAGTTCTATAGTGTTTGTATTATCTCCCCTAAACATGGTAAAATTGGCTTACACCTGATTTGCATATTCAATTTACTTATAGGTCCCTTGTAGGGTGGTCTTCTGTTAGAACAACAGCCTAAGGGTGTTCTTCCCCCCTAACTTTTTGCCAACCTCCTCCACTTTTTCTGACCTCGATTTTGCTGGCCTTAGTACTCTGGGTACTTTAACACTGCTAACCAGTGATAAAATGCTTTTGCTCTCTCCCCTAAACATGGTAATATTGGCTCATACCCAATTGGATTATTTATTTTACTTATAAGTCCCTAGTAAAGTGCACTACTTTTGCCCAGGGCTTGTAAGTTAAATGCTATTAGTGGGCCTGCAGCACTCATTGTGCCACCCACTTAAATAGCCCTCTAACCATGACTCAGGCCTTCCATTGAGGAGCGTGTATGTGCAGTTTACACTGCCATGTCAACCTGGCAAGATAAACCTCTTGCGAGGCCTAAACCTTCCCTTTTTATACATACAAGTCACCCCCAAGGTAGGCCCTGGAAAACTCAAAAGGCAGGGTGCGATGTACTTAAAAGGTAGGACATGTACTATTAGGTTTTGCATGTCCTGGTAGTGAAAAACTCTCAAATTTATTTTTCACTACTACAAGGCCTCTCTCTCTCCCATAGAATAATATTGGGATTACCTTATTATATTTTTTAAGTGTAATTCCCAATTGTGAAGAGATAGACTTTTCAAGTTTGGTGTCTCTGGAATCACAATTTAAAACCACATCTTATGGTGAAGTCAGATTTTAAATTGCATTTCTGAAAACGGCACTTTCAGAAAGTTGGCATTTTCTTAATTTAATCATTTGGTTCGTGCTGCCTGCCTCTGATACGCATCTGGGGAGGGTGAAAGCTGGGCCCCCTAGACAGCCATACACAATGGGAGCTTAGGTGAGGCTTGTTGGGCCATCCTGGGAGGGAGGACCTTAACTCAGCCTCACTTACACCTATATAGACTGTGTCCTATACTCACACAAAGGGCTGCATGTCCCCCTGTAGTGAGTCTGACCCTGGGCAGAATGGGAGGACCTCTGTGCACTACAAAACCTGTCTCTAAAGTCTCCCCCACTTCAAAGGTACAACTGGATAAACAAACTGGACCTCTGACACCACCAAGTCAGTACACTTCTGGACCTGTGAAGACTCTGCCAGTAAGAAGAACTGCTGTGCTGCTGAAGGACTGCAACTCTGTTGGAATGCTGCTTTGCTGGACTCCTGCCTTGCCGTGCTCCCCTGCTGCCTGCTGTTTCCGCCTGGGTGAGAAGGAATGGAAATGCATCACTTGAACCCAGAGTGACTCTAAGGATTAGCTGGCTTGCCTCCTGAACTTCAGTCTCAGGGACATAAAAGATTTCCAACACACCTGCCTCTGCACATGGACTCTGCCATCTGTTATTCTGTACTGTCAAGTGGTGCCACCCCAGATCTGGACCCTTGGAAGTGAGGCTTAAGGTGCTTTTTCCAGCAAAACCCATGCATCCTCTCTCGAACCGGCACATCAGTGCCGTTGCATGGATTGGAACCAGTGCATTGCCCCTGTGGCGTGACGAGAACCAGTGAATCGCCTCTTCTCCATGAATCGACCCGATGCATCGCCTTCGGAACAAGCACTGTACGACTCTCTACTCGGCTCGCATCTTGTCGAAGGCCGCCTCTATGAGGATGGTGAGAACTTTCCATCGAAGCCTCTGTGCTCATCACAGCCAATGCATCACCGCTACAGCATGGATCAGGACCAGCACATCAAGCCAATGCGAGGATCGACACCGACGTTTCGCTTCCACATTGACGCATCGCTTTGGTTGGATCCCGCATTCTCATCCTCATCCTCAGCAGGATCTCCAATGTCGACGCAACCCTGACCAAGGTACTTTTGCTCAGCGGGCTCAATCTGGTCCCTGTAGCAGTCCCGCACTCCATCACTGTCCGCCTGAAATTTTGACTTCATCCTGGTTCAGCGCGACCAGATGTCCCTTCTTGTTGCTTATTGCTTTTCAGCGCTTTTTTCACTCTATTTTTCAAATATTCATATTTTGAGTGCTACATATTGGATTTTTGTCATTTTAGTTTTGTTTTATATATTGAATTAAGTTCTATTTTACTAACCTGGTGTGGAATCTTTTTGTGTGGTGTTTTCACTGTTTTACGTGTTGCAGGAGTACTTTACACTTTGCCTCTAAGTTAAGCCTGACTGCTCTGTGCCAAGCTACCAGAGGGTGAGCACAGGTTAATTTAGGGTTTGCCTGCTTCTTACCCTGAATAGGATTAAGGTTGCTGCCTGACTTGGTCTCATACCCTAGTCCAAAAACAACCCAATTTCTAACATTGATATACCATATACACAGGGCGTGTAATTTAAATGCTACTAGTGGGCCTACAGCATTTATTGTGCCACGCACTTAAGTGGCCCCTTAAAACATGTCCCAGGCCCGCAATGCAGCATGAATGCAGTGTTAAATTGCCTATTCAACTTTGCAATATAACCCCCTTGTAAAGCCTTAAACACCCCTTTTATTGCATGTACGTCACCTCTAAGGTACGCCCTAGGTAGCCCACAGGGCAAGGTGCATTGCAATTAAAAGGTTTGATATGTACTTTGAGGTTTTACATGTCCTGGTAGTGAAAAACGTGACTAAGTCTGAACGTAGAACCCTTCACCGTGACTTCGTACAGCGGCTCCCCAATGATGATGCTCCCTCCATGGACACCACCTGCAGCCTTGCCTCGCTGAAGTCTACCTTCTCATAACATTTTTCACAGAATTTCTTCTAAGTCCAAAGGTAAGCGCTTACCAGGTCCCATCCACTTCTTGTATCCGACCCTTGAACCATTGTGGTTGGCGATATTTTCTGACTTTGACCCAGTCTCATGCGACTAGATGTCCACTGTTGGAGCTTTGTCCTTTTGGTACTCTTTTTTACCTTAAACTTTGCAAATTCATACCTCCGGTTCCACTAATTGGATTTTTGTCATTTTTGTGTCAAATAATTTATTCAAATTTGCTCTATTTTCCTAAATTAATGTGGGGCTTTTCTTGTGCTGTGTTTTTACATTATTACTCTTTGCATGCTGCATAAATACTTTACAATTGCCTCTAAATTAAGCCTGACTGTTTTTGTGCCAAGCTACCAGAGGGTTAAGCACAGATTAATTCATTGAATTTTGTGGGTCACCCTGACATGCATTGTGGCTGTTACTTGAACAGAGGTCACCCCCCCCCATTCAAACAACAACCCAATTTCTCATAATAAGTATATATTTAATTTACTTCTCTCCACATATGTACCTTGATGATATTTGCATGTCCAAGATAAGTGGATCTGGAGTTAAAAATAGTAGATCTATACTTCACTATCTGCACTTACCTTCACAATATTTTGGTCTTCGATATTTTGGCACAATATTTTGGTAGTACAATATTTCTGTAGCTGATATTTCACATGTGTGTTTCACTTCAAAATGTTGGCCAGAGAGGTGCATTTTGCTATTGTTCATTGTTTCCAACATCACACTTTTTTTTAAGTCGATGCAGTAAGATTAAAAAGGAAATGCAATATGAATACCATTTTTGACAAGACACGATCAATAAAAGAGGTAGAGTTACATTAGGTTCAAGATTAAAAGATGCATGTATGTTTGTTTGTATGTCTGTAGGAAAAGGCATTTATAATGCGCAAACCTAGCTGGGAAGCAACACATCACAGAAGAAGGGCAAGCGTGGAGGTGTCCAATTCAAGGTTGTTTTAGGGAGAGGTAGGTAGCAGATGAATTTCTACTGTGCAGTGGATATGTGTGTCTTAAAGAAATTGATCATTAGCTTTGTTCTGATTTGCAATAGAGTAGGAACAGGAGAGTGGGAGCAATTCTGATTTTGGGTGGATGCTGTTTTCTATCCACGATGACTTGACAGAAAAGGCCTACCTTCTGTTTATTTTCATGTCGCATTTTTGTCTCAAGACTATTGATGTCCTGGTTGTGGGACGGTGCTGCCTGCCAGAGGTGGTTAGTTGCAAGTCCAGGTAAGACAGGTTATTGTTTCTGTTTGCCTTGTTGGTGATGCAGGTGGTTTTGAAGATGATGCGTGCCAAGAAAAGGAGATGATGTAATTCTTTAGAAGTTGGGTTGATGTGATTGAATTTCTTCAAGCCCTTGATGAGACATGCCGTAATATGAAGGATGGCTATGAGGGGTGGGAGAGTGGGATTGGGCAGGGTGTTCAGTATAGCGTTGCCTCCATCCAGGTGCAAGAGGACCAAGACTTGCACTCTTGTCCTCAAATCAGTTTTAGTATGGAAGGGTCTCACTTTTTCAGGAGGGAGAGCTGGCACCATGCTCTCTTAGGTTTCCTGGTCATCTGTTCTTTGAATCTGTGGTCTGTGTCAAGGATGAATCAATGTAATTGCAATGTTCTGTCCACTCATAGGAGAGGCAGTCTAGATTCATGCCAGATGAGTCAGATAGGACAAAATCAGTCGTTGTTCGGTTGTGCATTTGTTTGATGCTTGCCATCCAAATTTGGATTAACTCAAGCATGTTTGAGCTGCTGAAAGTCATTGGTCAAGGAGATTTTCATATAGAGCTAAGTGTCATCAGTGTATTGATAGATCCTAATGTCAGAGAGAAATGATCTGAGACGTTCAGTGTAGAAACAGATGTTGGTGGGAGAAAGAATAGATCTCTGGAGAGTTTCACTGGAGGTGTGAATTTTCTGGGATCATCCAGTTTCTGACTGTAAAAACAGTTGGCAGTTTGCAATGTAGGAAGAATATCATTGGAAATTTCTGTCAGAGATGCCCATGTGTTTCCAACGTATCGGTAGGTGCTTGACAGTCGATTGCATTGAAGGCTGAGGAGAGGTCAAGCAGGCTCAGGAGGTAGGGTTAGTTACTGTCATTGATAAGGATAGTGTTGTAGACTACTTGAAAAATAGCAATCACCCTGCTGCAGCATGGTCTGAAGAAAGAATGATACTCCTGTAGAGGATCCTTCACCTTGCTCTGAGCCAGTAATTGGATGGAGACTGCCTACTTGAGATTTGTCCTGAGTATGTGGGTGATGGGATGAAAGTTGGTGAGGTTGGCTGATACAAGGGTCAATTTCTTCAATAGGGGCAGAGTCCGTCTTGTCTTGAGTGCATCATGGAAAGTTCCTAGACAGATGGAGATATTTATGATGTTGAGGATGGGTGTGGGGATGTAACCTGGGTGCAGATATTTAACAATGAATGGTGGTTTTATGTTGTCTTCTTATTAGTTAGCCTTGAGTGAGTTCAGGATGATGGTGAGTTTTTGAATGAGAGAAAGTTGAAGGTTGACCCCTTTGGGGGAAAATGATGCACAATATGAGGTAAAGTAAATGCTATTTTTGTGTTTCTTTGCTTAACCATTTCACAATTGCTTTGCCTCTATTATCCACTTTGTTGATGGTGGTTTTGTAGAATGTTGCTTTGGTACAGGTGATAAGACCTCTGCATACAGAGTGGAGTTCTATGAAGTGGGTGAGGTTTCATGGGCCATTGGTCCATCCCTATTTATTTTCGTCTTAGGTTATGGCAATCTTGTTGTTAGAGAGTTCTTGCGTACACTAAGGCGCTGAGGGTTAGGGATTAGAGGATCAGGTTTTCAAGGAGGCATTAAGTTCTACATGGTTTTTGAAAGCGATGTTGCAGATGTCAAAGAGTATGTTGACATCTGATGATGCCTGGATGGTTTTTGACAGGTGTAGTGAGCCACTCAGCCCCTACGCCTTCACCTCTGACCCCGAAGGATCATGCACACAACTCTCAGAGTCAGGCAGAGTGTATAAACTAAGGGGCGCAAGACAACTCATGGTCTTTGGTCTATGATACATTGTCAGACAGCTCCTCCACAGCCCTCTGTAGCAGCTTTGCTCAGTGGCCAAGCCTTCCTCGTGAGCTCCTGAAGCCAACCACGCCGGTAGCACCTGCTCCCTCTGCTAGGAGCACCCATCCTATGAACTAGGCCTGCAGAGTGGCATCCTTCCGTCTCCCGACACCAGCATTTGCTGAGGCTGGCCCGAAAGTCCGTGCCCCGACGCTCGAAGTGAGCCTCACCCCTGCACTGGCTGCATATACAGGTGTGCGCTTCAGGTGAGCGCAGGCCCCTAACACTCTTACTATTCCCGGTGGCACTCCAGCACGTCCGGCACTGCATTTCAGGTGACCGAGCCACACCCTGTAACACCTCCCCTGTGGGCACTTGAGTCTGCGCCTCGCCGGACCTGCCTTTGAGAGCCTCTTCACACAACCAGCATGGCAGGTGATGCTAATCCTGTGCAGTGCACCGCACCAACCCCACCAGCATCCTAAGCACCCGGGGCTCGCCCTCACGACCCTGTCTCTGCCCTGCAACCGTTTAGTGAGCTCGCTTCCCCTGCCCCTGCCTTGCCCTGATGGAAGACCTGAGTGAGCTGCCTGAACCACTATTTCACGACCACTCATGAAACGAATGAGGCTGTTTAAAGATCCCTGCTGCTTCACTGTGTGGGGAGAAATTTTACAAGCTGTTTGAACACCTTCCAGCGACTGATGCAGATGGCGATTAGGAAGTGGTGGTTAGGTCCCTTGATGCCCATTTTGACCCAAGCTCAATTCCGACTTTGAGCGTGTTAAGTTACAGCATGCACGCCAACGTGAGGGAGAGCCTATTGACACCCTTTACGCATGCCTCTGTGAGCTGGCCAGCACATGCACCGATGATGATCAACTGAAGGATGTATGCGCGCAGTTCATCCAGGGGTGCAGGTCAAAGATATTCAGAGGTCTGATCCTACGGCAGCCAGGCATCAGTTTGGAGAACAGTCTCATCCTCAACCGGTATCACAACCTCTCTGCAGCATGGGCAGCTGAAATGGGCTCAGCACTCTCCCACAACCACAGCAGTCCTCATCCCCACCAGCCATTTGCCATCAAGACGGAGACAGTTGATGCCATCAAAACTCAGCCGAAACGTGGGAGATTATGGCTGGCCAACCAGACATCCAGTGCCACATCAGGAACTGTGGAAGGGAGGAGCGCCCACTCGACAACTGCCCTGCACAAGGTAAGATGTGCTCCACTTGTGGAAAACCCAACCACTTCGCCAAGGTCTGTGGAAGTGAGCTGAGAAGCCGAGGACCCAGGGGTAGGACATCACGCACAAAGGCAGTCAGGTGCCTCACACTTGACGAAACCGAGCAGCAGCACCAAGCCTCGTGAGGACCATGGGTGATGAACCAACAAGATGACACTCAGTCCGAAGACAACGAGGAAGTCTTCCTCATATCCTCCACAGCACACATGAAGAAGACCTGTAGATCGCAACCAATCTGTGAGATAACAGTGGTGGGAACTTTGGTAAGGGGCCTAATTAGCACGGGGCGTTTGTAAACATGATGAGCAGCCACCAATATGACCACTTGTGACCCAATCCAATGCTATCGCCCTCCTCCACAAAGATATACAGCAACAGAGGGCAGGCCCAACTCCTACTGCTAGGGGCCATCAATGTGTCTGTGCAAAACAATGGAAAAGTAACACCTGCAACATTCCACATTGTCCTAGGAGATGCAGAAACCCTTGTGGGGTGCAACATGGCTAAATACCTCACACTTGTCTTTTTTGCCCAAAACTCCAAGTCCACCAAGCGGACCACATTCTGTGCAACTTTCTCCACCTGTTTCAAGGACTTTGATGTCTAAGAGGGCCCTTCTAAATCACTTATAGACACAACAGTAAAGCCAGTAGCCCTGCATCATCACAGAATACCCTTCCATCTACGACCTCTGGTCAAAAAAGAACTGGACAAGCTTGAATGACTCACTGTCATCAAGAAGGTGTCAGTACCCACCCCCTTGGTATCCCTGATGGTCATTGCTGAGAAACCAAAACAATCAGGCAATATTTGGATATTCATGCGCTTGCCCAATAAGGTCATCAGGAGGGAGAGGCATATCATGCCCACAATGGATGATATAATTGCTGACTTTAATGGAGCACGATGGGTCTCCAAACTCAAATTAAATGCATGGTACGACCATCTACAGCTAGCCGAGGAGAGCAAGTATGTTACCACATTTTCCACCCACAAGGGCCTGAGGAGGTACAAGCTATTGAACTTCAGAATCTCCTTTGCGGCCGAGGTATTCCAGAATGCCATATGGAAAACTCTTTCCGGTCTACAAGGGGTCATAAACATAAGTGATGACATCCTCATATACTCTATGACCATAGAGGACCATCGCCTGCTCAGAGCGACACTGAAATGCCTCAGCGACCACAGGCTCACCCTCCACAGAGAGAAGTGTTTGTTCTTCAAAACAAAAATATAATTCTTTGGATATGTGTTCATAAAGGGTGGCATACAAATTGACCCGGGTAAGTCACAGGCGATCCGATAAGCTCCTACTCCAACAAATACCACTGAGGTGCGCAGCGTCCAAGGAATGGCAACCCACTGTGGCTGTTTCATTCCAAACCTAACAACAATTGTAGAACCCTGTGAGCACTGAACAAGGCAGACACAAAGTGGACCTGGGTCCCCAAGCTGACAAAATCCTTAAAACAAAACAAGACCACACTATTCGACAGTATCACAATGGTCTAATTCGACCTGGAAAAGCAGGCAGAGATAGTCGCAGATGTCAGCCCTGTGGGTCTAGGCGCAATCTTGACCCAGGAAACCAAGCCAGGAAGGTGGACACCCCTTGCGTTCACCAGCCAAGCCCTCACCCTGAGCGAGGCAAGATACCCTCAAATTAAGAGGGAAGCCCTCGCCATCAAATGAGGCTGTTGAAATTTCCATCTATATCTATGTGGGTAACCACTCTGGGTCATCACAGACCGCAAACCATCAGTATCTCTGTTCAAAGGTACCGCACCACACCCGCAGCCTTGCATTGAGTGCCTAGCCATAAAGCTGCAAAAATACAGGCAGGACATAGTTTACAGCCAAGGGTCAAGAAACCCTGCAGATTTCTTATCAAATCACCTTGTGCTAATGGAAACCTACACCACCAATGATGATGCACAGACAGAGAAATACTTGAAACCGGTGAGCCAGGGGGCGTGCCCACGAGGAATGTGCCTGCAAGAAATAAGCCATGCTACAGCGGAAGACAGTGTCCTTCAGAAGGTTGTCAACACCCTACGGGATGCCACATGGAAAACATTACTGAAGGACGCCAATCAGTGGGTCAGTTTTGAAAGAGAGAGACTAACACAATTGTGGAGGATCAAACAAGAGCTAAGCACTACACCCGACGGCTTGGTGTTGAGAGGACACTGGTTAGTAATATCAGCTGACCTAACTCAATAGATCTACGAGCTGGCCCATAGCTGTCTCCAAGGTGCTGCCAAGACAAAACAGCACCTTAGGGAGAAGGTATGGTTCCCTGAACTAGAAGTAGCTGTATACAACCTCATCAAATGAATCATGGCATGCCAGATGATAAGCAGGCTGGAAAACCCTGCCCCAGTGGACACCAAGTAACGCTGCGACACCCTTTGGGCAAAGGTCAGTCTAGACTTTGGAAGTTTTCCAAACACGCAGACCTTGCTAGCAATGGTGGACATCCACACAAAATAAACCATTGTAGAGCTTGTCACATCCACTGCATTATCCAAAGTGGTTCCACGGCTGGAGAGAGTGCCTGCACTGTTTGGGATCCCAGAAGAAATCGGGATCAACAACAGTCTACCATTCCAAGTGTCTGAGATCCAACAATTGTTTGAAGGCCTTGGCCTCAAGAACCGATGAATACCCCCTCAGTGGCCACAGGCAAATGGAGATGTAGAGCACTTCATCCACAACATAAACAAAGTACTATGGATAGCAGAACAAGACAACTTAGACCTAGACATTAGCCTCAACAGGTTTCTCCGAGAATACCGCAGCACCCCACACTGCACAACAAAGTTCTCACCATGGGCATTAATGCTAAAAGTACACCGATGAGACCTGATCCCCACTCACCCAGAGCGGATGCCACCAGAGCATGATCCTAACAGCACATAAAGGTGGCGAATGTGGAACAACAAAGAGGCAAGCCGTAGACGGAGGGCCCTTGATCACCACATGCAGCCAGCGGATCGAGTACTCACACTTGATCACTGGACACAATGGAAGTTCCACACACCTTACGAACCGGGTGTGTGGGTAGTGATGAAGGCCAATGGTACCAAATGGTACCATGATAACAGTTCGTCAAGGGGGAGAGACTGTGACAAGGAACATATCATGATTTAAACAGGTGGGCACCAATGCCGCTGCGGAACCCAGTGAAGAGGAGAATGAACTGGAATCCGATATACCTATGACAAGCAAACTTGAGGCATCCAACTACAACGCCCTGCAGCGAGAGGGCAGCCCAGTGGACAACAGCGGCCCAGCATGCAGGTCCAAGTCGGCGACACCAACAGATCCCTGGTGACTCGACTCGACACAAGAGGCTTGGTCATTAAGGTCTCTGGGAACAATAAAATATGGAAGGCTACATGAACAATACTGTACTAAAGCACTTTAACCATTTTTAGGATTATATTTGTATAAATGTTTACTGGAATTCTGCGTAGCTAGTTGTCTTTTAGTAATTTGTCCTTATGTTTATAATTCCTTTAAATATACCTGAATGAATTTAATCAGATGACTTTTTAATATTTCAATTTTATGATTATACTGCTTTTTAGTCTATTTTACATGTAGTGAAATGAATTTGATGCTTGTTGTTTTTATCTGTGTAAAATGCTTTTATGGATGTTTTTTGTAACTCCGAATAAAGCTATATATGACTATGACTATGACTATGACTATGACTATGACTGATAGGGTTATGTTGTGAAACCCTTTTGGTGTGTCAGTCATATTGATTTTCATGGTGATACCTATTTGAATGTGGATGAGAGGGTTATGTGCGTTTTTAAAATAAACCCCAGTCTTAAGGGAAGCATATGAGTTCGGGGATAGAGAAACACTTATCTCCATGATGTAAATTAATGCATGATTTTTTTATATATGTAAATTGCATTTTTGTATTGGAAGATGGATGATAAATGGCATTTTCTTTCTTTTTTTATATATTTATGTTTTGCATACAGGCTTTTATGAGAGTGTAAAGAGAGGAATATATACGATTATTGTCCTGAAGAAGGTGGTTTTATTCATGTCAACCCACCAAAACGCGTCAACGCTTTGTTGTTGTTAAATTTGTGTGACATTGAATCACATTTCGATAAGAAATTGTTTTCTGCAATGTGATGTCCTGATGCACTCTTACAAATTAACCTTTTTATGACAAATGTGACTGTCTTTTTGTTGTTTCTCTCTTTTGTTTATTGTAAGTTTTTAAACATTTTATGTATGGTTTTAAATATATTTCTGTATGCAATTGAAAAGAATGTACTGTGTAGCTGAATATTTTTTATTAAACTTGATTTGTAAGTGTTTTGATAACCTGTGGAATTCATAGCTCCTTTAAGACTGTGTTAATATATGTGTGTAGAGGACGCATGGAGTGGTTGATCTGAAAGATAAGTGAACCCTAAGGCAATTATATTCTTGACTGTTAAGACCTCTTTGAACATACATATCAAAATACCAGCAGGGATGGCCCCAAGTTCTATCTAGCACAATATTGCTGACCAGGAGGAAGATTCTCCAAAAAGACGTGCACTGTAACCCAAAGAGGTTGCGATGGAAGAGTCTCATCAGAACTACAATGCCCCCTGCTGTAACAGATAAATGGGCTGCAGTTATTGTGACATATTCTAGTGCAATCTGAGAGTGTTCTTCTAATGAATTTGTTGTTGTTAAATGCCTAGTTTGTGATTAACAGCTATAAGAACCCCTCCTAAACACCCTCAACAAAGCTTGAAAACATATGCTTAACTCAAGTCATTGTCTAAAATTCAATACCTTTACTTTAACCCAGGGCAACCCTGTTCAGTCTAACAGCACTGGGCTAGGTGACATTTTTCCATACCATTGCCGACAGTAGCAGATCACCGCACAAATCTACAAAATTTCACTGATACACCTCTGTCTACAATGGATGAGAAAGAAGGCTGGTGGCAGCAAGCGAATTGCCCACAAACGGCAAACTGAACCGTCTGTGGGCTGCTTCGACAATTTGTGCAGTGTGTGTAATTCATGTGGTCCTCCTGAAGCATCATTTGCTAGCCAGCTAGAATCACACAAGCTATTCAAAATACCCCAAATCCACCCATTTTTGTCTGATTTGTCTTGGAGTGGATTTGGGTGCTTTTTAAGCCTAATTTCTCCTTGCAAGTGAATTGAAAAAATAGGCAGATTTCCCCTGTTTTGCAATTCAGCACATCATATCTCTGAAATAAAATGTAACATAGCATCCATAGCCTCTATTGAAACTTACTTCAGCTTCCATACTCTACGGAGGCTATAGTAAGTTTCAGTCTGACAGTGAGTGGCCTGAATGCCTATCAATCCTCCTGAGCCAAAAGCAAATTGTGAGCTTGGTGATGTAGGCAGGACTCCCCTTCCCAGTGTTTAAGCTTACTAAAAAAAATCAGTGGGAGTAGAAACAGCTCAGATTTGTACCAGGTGAGACCTGCTATTGATGGGTCTATTTTAGAAGCATGTGATAATCTGTGGCCATGCCACGGTTGTTCACACTACTTGGGTTAACTCATCAGAAATCTTTTCAAACCAGACACAAAAGGAACCTGTACTGAAGTAGTTCACTGGGTATTCTGTAAAATTCTCAAATTTGCCAGATGTATACAGGCAGATTTTCCTGTATACATTTGCTGGAGTGGGAATCAGTTTAAATAAAACTCGGTTTATCATCACACGGGCTGATCTCTGCTGTGTCTTCCAGGTCAATGGGCCTTTGCCGTTGTTTTACAGAAGATCAGGAGCAATATATCACATAAATTATATTCACAATTTATATTCCATCTTCAGTCAATAATGAGAGTTTGGTATGAGTTAAAGGGTTTTATTATAAATCTTTTAGTAAGTCTTCTTTATTAGATCACAAGTAAATCCATACATTTTGTGATTAGAATTGTATTAGAATCAATGATCAATAGGCAGTGAAATATATTGAAATATAAGCATTAAGCGCGTTCCATAAAGGAAAGAATCCCTATTCTAGGAATCGGGAGAGAAAAGGTATCAGTCAGAACCCATAAAGAGTTCTGATTTGAGAGAGAGAGAGAGTGTGAGTGTAAGCATAAAGATTCAACATATAAAGCAGATCAATAATTCAAAAATCAATCAAGGCGGAACTTCCCATAAAGAGATGTTGAAGAAACTCAGTAGAGCAATGTGGAATAAGGATAAAGGGGATATGGATAAGAACGGCAGCAGCAGTAACAACTGCAAATGGCAATGGGGTTCTGGGAAAGTCATAAAGACAAATTGGGTAACCTACTTTAGAATCACGCATTTTATAGACAACGTATTCTGAAGCTTTGCAGCATGTTGCTTCATCTTCTCCAGTTAGTCAATCAGCTTTCTGTGCTCTCCTGGGAACAGGATCACTCCTCTTCTTCTCACACGAATAAAATAGTATACAGACAGCAACATTAGGTTTGTAACTTTGTTGTAACAGTTATAAATAGCTGTGGAACATTTTCTCATTCAAGACTGTTTTCCCATGTATTAAACTACATGTCTACCCTTCAAAATATCAAATTGCATGTTTTACTAACAATGATCTATGTAGAACTCAAAACATATATATTAACAACAAAGAAAATATTAAGCAGAAACCCATTAATTGGAAATAACAAGTAAGTTAAAAAGGTGAAGTTCATGTTTAAATGCTGCATTTTTACATGAGGTTTTCTTCATTACTTCATTAAGTGACAATTCCTAATCATATGTTAACAGTGTTCTTTGTGTAAGTAGAAACATTTATGCAACTATTATTTATTAAGGAAACATGCTCATGAAAGGTCAAGAATTAACCATTTTATGTGTGCTTCAGCATTTCTAGTTAGTCAGTCTGTCAAGCAATGTTGCTTTAGATATGTTAGGCCTAGTAGGAGTAAATATGTCTGCCTGGTGTATTTTCTACATTAAATTACAATTCTGCATGTTTACCATAAACTATATTTTTTTATTGATATTCTAAAAAACCTACACATGTTACAGTCTACTCCCTTTCTTTCCTCCTCCTATAGACTGCATGTGATTGCGCTCTTTGTCAGGGATGGACTGGGACAGAAAATAGGACAAGCACCAAAATAAAAGTGTCCCTCATTAGCCAATCAGATTGATAGAAAAGTGGCCCACATTTGCAAATTAGCAGTCTCGAACTTGTAAAGACACTCTGTCTGGCTTGCAACACCCATTGGGCTTAAAGGGCTTTAGCCACCACCCCCAAGTTGTGTGTGTTAGCCCAGGCTGCAGAAGCTTCCAGGACACTATTCTTCAGCTGATCTGTATTGGGGTGAGCTGGAGATAGGGCCTCATGACAGCATACAAAGTATTTTCTAGGTCATCCAGAAGTTGAGGTGCATCAAAAATATGTTAACTCTGATGCTGATTGCAATATGGGTAAGGTGGCTAAAAAAAGAACTAAATATTCTGCTACTTTTTTGTTGCTTCTAACTTTCAGGTAAATAGACATTAAATAAAACACACTCACCTTAAATAAATAAATTGCTAAAATAACTGCTGGGAAATGCATTTTTTTTTATTATTGATGAAAGTTCAGTAGGTTAATGTGGTCGTTGCAGATGTTTGTGTGTAACCAGACAGTCACACAACCAAATCTTGGTTGGGGTACTGGCAGAATATTGACGTGTATTTATACTGTTTCAAGGTCCCAGCACTGTGAATATGCAAGTCATTATATTAAAAATTGTATTGCACACAGTATAAGAAAGGCTGGCGCAAATGTGCAAAGGCAATTAGCAGCAGATCAACTAACTTTTCACGCAACATAATGTAGCAACCAAAGTTGCTGTGCTATGTCGCGCAAAAGATGGAGAGGAGAACAGCGCCATATCTACTGCTGCTGATTTCTTCTTTCCCTAAGAGTGAGTGTGTGCTATCAAGGATTGGTTTCTGTACTGGAAGGGTATCCTTCCAGTACAAAAGACTATGCTTAAATGTAGTTGAACATGTTGTGTCCACTTTGTATGTGTGCTGTACAGTACAGCACACATGAAAAGTTAGGACAAATGAAAACATTTCTCTAAGTCATAGCCAGCCAAATTAACAGTTTGTGCAGGTTTGCATGACTCTTGTTTTCAGGGACAGATTGTTACTAAATCTGCCCCTACATGTGTTAAATATATATTTTACAGATTTACTAAGGGCTTGCATTTCCCATGAGTCACTTAAGGCGGTGCAAGGCAACACAACCCCTTAACTGGGATTAACTACGCCACACAAAGCCACCTTGCGTAGTTTAGTAAATCCAAGGTAACGCAAGTTAGCACATTTCACTGCCTTGTGTTACCTTGCGGCAGGGAGGTGATCCATGGGTGGAGTGTGGGCATTCCCACGCATCCATCTATGGATTTAGGCGCATTCCCAGATTTGCAAAGAGTTGTAAGCCTATGAATGTGTCAAAATGGTACGCCTCCCATGCCCAGGTGTTATGAAGAGAAATATCTTTATTCCACCTCGTTATTTGATTTTTCTATGTGTGATGCATTCTGCATTTCACATAGAAAAGGGATAATGCCTTTAAGGATGTGTTTGTGCAGGTAGTTGTCCCTTCCTGCACAAAAACAATCCTACTCGTAATTTAGACAACCTTGTGCAGTGGGTCTAGGCAGCACACAGCAAGGAGGAACCAGAAATGCACCTTATCTTTTAAATATGGTGCATTTCTGATGTCTCCTGTTCATGCAGCACAATGCAGAAAGTTGCCTTGCTGTGCTACGTTGCGTAAAATGTTAGTAAATCGGCCTCATATATTTTTAGAAATATGCAATTTTTATTTTTTATTTATTTATTTATTTATTTGTATAGCGCCTGAATCGACCCCCGAAGGGGTATCTCTGCGCTTTGGGCGGGCGGCATGGATGGAATGCGGATTTAATTAAATCAGAGACAAAGACAAGAAAATCAAAGACAGAAGAGGGTGGTCTTAAGCAGCTTCCTGAAATGCAAATAATCTGTACATTGTCTCAGGAGTAATGGAAGTTCGTTCCAGTAACGCGGACCAAGATGTGAGAGGGCCTTTCCTCCCAGTCTAGCCTTTCTGACTCGAGGTACCACCAGAAGATGTTTGGAACCTGAGCGCAAAGATCTCGAAGGTAAATACGGAGTAAATTTCTCTGAGAGGTAAGAAGGGCCCAGATCGAACAGTGCCTTGTGTATTATGCAACAGACTTTAAATCTTATCCGTTGACGGACAGGAAGCCAATGAAGTTGCAGAAGCAAAGGGCGGGAGTGAGTCCTGGGGGGGGCATTGAGGACCAATCGCGCTGCCGTATTCTGGACTACTTGTAGTCTGCTGAGCGAAGCCTCATTGGCAGAGATCAACAGCCCATTACAGTAGTCCAAGCGGCTTAATACAAGGGCCTGTATTATAGTTTTCCGAATTGAGTCAGGGAGCAAAGGAAAGACTCAACGGAGCAGGCTCATTGTGTGGAAGCAGGAACCCACTGTCTGCGCAGTGTGTTCCTTCATTGTAAGGGCTTGGTCCAAACGAACGCCCAAGTTCTTCACAGTAGATTTGGGGGCAGGATAGGCACCCAAATCGGTCGGCCACCACTCTGGTGTCCACAAAGAGGGGGCCTCTCCAAAGAGCAGAATCTCTGTTTTCCCCACATTACACTGGAGGAAGTTGCTCTTCATCCAGTGTGAGATGGCTCTCATCCCAGAGGAGAAGGCCAACTGTACAGATGGATCAAATTTGTCAAATGGGAAAAGTAGCTGCGTATCGTCCGCATAGGATATGGGAATAAACCCATGTATCCGTAGGAGATTGGCTAGGGGAGCAACATATATGTTGAACAATGTAGGGCTCAAACAAGAGCCCTGAGGTACTCCCTCAGACTGTACTGAGTGCAAACATTTTTTATATAAATTTCCATTGTAAAGGCACTCTCCAGAATGCAGCTGAGAACACCTTTACATTACATCTCAAAAAGAACAAACATTGTCACCATGAAGCTTCAAATGACTTAACCAATTTAAACCATATACTGACTCACAAGGAGTCTTTAGATTGCTGATTAAACAATTGCACACATTTACGTTTTTTCCAGATAGCAGGCACTGTGGCAAAAAAGCTTGTTTCTTCTTTTGCTGTCTGCCTCTCCCTTGGCTTCACAGAACAAAAGTCCTTCTTCCTTTCAGCCAGAGGAACTTGAAAGTCCTCATTATGTGTTCTGGAGTTGTTAGTTTTTTTGTAAGTATGTAAACTGTTATTTTAAAAATTAAAGAGGATTGGCAATGTCGTTCCCAATAGATTCTGCCCACTTCAACCACTGAGGTTTTCCAAAAGTTATTTACAGGTAAAGGAGGTTTGTTTATTTTTTCATTGCTTCTCATGCCTCATGGTGTTGCACTTTCTCTGTTTAATCAGCCCACGTGCAAGGTGGCCATAAAGAGCATGGGCCCCAACTGGGAACTGTGTGGAGTGGAATTCAATTCCACACAATTATGAGAAGTCCAGTGCATCCGAAAGTGGTTCTATCAACAACCTGTGTTGGAAAGAAATTGAGGTGCAAAAACAGAACAACATAAAAGGCTCTTGGGGCTTCTATCTAAACCAAGTTATTTAGGATCTTTGCGTGCAAGATATTTAGAATGCTAGCATTGGGAAAAAGGCCTTCAATGAAGCAATTAAGTTAACCACTAAACACCTGTACTATACTACAGATGTGAACACTCTACTATGGAGACGTCATGCCTGGACAGTGATTAATTCATACATTAACTGGAAGCCTTAGGAATATTTATAAGTTCACTTCTCAATGGCCCTAAAACATCAGTTCATGAAATTTCGCTATTGCCTGTGGGAAACGAAGGATCGTATTCCTTCCTGGAAAGACCACAATAAAAACCAAGATTGTCGTTTGTGTAACTATAAACAAGAATCTTTAACACATATTCTCTGTGTATGCCCAGAGTTCATGACAGAAAGGAAAAAACTACTGAAAGAAACATTTATAAAAATGAACATTCAAACCTGCAGAGAAGCGGTAACCACTTTTTTAGGCGGTTCCTCAATACCCCTAGTCTGCAGGGGGGTAAACATTTTAAATCTGAACTTTAAAGAATTAGGACAAATCTGTTTGGACCCCTAAACAGATTTTTAGTATTTCAGGAAATTACAATAATTCGGAACAATGTAACAGTCCCTATAAAGCAGAAGCACACTTTTCAAGGACCAAGTAATTTATGGATAATGAACAGTATCCGTCTATCTACGATCAAAAGAAGAGACACTGTTTTATATTTTTGATATCAGGTTCATAATGATGTTTTATTTCAAGGTTAAAGCACTTTATGGATAAAAGAATCAAATTTGTCTTTATCAAACGTCCAAATAATGATCCATGGTTTTATATTTTTATAATAGGTTTATTCATGGATTCTACTATAATATTTTATGTATAGAAGTATGTTGTCCAGGTGTAATGGTTTTAAAAGACTAAACACCTGAATACAATTACTACTACTACAATTACGAAGAGAGGTCCAATGTTTACCTAGTGCGGGAACAATGGAACCTGATTTTAAAATCGGGCAGGTAAAATAACTGTGGGTAAAAACTGCTTGTAGTCCGGACCCCTTCCATGATCCCTTGCCCAAACATCAGAGAAGGCACAGGGGAGCATTACATGCTCCCCCTGCCAGCCAACTTTCTCAACTCCTTCCTTCACCCTCCCTCCACCCCTGCCTTACTACAGCCCCTGTTCACTTTTACCACCTGATTAAAGCAGGTGGTGAATTTGTGTGTTAAACCCCACAAAAAAGAAAGAGAATACCATGTGAAATATCACAGGTACATCTGGATTCACACACGAATTCCCCATTCTGTGGGGTTTAACATGTATTGCACGGTACTGGTGGATTGTTAGCTCACGGTACTGGTAATTAATGATGTAGAGTTTCATCCCACCAGTACTGTGCAATCTGTAATGGGGGCCATGGTGGACTACTTAAAAAGCCTAGAGATAGATCTACAGGGATGAAAGACCAAATTATCATATCCCACCATATTTTACAAATACACAGGAAGGTACCTCACCGCACTTTAACTTCAATAAAAGAGAGAGAATGCAAGATGCCATCAGAATTGATCTTGAAGAAAAACCTTCTTTTGATTCTGTGCCACTGAAAGTTTGTGATGTTAATGCTACAGTCATGATCATTTCTAGATTGAACTATGCCAGTGCTTGCTACATTGGTCTTCCTGAGTCAGCTATTTACAAGTTTCAAGGTTTTTAGACTATGGTAGCGTGACTTGTCATGAATTTTCAGGTTATTTCATAGGTTCTCCCAGGTTCACCATGAGCTTCACTTGTTGCCAGTTTCTAGAAGGATCATTAATAGGTTGCTCTGCTTTGCCCACATAGCCTAATATGAAGTAAGCACCATGCTGCTTATGTGTTTGTTTCAAAGTTTAAGTGATCCCTTCATTTCAGCTCTTTACTCCTGCTATCAGTCCCTGACTTGGTGGGTGAGTAGAAGAGGCGTTCCTTCTCTTTTGTTGCTTCCTTTATTTGAAATGCAATCAGCCTTAGTCTGCACAAAGTAGAGGACCTTTCTATGTTTAGGATGGCTCTTAAAGGTCATGTAATCTATTGATTATATGCAAATCTTTTCTGATGTTATTAGTTTAGTGCCAAGATGCCTTAGGGTGTTTGTTGCATTTTATTGGTAACAACTCAGTATCTTCATTTGCAGGTGTTCAATGTAGTTAGTGTGTTCCCTCAGGCATTAACCCGTTCGATGCGTCGGACGGCCCCCGGCCATCCGACGTCACGGTGGGCATGTGCGGAGGACGGCCGGGGGGCGTCCGAGACACGCCCACTCATTATTTAACCTGCGGCGGAATTCGCGCCGCGGTCAAGGTGTTAAGCAGAGGGCTGGTAGAAATTGTTTAAAAGAAATAGAGCAGAAATGGTGAGTTGTGGCTCTTGTCCTTTGAACATGGAGCATTGTAAGTTGAAGAATAGCTCAGATGTCTGATGCCCGACCCATGGGTTGACAGAGAGACAGCTCAGCTATGTGAAGCCTGATAATATATGTGTAACCACAGGCATACCTCTACCACCCAAAGGAAGCATCTGTAAAATATGTTTCTCAGAGTGCATTGTAAGACAGATGTAGAATGTGCTTTAACTTATGCCTTGTGTTTTTTCTTTGGGATGTTGGCTATGCTGAGGCAGTACACCAGCAATCCTACAGTGTAGGCTTTTTATCGGTGTGTCCTACCTCTTCAAACGAGTGTAGTTAGACAGGAAAATGCTTGTGCAACATTATTCTGCTGTGAAACTAAGCCTCGGTCTGTCAAAAACAGCATAATTCCGACCAGTATGGTTACCAAATCAAAAGCATTGCACAATGAAAACACTACTTTGTGCACTACTTATTCCAGTGTCACAATGACAAACCTTTAACCATGTTGTCTATGTTGTGTCTCTAGTATTCCATTCAAGGTTGTCCCTTGCACTACCAAGACCCTGGTAATTAGTAAGCATAGACATTTAGGAACAACCATTATAAAGAATATGGACATTCTTCCTAAAGCAATTTTGGAGAAATTTGTAACAAATGTTGCATTTTATAATGTTCATATAAAGTGAATTATGGAGTACTTTCCTGAAAATTGATTTTCTTCCTCACACCAACATACTGACATGGTTAGATGGGTGCTAAATGAGTGTTTTCAATTTCTGTTTGCATAACAAGGGCCAAAGGATTTTGCCAGATAATACCTAGGCCTGGGTGAAATTTGCATAATTCCCTTTTGAAGATTATGCAAAAGTCCAAAGAACGTATGTAAAATTACTTTAAATTGTGTTAAATTATGAAAGATGCATCATTTTTCTTCATTTTAGCACAAAACGCATCATCTTGTCCATTTTGGACATGAGGACGCATTTAATTTAAAGAAGTAGAGCAAAATTGCAGGTGATGCAAACAGCTGGTCGCATTCTGTTCGGATGTGGTGTCCCCGTGCTAATAGCGAAAGGATTTTTACCCAAATGCAGTCTGAATTACGGGATATGGCCTAATGGCGTAATCTCAAGCATTTTGCATAACAATTTTAAAGTGAAATGATAGAAATTATGCAAGAGGAGTCTTGCATAATAGAAATTTCGCTTGTAATTGTAATCTGTAATTCCGTTTTAAAAAATGTTATGCTAGTGGTAAAATGCCAATAAAGTTTTAACTTTGTTTGTCACATGATTCTTGTTTTCTTACTTCTAAACTAAAACATTTTGGTTACTTAACATTGAGAGCATGTTGGATCCCTAAAATCAATTTGGTGCTCAAAAAACTTGCAAGAAAGAATTCCAATCCTGAATTAGAGAATTAAGACTGGCTGAATTTTACCCTTGCAAAGGGCATTACGGAAAACAGAATTTATAGTTAGGTTTAATTTTGTGGGTGTTAGTTGGATGGAGAACCAGCAAAACAGGGGAACAGCCACAAAAGTTTGTTTGTCTGTATTTACGTACCTTTGAGCCACCTTGGAATTGCATAATTATTTTATCCTGTTAATGAAGGAAAAGAAAAACAAGGTAATATCCCAATATTTAATGGCCGTTTACGGTAAGGGGCATCTCCACATGACAATATATTTTACATATGAATAAACAAAATAATATGCAAATTCATTTGCATCACATTTCTGCTTCTGTAAATTTTCACATAGTGGAAAATCTATGGGGCCTATTCACAAAGGCTTTTCAAAGTATGTTAATTAGTACTCCTGTAGTACTATTTTACATACTCTTGCAAGCCTTTGTGCATTAGCCCCAAAACATCTAAAATGGGAATAAAATAGGAATAATTTGGGAGAATGTATAAACAATTAGGACAAATAGGAAGGGCAGTGCCCTCTATTTGCTTTTATCAATAGAGAGTTGGACCGTTCATTACCGAATCACAAAGGCATGTAAGAGTACGTACGAGTCTACTTCCTGTGCTTCCTGTAAATGGCCCCAATATGCAAGGAAGTATTTGTGGGACTCTACAGCTGGTGTTGATTTCCAGAAGTACTCCATAGATTCCTTAGTAATCCCATAAATGTCAAAAATGAATTCCTAACTTCGAAGTCATCCTATGTTAGAAATTGTGTGGTAGGCTGACTGGTGTATGGGTGTATGAGCCCTAGTCAAGCAGCAGCCACAATCCTAGTCAGAGTAAGAAGCATGCAAACCCGAAATTAATGTTTGCTCACCCTCTGGTAGCTTGGAATAGAGCAGTCAGGCTTAATTTAGAGGCAATGTGCAAACTATTGTGCAACACTTCAAACATAAAAACAGTGAAAACAATAGACAAAAACTGTCCACACCAGATTAGAAAAATAGAGCTTAATTTAACAAATAAAACAAGACCAAAATGACAAAAATCCAATAATTAGACCTTGAGATATTGAATTTTAACGCTTTAGGTGAAGATAGCACCTAGAAGTAAAAAGCGCTATTGGGTATATCTAGTTCCACCGAACTGGGACAAAGTCAAAAGTTCAGACTGACTGCGTTGGAGCACAGGCCGGATATAGGGACCCAGTTAGGCCCGCTGAACAACAGAACCTTAATCTGAGGTTGCAGAGCGTTGCAAAGGGTTCAAGTCAAGGATGTGTCACGCAGCAGAGGCGATGCACTGGTTCCAAGATCCGGCAAGGCTGCAGTGTGAGATCTCGATGCATCGAGGATCCTGTTGACGGGGTTTGTGATGCGAAGACCGGTGTCAAGGAGGCGTTGCGCAGTTGAGGCAATGCGTCGGCTCTGATAAGCGGGGATGCTGCAATGTGGAGTTTCTGTGTTTACGTCAAAGGCTGGCACCAACGGGGATGCGAGGACCTTGCACCTGGAAAAGCAGTGCACAGTGGCAGTTCCGAAGGTGATGCATCAAGTTCGATCCACACGACAGCGGCTATGCGATGGTGTTAATCCATGCAGCAGCGGTGACCGCTGGTTCAGATCCACACAGCAGTGGCGATGTGCTGGTTCGGCAGAAGATGCGTTGGCTCCGCTAGAGCAAAACCTTAGGCCCACTTCCAAGGGTCCAGGACATTGGGTGGCACCACTTGGCAGGGCAGAATCACAGATGGCAGAGTCCAGGTGCAGAAGCAGCGTAGTTTGAAGTATTTTATGTCCCTGAGACTTAAAATCAGGAGGCCAGCCAGCTAGCCCTTGAAGTCACTTTTGGGTTTGGGGACAAGTGATGCAGGTTCAGTCATTCCCACCCAGGCAGGAGGGCAGCAGGCCGGCACAGCAATGTAGGAGTCCAGCAAAGCATCAGTCCTGCAGAGAGGCAGACCTTCAGGAGCACAGCAGTGCTTCTTCCTGGCAGAGGATCCACAGGTCCAGATGTTTACTGCGATAGAAGAGTCAGAGGTCCAGGATGTATGCCCAGTTGTGCCTTTGAAGTGGGGGTGACGTAAAAGAAGGGTCTTTGAAATGCACAGAGGTCCTACTTTCCTGCCCTGGCTCCAGACTCACTACAGGGGAGTATGTAGCCCTTTGTGTGGAGGCAGGGCACAGCATATTTAGATGTAAGTGAGGCTCGGTCCAGCTCCTCCATCCTATCCTGCCAGGATGGCCCATCAAGTCACACCTAAGCTCCTCTTGTGTGTGGCTGTTTAGGGGAAATACACAAAGCCCAACTGTTATGCACCCCAGACGTGATCAGAGACAGGCTGTAGGCATCAAATAGCTAAAGCAAGAAAATGCAAACTTTCTATAAGTTATATTTTCAGAATTGCAATTTAAAAACTGACTGCTCCACAAATTTGGATTTTAAATTGTGATTCCAGAGACATCAAACTTGAAAAGTCTACCTCTTGGCAATGGGAAATTGCACTTATAAAATGGAATAAGGTAATACCAAAGTTATCCTATGAGAGAGATTAGGCCTTGCAGTAATGAAAAACAAATGTGATGGTTTTTCACTGCCAGGATATGTAAAACTAAAAAGTACATGTCCTGCCTTTTAAATACATTGCACCCTGCCCTCTGGGTTGTCCAGGGTCTACCTTAGGGGTGACTCATACGTATAAATAGGGAAGGTTTGGCCTTGGCAAAATGTTTATCCAGATCAAAAAGGCAGTGTAAACTACACACACAGGCTCAGCAATGGCAGGCCTGAGCCATGGTTAGAGGGCTACTTAAGTGGGTGGCACAATAAGTGCTGTAGGCCCACTAGTAGCATTTAATTTACAGGCCCTGGGCACCTGGAGCGCACTTTGCTAAGGACATATACATAAATTAAATATGCCAGTTGGGAATGAGCCAATTATAGCATGTTTTTATGGAGAAAGTACATGCACTTTAGCACTGGTTAGCAGTGGTAAAGTTCTCAGAGTCCAACGGCCAGCAAAAATGAGGTCAGAAAAAGTGGAGGAGGAAGGGAAACAGTTGGGGGGAAGATCACCCTAAGGCTGTCAGGTCTAACAACCTACAAGATCAATTGATTATACTTCGCTGAGCTTTATGTTGCAGGCTGAAGGAAAGGGCACTTGCTTGCGCAGCAGTGGGTGGACTGAATATAGTGGTTTTGAGAGGATATACTGTATCCACCATTTCCTTTATGACAGAGTCATTCAGAAGGCAAGGCTTCAGTTTTATTTAGAAGTCCTGTGTACCCAAACTAAATGAAATCTGACGGCTGGAACCTGAAGCTGTCTTACAATGACAAAATGGTTAGATGAGATTTTAAGTGCTAACATCTTTACTTGAATAATACTGCAAACAGTTCAAAGTCACAGACAAAGTAGACATTAAATACTAGAAAATGTTTTGCAATTAAGCAACTTTAATATGTCTTTTCTTAATGTTTAATAAAATTTACTTTTGGGGTTTTGATAATGAAATATAGAGTGCTTATTACGTTTTGCTGGAGTGAAATATTTAAAACATGTTTCTAAAGCATCTTATTTTTATTCAAATGTCTTGTTTCCATCTAACTGTACATTAAGACTGATACCATTTTGTCTGTTATTCCCCATCATTCTGTCACCTACATTTTCTTCTTTTCCTACTCTCCCCAGTCTAATTGCCCTCCCCAAACCCATTTCTTCCACTTCCAGTCCCCATCTTCCAACTCTCCACCGCCTCGTTCACCACCTATTTTACTGTACTTACTGCCGCTCTTGAGTTTTTTTTGTCACAATAAGCACCAGCGGCGGCCAGTAAGTTTAGGAGGAAGGGGGCGGACGGGACACACATGCACACATACATATACACACTCACAGCCATGCATTCACACGCATGCACACACACACAAACACATCCATTGACAACACTCATAACTAAACATGGATACACGCACGCACGCACGCACGAAATATACATTTTTAGAAAATCACACACTTATCTGCAGGTCTGCCTCAGAGATCCCAGGAGGCTTGGGACTGCTGCCTTTCCTCATTAGCTATAATCCTAACAAGGGTTCAAGTACAACATTACACAACACATAAATCTAACTAATATTGAAAATAATCCAAATGTGAAAATATTGTAAAAGCTGCATCACGTAAAGCAAATTATACAAAATTATAAAATGATACCCCTACACAATAACACAATATATGCAAATTTACTGAAGCAGTGATATAAAAGACAATTCAGTCATAAAACGGTGGTGCTCACACAGTTACACTAGAAACATTATAAAAACAATTGACGGTGTAAACAGAAAAACAATGGCTGACGCAAATAGATTCACATAAAGACTGATTGGACAAAGCACAAAACCGCAAGTAGCAATAAATGCTTCCTCTTCAATATGTGCCAAAGATAGGCATCAATGGCATTTCAACCAAGCTAAACTGGTATGGTCATCATCAGGACAAACGTTACAATTGACAGAGCATCCAACAGAAAGTTTTGCTCACTTGCTCACTAAAGCTCAAACTCGTTAAAAGACAAGAGCCTGTGGAATTGAGGCCAAGGACAGAGTAAATCAATTCAGGGAACAATCTGAAGTCCTCAGGACATATATATACTAGGGAGGGCGTCAGAAAAAATCACGTCCCTCGCATGGAGGCCGGTGCAGGCTTAGTAACCGACCCGAAGGAAAATTCAGAGTAATTTTGTAACTGCCCGGGACTACAGGCCTGCATACATCTCAGTCGCCATGCATATAGACCTAAGGTCAGCCAATGAGGAAAGGCAGCAGGCCAATGAGGGAAGGCAGCACTCCCAACAGCATCACATAGTGGGATGGGGTCAGTGAGACTGCTGACCCCACCCCACTCTTTATGAAGTGTCACTGATTGACACTCGACCCTGGGTGCTCCAGGGCTTAAAACTGAAGCCTCCAGGCGCAAGGCAATCAGTGACGCTACCCCTCATCACTGAGGGGAGGGCCTCAGGGACCTTTGCTGCTCTGAGGAGGTCACACCCACAGGAGCTGCGACTTCCTCAGCCCAGCAAAGTTCAGCTCAGGCAGCCAGGAGCCTGTGCATTTAGCGCATGTCTGGCTCCTGGCTGCCTGACCTGAAAATGAACAGTGTCTGTCAGGTTGGACAGACATTGTTCGTGAGGGGCAAAAGGTGGGGGGGCGTGGCCCCTCAGCCCCAATGGACCGGCCATGGCTGATAAGCACTCTTCCGTTCTCATGCTTATCTCCATAAATGTCATAAATGTCAACATGGTGGATAAGACGTTCCTCCTTTACACTCTTTTTTCACTAGGTGTTGCAGGCTTTATTTTTTGGTAGCAAGTTGACCACTCCATTTTAAATCTGAATCTTAGCTCAATAATTAATCACTCTATCCTTTGTCCTCGGGCAACTTCCCAGAGTATTCAGTCCTCCGTCCCCAATAATTTTCTCTTTACATATCTTCTATTGCTGATTTCACATGTTCATTTCTACCTTTTTGTACCTCCTATGGTCCTAAAACCAAGTTTCAAGATGGAGGTTCTCTTCCGAACATTTCCTACCTGCTCTACAGTGTATCATCTATGCCCTGCACTTATTCATTTATTGCTTGTTTTCTCCTTTCCTCTGCCTACCTTTTTCCTTACAACTTCGAAATTATTTTAAATCCTTACTTATTTTTCAGCTAACATCTCTCTTCTTGTCAATAATTTTTGGTTCCAACTTTTAAATTCTGCCATATTTGCCGCTTCTTTTCTGTAGAATCTGTAAAACTTCTACCTCACGTTTTTATTCTATTATGGACTTGTTTTCTTGGAAGTATCTTCATGCATTTCCTGCTTATTTTATTTCTATTCACCAAGGGCCATAGGTACGAAGCATTTTTCCTGTCACAAACAAATCGCAGAATTGGCCCGTTTGCGATCGGAAAAATGCTTTTTGGAATGAACAAATCCCAAATCGCGATTCAATAACTTGTTACCGAATCGCAATTTGAGTTTTGCTATTCAGTATTTGGAAGGGGCGTGTTAAGGGCGTCCCTTCCGAATAGCGGCTCGCAGTGCTACGCATGAATATTTTGCAACCGAAATACAGTCACAAAACATTTGCATTTTACCACCAACTTCAAGTTGGTGGTAACCCAGTCGCAAATGGGAAGGGGTCCCCAGGAGACCCCTTCCCCTTTGTGAATGTATGCAAAGACTTTTTTTAAGAGCAGGCAGTGTTTTTTCTTTTTGAAACGCATCAAGTTTTCCTTTAAGGAAAACGGGCTGCATTAAAAAGAAATGGTTACTTTATTTAAAAGCAAACACAGACATGGTAGTCTGCTGTCCCCAGCAGGTCACCATCACTGTGTTTTTGCGATTCCCAATGGGTCGCAATTTGTGACCTACTTCATGAATATTAATTAGGTAGGTCAATTACGACCCACTGGGAATCACAAACAGGGTAAAATACACTGTTGTTCATAGCTGTTTGCGATTTCCCAATAGCGAATGGCAAAAATTTGCTGTTAGGAAATAGCAAACCCAAATCTACGTACATTTGGCCCATTGTCTTTAAACCAGTTAACAATCTTGCTACCACCTTATCAGCTTGTTGACTTTGCCCACGTGGTGCCAGTTCTGATTTCCTCTCATTCGTTTCTCTTGCACCCATCACTGGACGTATCTCTCCCCTTCAGTACCCTTTTTCAATATTTTCTAATGAAAACTCAAAACATGTCTCCTCTTGATAACACTTTCTGCTGATGAGGCAGTTATCTATTTTAAATTACCCTTGTTTGAGTAACGTTTGCAATATTTTTTTTGCTGAAAAATGGCCCCACTACTTGTACATCACTTTACACAATGTCACTACAAAAATATGAAGAAAAAAAATATATAAGTAGATTAAATGCATTTATGCTATGTAATCAGGAAATGATTGCAAAATTGGAATTACTACACAACAATTACTATACAACAATGCAAACATCAAATCTAATAAAAAATAATGTGAAAGACATCACAGCAGGCATCTGACTATTCAAAGCAATGTCACTGGATAAACACAGCAGCCATCTTGCTACTTTAGGAGTTGGATCCATTTTCCAAGATTTTAAAACACCAGAGCATCCCAAAGCACAGGGTGTCTCATACAAGGGTTAATGCACCTAATACACCATATGGCTGCTTGCTAAGATTCAAAGACATTCGTGCTGTTATTGATCCTCTCTGCAGAGGAAGTATTAGAAAATAAGCCAATACGAAGTCCCTAACAATTACATGCCAGATTCTGAGACAAGCTGTTTCCAACCAGAAAAATTATTTTACATATGTACAAAACACAAATTACGATTTGGTAACATGTTACTGAATCACAATTTGTGTTTGGTATTCGGTATTTGAAAGGGTGTTTAGGGTGTCCCTTCCAAATACTGAATCTGAATGGGATGTATGAATGTTTTGTGACTGAATTTGGGTCACAAGACATATATATTTTACCGACTCCTTGAAGGAGGTGGTAACCCATTCATTGCCTACTCTTAAAAATGAAACTGCAAAGTTTCATTTTTTCTTTTTAAATGCATTCCTTTAAGGAAAACAGTCTGTATTTTTTTTTTTAAAACAAGATTGGTTTATTAACAAGCAATCACAGACATGGTGGTGTGCTTACCTCATCATTCCAACATCCCTGTGATGACTATGATTCCTAATGGGTCACAAATTGCGACCTAACTCATTAATATGCACAAGGTAGGTCTATTTGCGGCCCACTAAGAATCACTACTGAAACTTAAAAGCATTTCATACATTAGGAATACTGATTTCCTATTGCAATTCGGAGAGAATCTCAATTAGGAAATTGGTATACCTAATGTTAGTACATCTGCCCCTTACTTCCTGCTGCTCGTTTGATGTATGCAACAGTCCACTAGAAGTAGAAATCACAGCATTTGCATTTTGTTCAGGAATCCAGTTTTTTGGGTGTGTTCCTATTTTCTTGCTATTGACCTTAGGTATTTTTAGGTCTTGCCTAAGACAGCGTTCATGTGCTGTCTCCTGCGAGAGATTGTATACAACAAAGAGCTGGGAGCCCTCCCACTGCTTACCATTCATTGCCTTCATTGTCACTCACTCTTATTTGCTTCCTCCAAATAAGCTAGCACAGGCCGACTTCACTTCCTCCTCTTTTATGTGGATCATGGAGAAAGTACTGATTGCTTCATCTTGATTCAGGTCCTTCCACTGCTCATGCTGTGATTGAGGTACTATTTATCTTTCTTCTTCCCCTGTCATCCTTGTCCATGTTGCTTTTTCCCTGCCACCTCCAGTTGTGCGTGTTTCTTCTTCCCCCTACCATGCTCTGTCATCTGTGTTGCTTCTTGCCCTCCCATACACCCTTGTGCATGTTAATCGTCCCTTCCCACTCGCCTTGTCTGTTTTGCTTCTTCCCCTTCTGCCCCCGGTCTCTGTTGCTTGTTCCCTCATACCCCACTCTCCTGTTGTCTGTGTTGCACCACTCCACCAACCATTTGGTATCATTTTTCTAATCAAAATGTGCACTATTCTTCTAAATTGTTTTGAGAATATTCTTGTGTTATGTATTCACTTTATTACTGTTTGTGTGCTGTGTAAATACTTTACACATTGCCTCTAAGTTAAGTCTTACTGATTTGTGTCAAGGTACCAGACGATTAAGCACAGGTTAATTTATTGACTTTTGTGGGTCACCCTGGCGAGGATTGTGGTTGTAATGTGAGTGAGGTTTCCACCCACCTAAACCAACAAGCCAATTTCTTACATTAGTGTTCAGTGGCAGGATTCAGTATTTCTGTTTGTGCAGTGCCACTCAGTGATTAGTGAAAAACTAAATATCCTATATAATAAATTTGACATCAGATTTAACCTTTTTTAAATTCTCCTTGTATGGCTATTTTTCCTTTTTCCAAGTTTAATTCCTAACTCATTTGGTCACAGGAGACTCTTGCCTGGAAAGATGGAATTGGGTTTTGGCAACCTAGACAGCTACAGTATGGTAGAGCTGAAGGAGTTGAGCATGGAAAGGGGGATGAAGCTGCACAACAGCTCACCAAAGTTTGAGTACCCAATAGCCCTAGTCTTTGATAAGATCCTCATGCTTCAAGCTGCAGCCCAGGAGCAGGATGATGATGAGGAGGAGGAGGATGTAATGGATGAGAAGGAAGATGAAATAGAGGCTGAGAAGGATAACTTTGCATCAGCTCTAAAGCTAGAAAGAGAGGATGACTTTCTGACCCCGGCACTAGAACCAGACGAGAGAGAGAAACACACAGGAATGAGGTCCCCTACTGAGGCCAGTGCAGAAAGCAGCACATCCTCCAACCACCTATCCCCCGATGAACTGGAGGATAGAAAAGCTGAAAGGGAGTACAAGCTGCAGCAGGCCCAGTTGGAACTGGCTTCAAAAGGGAAAAAGGCCCTGGAGGAGATACGGCTAGATCTGGAGAAAAATTTGCTTTTGGTGGCTCATGAAGTGAGTTTAAAGGAATTGGACTCAAAGATACAGCAGCTCACAGAGTCCAGTAATAATGGTGGCAATGACTGCACAGTGTCCAATGGAGACAGGTGAGTACACATACCCAAGACCTGGTGCCTTATTGCAAAGTAGGGATAACATAGATAGGCGATTGATTTGAGGCATATAACATAGCTCTAGAGATGCAAAGGTCCCTGAGAAGGATTGGAAAGCCAGTCTCCGAAGGCATACACCTAATGAGGGAAGGGATTCACAGGTAGCCCTAGGAAATGTTATCAGTGTCAGGAATTGAGCCAAGCGGCGCCTACAGTGCTGAATTCCAGAACTACATATCCCAGAATGCCGGGATCTGGGAGAGGATACAAGTAGGAATGACGCACGTAGGACGACGTGCGTAATTCGGAGTTCCTGCTTTCTCTCGGCTGAGGGGAAGACTGTGGCGGGTATTAGCCACTCTCCGGTTCATGGATAGATTGGGAGAAGACTTCCTAAAGTTAAGGAGTCCGGCGGCGGCTGTATAGGGAGGTAAACGGTGTTCTGTACGGTGAGGATTCCCGCGTACACACCGTCTTCAGTGATAGACTATGCTCATATGTTTGTGCGATATTTGACACTCCCTTGTTTTCACGAGCGGAATGCGGTGGTGGGTTAACCACGCATTGTCGTTTCAAGAGTGCACTCTTTCTGGAAAATACCAGAGCGGAGAACGGTGGTAGAATCCACGTTTTGCCGTGTCAAGGAGTTTTCTGTTGTTTTGTTTATCGACTCAATACCAGGGCGGAAAGCGGTGGTGAAGGAACCACGCTTTGCTGTGTCTGGGAGTTTCTGTTGTTTACAGCTTCACCTGAATACCAGAGCGGAAGGCGGTGGAGAAGTACCCACGCTTTGCCGTGTCTGGGTTACCTACAAGTCTGGAAGTGATCTCCCAGCCAGAGCGGAAAGAGGTGGTGGGGTTAAACCACTTCTGGCCATAAACATGAGTATTTTATTTTGCCAATCTAACTTAGTGGGTTTCTTCCTAACAGTCGGTTGGGCATGAACATTTCAAAAACAAAAAGGATTATACATGGGAACAGGGTTGACTATTTTTTCTTGTTGGTCTCCCAGAGTGGACTCCAGAACATGAGAATTGAGCTTCTCGTCTTTTCTTACTTTCGGATCATTTTATGTCTTACAAACTTGGCGTGAAAAGTCCTAGGTGTGTATGGGTATGACTGAAGAATAAATGCATGGTTGGCCACAACATACCTAGGTATTCTAACAGTGTACATTCTGTGTTATAGATACTGTGATCGCCCTGGTGGATGCCTTGGTTGGTTCGGTTCCAGGAAATCATGATTGTTTGTTCAAGGTACTGACAGGGACATAGTGAGACCTTATAAGAGTAGCCATTCACATGCATTGTTTACACTCTTGTTGTTTTTTCTTACAGGTTCTTTTCCCCGCTGTTCCTTCCCTATCCTTTCCCTCGCCTGATCACTCGAATACTCTGTGGCATAAATAGCGTGTTGGTGAGATCAGGAGGTGGACCCTCTCTTGCTGCAACTGGATTCCGCGGAGCGTAACTTGACAATCAGGATGAAGTACCCACTCATGAAGCAAGCCCTTGTCAAGAAATATGTTCTCATCCTATAGAAGTATAGGTTGAAGCTTAGGGACAGCCAGAAGCTGACCCACTAGTCTAGGGTGGATTTCGTGGATTACGTTTGTAAGGCACTGGATGGTTGGGTGAAGGGTAGTGAGGTAAAAACTTATGAGGAGCTGTACAATCTGATTTCAAGAGAGCACATGTTCAGTCATTGCTTTACAGAGCTGCACTATCATTTAACATCATAGCAAGTTCACTGAGCCCACGCAGCTTGCCATGGAAGCAGACGTCTGGCTCAGCACCAGGGTCTACAAAAAATTACCTGGAAGTGACCCAGAGGAGGGTGGTTCAGGCTCCCCCAGCAGTGTGAGTGGGGGTCCACAGTGACCTAGATAGGTCTCAAAATATTGTGGGGGGAGGGTTCCCATATCCCTTCTAAGAATAGGGGAGATGTTTTGGTGGAGGATGGCCCAGGACACACCATTTCCAACCCTGGTGCTTGGATTGCTCTCAACCGGGGCACAGGCAAGGGGACCCAGTCTGTACCAAAAGACCATCTACTGGTGGGAACTCTACAGGGGTGTCCTGTGTGGCCTTAGTAAAAGGTTGTCCCCAGGTACAGAGGATAGAACATGCACTGGTGTCCCTTACCTGGGAGATGGACTCCAAGGGTAAACTTGTGATCCCCTATGGTAGGAGTCATCAGGTCACAGTTAATGGGATAACGGTCACTGCCCTAAGGGATACCTGTGCCAGTCAGACCATCGTGGTGGAAAGACTGGTTTCCCCAGAGCAGTAAACATGTGTTTAAGGCAACTCAGGCCCAGTGGCACGACTTCTTCTGCCCTATGGAGGCGGTGCCCTGGAATGGGGTGGAGATGTGGCCCAGAGGAAGCTCATAATTAGACCCCATATTCCCATTAAATGCATTCTGGGAAAATAATTACCACCAGTGTTAGAAGAGCTAGGAGTGGTTGCCTCCCAGGGCACTCTAAAAGCTCAGGCATCTGGGGGTACTACTCCCAAAAGTATGGTACGGTGGCCCAGCTGAAGAGGCAGGAGATGAAAACAGTACAAAGTAAGAGTACCAGTGGATCAGCTGTTGCCAGCTCTATGAACAGCGCACCCCAAGACTGACCCACCCTCGTGAGGCCAATTCTGACCTAGAGGTGCTCCCTTCACTGTCACAGAGACAGGGGGCCAGAGACCTGCATCAGGCACACCCCTGCATGACACAGACGGAGTGTGTCACCCTTTAAGTCATTTTTCAGTGTTGTAAAGCCTATCTCTCCCAATGACTAACACTGGGTTACCTTGTTACATTTAATAATCCAATAAAGATTAGGAACAGATAGAATAGAGATATGTTTTTTCCACTGAAATGAATTATAATTTAAAATCCTCTTTAACAGTAAAGTTCGATTTTAAGTTCCCACTTTTGCCATTTTATTGTCCCAAACATTTGTGCCTTCAGCCCGTGTCCTGGGTCACATGACTGTGAATTGCTCTGCTGTTGGGATTTATGTTTTGCTTCTAGAAAGTAACACAAACGGGCTAGGGTGTGGACAGGATAGGCAATTCTGGCAGGATGACTGTTAGGGGCTGTATTTAGAACCTTACACTTCAAAGGGCTTTGCCTCCTTCACAGACACAGGAATTAAACACCAGGGTTTCCCTCCCCTTTGTCACACCCAGACAGTTTGGAGCCTTGACAGGGAAGGGAAAGAACTTTCAAGAACCAGTTGGAGGGGTAGGACATGGAGTTCTCCCACACAAAGTCTGCACCAGGTATAAATATTGGACCTTCAGAGCCCCTCTTCAGAACACTCCTTGACCTCTAGACGTTACAGAAGAAGTACTGCCCTACTGCCAGCAGACTGCTCTGCTGCTTGAAGGACTGCCCTGCTGTCTGAGAAGAAAGATGGACCTGCTTGCCTTCATCACAGACTAACCAGAGTGACTCCAAGGATCAGTTGGCTAAGCTCCTGTGTGAGCTACAGGGACACAACAAGCTTCAGAGGCCTCCCTTCAGCTGCCTAGCTGACTTGCAGCAACTGTATATGTGTGAGCCTGCTGGCCTCTGCTGGGGTGAGTCCCTGATCCCCAATATGTGCCCACCAGGTCCTGGACCCTTGGATGGCATCAGAGTGTACTCCTCCTCAAGAAAAGGTGAAAATCCTGAAGTTTGGGCTCCTGGTGATCACGAATGGGCCCCTTCACGCCAATACTCTGCCACCAGTGATGACCGCCAATGCAAAGCTCCGGTGAGACTTGCTCATTGTGCCGACAATGGCCGCCATCGATGACAAGCAACATGAGAGCCTGTTTGCATTACAGCAACAACAGCCTGTGATAACCGGTGACGCAAAGGCACAGCAATGACCATCCGTGGTGCCCTACCGGCTGTTCGCACTATAGCGACGACAATCCGCAATGTCTGACCTGCTCTTCAAGCTACAGTGGCAACTGGTGAGACACTCAGCCTGTTCCTTGTGGCCACCTCCACCGCGAACGGAACCCCGTTGCTCCGGAATTTGAATGTAACTTTTCATTGGGACTAATCTGGTCACGGTATTCGACTAGCACTCCATTGTGGACGGCCTAAACTTGTGACTTTCCCTCGTCTAGCATGACCAGATGACCCCGAGTGGCGATTTGTGCTTTTAGGTGCTATTTTCACTGAAAACTTTGAAACTGCATATCTCCACTTCTACTGATTGTTTTTTTGTCATTATAGTAGCATTTTATTTATTGTAATGTAAGCTATTTTTCTAAATTGTTTGGGATTTTTCTTCCGTTGTGTTTTCACTGTAATACTGTTTTTGTGCTGCATAAATAATTTTCACATTGCCTCTAAATTAAGCCTGACTGTTTTGTGCCAAGCTACCAGAGGGTTAAGCGGAGGTTAATTTAGTGACTTTTGTTGTACAACCTGACAAGCATCATGGTTGTTGCATGAGTGGAGCTTCCACCCCCTCAACCAATAACTCAATTTCTTACAGCAGTAAATAAATTATTTAAGTAATATTAGGCACATGAGACATGATCAAACCTAAATGTAATGCAAGGTCATTGAAATGTGGTATATATAAGATCGAACTTAAAAGTTCATCTCATCCTCTCTTTCAATGAATCGCTGAATGCCAGCAAGTGTTCAGCAGAGCAGATATGCCATATCAAGGGCCTCATTTCAGCTCCTAGTAGTCCACAGCCTAAGAAGCGAGACGCTGAAAGTAGTCCTGTTATTTTGTTCTGTCCATTTTTGTTGTTCCAAATGCATCACAGTGGGAGCTTTTTTCAATATCTGCCAATGTGATTGCTGCTTGCTGTGTCAAGCCATGTCATCTCATGTTATGCTTAGTTATATAGCAAGTATGCCACTGGTGTTGAATTTGTGGACTGCAGAGAATGAGCATTGCAATGTTCTGGCTGTCTGATGTGTCTGTTGCTATTTTTTCTGGCTTGTTGCAGTGTACATTGCAGCACAAGTGTAGGCAGTAGGCAGATCATGGTTGAAGGTCTGATGTAAATGTTGACAATACTACCTGTATTATACGTGCATATTTCAGGTGCTGTTGCACTGTTTGCTAGTGTGATATACATATCTCAAGGATTGGTACAATTGAAGTTGGCTTCTTTGGGGAGATTAACAGATTGTTGTTGTTGAGGCGGTAGCTTGCCAAGTGGGGTGTATCTTGGATATTGACTGCGTTATAAAGGTACTGGTGAGTGTGAAGGAGTTAGATGGTTTGGTATTAACACTCAAGTATAAGTAGAGGGATCGATTACTGTAAGAGGGTAGCAGGTCTACAAAAGTGAGTCATGTAATTGTGGTGTTAAAAGCAAAATATTTCTAGCGGGTTGGTCTGTGGCACTGTGGTGCTTCTTAGTCATGCAGGAATCTCATATTAGTGTGACTGGAACAGGGAGCAACTGCAAGTGTAGATAAGGTACATCTGAGGGGTGTAAGAAATTCTTGTCAGGATGAACCACAAAGGTAATTAAATGAACCTATGCTTAAGCCTCTGGTAGCAAAAAAGCAGTCAGGCTTAACTTAGGGGCGATTTGTAGAGTATTCATGCAGTACTCAAACAGTAATAAAGTGAAAACAATACACAAGAAAAATCCCAAACCAACTTAGAAAGATAGAGTTAATCGTAATTTAAAAAATGACACTTCAATGACAAAAATCCAATAAATAGAATCGAAGATATGAACTTTTAAAGTTTCAATTACAAATAACACTAAAAAGCACAAAGCACTACTATGGTTATTTGGTCACACTAGACCATGTCAAAGAAAAATGTTGAGGCTGGCCATGATGGAGTGCGGGTCAGATACAGGGACCAGGTTCATCCCAGTGGAAATTGTACCTTCTGACTTCAAAAATTTTCTAGAGAAAAGTAGTCGTCAATGAGACGTCGGCAGAGGAAACTAAAAGCTGGATCAGAAGCAGTGCTCGAGGACGTCTGGCTGCTGCAGAGCGAGGTCCTGGTGCAGTCAGTGATGAAGGCGGGAAAGCTCTGAGTGTGCATAGTCGGATGTTTGTGCCCAGTAAGGCCTCAATTTCCTTGAGCTATGGCTCGGCATTGGTCCCAATGAAGCCCTCTATGTTCAGACTTAGAAACTTCTGGAAGTCAGATCCCTTCAGTGGGGCAAACTAGCAAGTTGAATCAAACCTGTGATTTGACATCAATGCTTCAGCTCAATGGCAGTCCTGGTCTCCCATTAGTTCTCCTGGGGAAAAGTTGTCAACAAGTTTCTAAGTCTCAGCTTTTGCAGTGTGGACAGGATGAGTACACTCTAACACCAGTCAAGGGTCTAGGACATGAGGGGCACCACTTTAGGGTTAGTACTCACTCCAGCAGAGGCCAGCAGCAGGGTCCGGGGCAGGTCCAGTGGAAGTGGCCAGCTGGGCAGTTGCAGAGAGAGTAGCCTCTGGAAGCTTGCTGTGTCCCTGTAGCTCAATCTGGAGGTCAGCCAACTGACCCTTGGAGTTACTTTTAGGGTTCTGATTCGAAGCAAGCAGGTCCAGTCTTCCTTTAGGTTCTTCAGAAAACATGGCAGGTCTTTTTCTGATTCACACAGGTCCAGGAGTGTTCTGCGAGGAGTACTGGAGATGCCACTTTTATTTGCAGTGCCACCCTGTGGGTGGCAAAAACTCTGTAGGGCAATCAGGCAGTGCCTAATGGCCTGGTCTTACAGGTCAGTGGGTGGGCTGATATTTGGATGTTTGTGGGCCTGTTGTATGGTCTGGTGGGCTGCTTTTTGCTGGTGCTTTCCCTGATATTACCTCAAACATTGCATGCAGCAAGGGCAAATGCATGTACTCATCCCCTACCTTGCAAAACACTTTTACAGCCTGTCTTTATAAATATGAAACTGCCTGATCTGCAAATGTGGGCCACGTTTTAGCTATCTGGTTCACTAAGGGGGGGCCTTTTATTTGGGTGCTCAGACCTGTTTTCTGTCCCAGTCCAACCCTGGGTGAACCTACCCACTTTTCTAACACTTTCTGTGTGTTTTACTATAAGCTATCCCACAGTGCCCTTCTCCACCTAAATCCAACATGTCAGAACCCTTCTTTCCCTGGTCAGAGATCCCTGTGCCAATCCAGAGGTGTGGCTATGATAATGAGCAATCCTCCCTTGCGGTCACTCCAAATCAGTTCTGGGGAAATTCCCCCTCCCACTGGGTTTGGAGCCAAGCTGACTTGGAAGGCAAAGGAGGCAGGCCTAGCTGTTATCTGAATCTGCCATGGCAAGGTAGACACCCTTTGCAGCTCAGGAAGGGGCTGGGTACAACCACTTAGGCCTACCTGCTCAAGGAAGAAAATGATTCTTCACACCCAAGCCAGCCTTTTATCCGGTCTGGGAGCAATCCACATCTCACCACAGGGGAGCCATTCACAAGTCAAGTGACACTGGACACTGGCAGAAAGGCACTTTTGGCTCTCTCACAAAAATGAAAGCATCATTTTCAAAATAGTAATATAAAATCCGACTTTATGATTACGTTGGATTTTAAATCACTAGTAAAATAAGTCAGTGAATAATGTTTTTAGCTACTCCCAAATCGAAATTAAACATTATAAGTAGTTACAATGTAACTCAATATTTCCCTATGGGAGAGCTAGCTTTGCTACAGTGAAAACCGACTTCGGAGGTTTTTCACTCCCAGGACTTGTAATACCTTGAATAAACACGTCCTACTTTTAAAAAACCATGCACCTTGTCCTATGCGCATTTAGGGCCTACCTTGGGGGTGACTGAAAAGTGTTGAAAAGGAAGGATTAGGCCTGGCAAAAAGTTTATTTTGCCAAGTGGAAATGGAAATTTAAAACTGCCCATAAGGTTGCAGTGGCAGACCTGTAGACATGTTCTCCAGTTCTACTTTAGTGGGTGACACAATGAGTGCTACAGACCAGTAGTAGCATTTAATTTACAGGCCCTGAATACATGTTGTATCATGTACTAGGGACTTACAAGTAAACTAAGGGGGATATTCACAAGAACGTGCGCTAAACATCTCCAAACAATGTTAACGCAACTTTACACATCGCAGTCTATCGCGGGAAAATAACCCCTTGTTAACGTGGAATTCACAACACGGTGGTACCATGCGATAGCCTCCCAAAACCGCGGCCAAGGTCCGCGATACAACCACAGCGACGGTGATAAAAACACAAACCTCAACGCAAAAAAACATGCGATGGGCCAAACCGCGATGAGGAAATCAGCGATAAGCAGCGCAAGGCCTGCAATACACACACGGCAGGCGTGAAAATCACTACAAAAGTAGAAAAAACACACAAACACAAAATGACCAACACCGAAGCATCATGGAGGCAGCCAAAGCAGGCGCAGAGGACGAGCGGAACCCCACAAGCGCCCCGGACGACCAGCCTGAGACCTCAGGGACAGGGAAGGGCAAGGACAAGAAGAAGAGGAAGACGAAGTTCAGTCCGCAGGAAAACAGGATCCTGGTCACGGAGGTGATGGAACACCATCAACAACTGTTCGTCACCTCCAACGTGTCATTGGGCACCAAAAATGGAATATGGCGGGCCATCGTGGACAAGGTGAATGCCGTCGGAGAGCACAAGAGGTCAATGGATGAGGTCAAGAGGAGATGGATTGACATCAAGCGCAAAACCAAGGAGAAACTCGCAGGCAACCAGAAGGCAGCAATGCAGACTGGAGGTGGGAGCCCAGCGCCACAGCTGGAGCTGGATGACATGGAGGAGCTGGTGTTGACAGTCATCAGCGTGGAGATTGTGGCAGGAGTCGGGGGACCGGACACTGCTCGACATGACACAACACAACCGCAACAGGGTGAGTAACCACCAGGTACTGGGGGGACGGGTGGAGATGGCCACAATGGCACACATGCACAATCAAGCAGAGCACAGTGCACACCCACAATGACTCTGGATCATGGCCCTGATCCACAGACTGTCACAATGTACAATGCCATGCTGTCTGAATGTGAACATGTACCATGCGGCTACATACATGTGGACACATTGTAATACACCATCTCCCCTTCACATTGCAGGGGCACTGTCAACACCTCCTGCAGAGCAGTCCCAGCCACTCTTCACTGATGACGAGGAGGACACCCCCAGCATCGACACCCAAGCCCTCCAAGACATCATTGACATCATCCGCAACTCACTCACCTCTAGGATCAGGGCAGCCCAGCTGCATCGAGGAGACCCCACCCACTACACAAACCACCCAGCAGGAGGCACCCACAACCCCGGCTGTCTCCCAAGACCCCCACGAACAACACATGGCCTTCCAACGCCGTGTGCTGGAGGGCCAGAGGGAGACAGCTGAGCAGGTGCCGGTGGGGTTCGACCTCATGGCTACCAAACTGGATGCCATCCATGGGTGTCTCGGTCCCATCAGGGACCAGCTCCAGTCCCTAACGGACACCCACGGGCCACTCCATGGTCTCCAACGAGCCCTGGCTGACATCGCTGGAGTCATGACTCAGAGACAAGAACACCTGTCAGCTCAGAGTGGCTCCAGCGATCCCAGCCGTGAGCTGGCACACATGCCGAGGCTCATGGAGGACATGGTGCGGATGGAGGCGGAAAGGATGGCAGCAACCGCTGCACATCAGCAAAATGTAGCTGGCATCTACCATGCCCTGCAGATCCTCATCATGGCATTGCTGCCACAAGGCGTGGCGCAGATGAATGCAGCTGCCCCCACACCATCCACATCTCCGCCCCCTGGTGTCAGTGCCTCCCAGTGCAGCAGGCGTCTCCACTCCGGCACCTGATGTGTCACTGCCACACAGTGCGGCCCACAATCCACCTCCGGCCCCTGATGTGTCAGTGGCACATAGTGCCGCAGCCGGAACTGCAACACCCACAGGTGGGGCAGAGCACACATCCGAGGACGAGGACGTGGATGGGATTGTGATCAGAAGGAGGCACTAGCATTCATATCCGCCACCTGGCCTGTTTCTGCTTGGTGCCGCACATAGCCCCATGACCTCCCACTGACCCCCGATACACTCCGCTGCGCTCACCTTGGACCGCGACATGGACTGCCATATCCTGGTTGATGACCAATGACACGGCGACCAGACTGCGGACTGTACCCTTCCTCTTCCGCTGTACTTGTCATTCCCCGATGGACTCTGGCTGGCCCTCCACGGGCCCATATTGTGAAGTGGGGTTGGCATGGCCCTGTACTGCTCCAGCTGCAAAACTCCACTGGATGTGCATTAAACATTCAGAAACGCACTGCTGTGTCATGTCTTTCATCATTCAGGTATGAATGTGTGGATGAATGTAGGGTCAGTGATTCCCCCTAATGTCAATGATGCTCATCTAGTGGGATTCCAGTCACAGTGTGCTACATTGCCGATTGCGTTCCAGGTGCTGTAGACACTACAGCAGGGACACACGCATTAGTCACTTCCTTGTCCGGACATGGACTGAACCACGCCCAGAGCCCCCGAGTCATTGTTGCAAGCCCTGCGCTGGTCTGGCGTATGCCAGGCCAGACCACTCCGCTTAGGCTCCGAGGGGGGCCCACAAAGCTACAGGTCGCAGGCGTACACGCTAGTGGTCTGCAGGTCCCTGGTCTAGTTGTCAGCATGTCACGGCCACTCCCTGAGGGCAGGTTTGCACACACACCACACCCATCTGGCACAGGCGTCACAGGCCATGTGACCCCACCAATATAAGGGGCGGACAACGTCACATTCCCCACTGCCGGTGGTGACTGGATGACGGACGCTCCGCGGTTCTCAATCATAAAGGGCCCATGAGTTGTTGCACACAGGGTTGGTGGCACCCGAAGCCTTGCGGCCGTCACAGGCCTACCACCACGTGGTGCTGACTGGGGTTGCACAGGGTTAGTGGCACCCGAAGCCTTGCGGCCGTCACGGGCCTACCACCACGTGGCGCTGACTGGGGTTGCACAGTGTTAGTGGCACCCGAAGTCTTGCGGCCGTCACGGGCCTACCACCACCTGGCGCTGACTGGAGTTGCACAGGGTTAGTGGCACCGAAATTGCTGAGCGGGTGTGCAGCCTGCGATGATGACGGGTGCACTGATGTGGTCTCTGCCATTGATGCCTCAGGACTCAGCGTCATGTGTGGGACCTGCTGGGCCACGGTGCAGGTCCGCATGATGTGGAGCATGCCATGGTGGCGGGACCGGGGCCTGGAGCTTGCACGGGCACCTTTGGCGGCAGGTGAGCAGTGGGGCCTGGGTGCGCAAGTGCGGACAGCCAGCGCTGGCCGGTGGGAGCGGGTAGGGTGCGGCTGCATGGGTGCGCAGGGACGGACAGGCGTTGTTGCCGTGTGCAGTGAGATTGACTCTGCCATGATTGACTCTGGCCTCGATTTCAGATTGCAGACCTGGTGGCTTGCAGTGTATACCGGCACGTGGTTGGAGACACACTGGTGGCAGCAGGTGAGCAGTGGGGCCTGGGTGCATGGGGCGGCAGTGTCCCTCCCTCTCTCTCTCCCTTCCTTCCCTTCCCTTTCTCTCTCTCTCTCTCCCTTCCTTTCCTTCTCTCTCTCTCTCACTCTCTCTCCCTTCCCTTCCCTTCCCTCTCTCTCACTCTCTCTCTCACTTCCTTTCCTTCTCTCTCTCTCTCTCACTTCCTTTCCTTCTCTCTCTCTCTCTCACTTCCTTTCCTTCTCTCTCACTCTCTCTCTGCCTTTCTTTCATTCTCCGTTTCTCTGTGTCTCGCTCCTTTGATGTGCGCATGACACACGTTCTGATTTTGTGCTTTATTTTCCAGGCTGTGACATCAAGATTGTCCCGGACGGACCCAACAGGAGTCTTCCGCATTGGTGTTTTGTGTTGTATTTCAATAAAGTTTTTGGTTGTTACTTCAATGATGTGTGACTGTTTCTCGTTCTTCTGACCACACATGTGTGTTTCTTTTTGTCATTGTGCGACTTCATGCGCTTTTTGTGGCTCTTGTGTCGTGCACGGTATGTGTTTGTCCAGGGGGGGGCCTGGGAGTGGTGGCGGTGGGTTTTGTGGCCCTCTTGGGTCTCCGAGCTGCATGATCATTGGCTCCATGTCATCTGTGGGTCTTCCGATGTGCCTCTGGGCTGGACTTCCTTTAGTGCTGCAGGAAGTCGTCCTGCTTAACACCAGCATAAGGCAGGTGTTAAATCCCTGCTGCTACCGCGGCTTATCGCCTGTTTTTGGTTCGCATCGCAGATCTGGCAGTTCGTTGTGAAAGTGGTGTTGTGGTTTTTTCGTGAGTTTTTGCATGGGAACACCTACTCTGCATCTCATTAGGGTTAGTTGGTGGTGTCACCCGTGGAGATAAATTTTGGGGCAGTTATCGCGGGAATACTGGCGATGTCTGCAGTTTGCATACGCTTGTGAATGGGGTGTTAAATCTATCTCCACTTTTGATGCGTTAAGGTGGCGATAACTCGGAGATAAGTCCTTGTGAATATGCCCCTAAATGTGCTAATTAGGTATATACCAATTTTATCATGTTTAAAAGGGAAAGCACAAGCACTTTACCACTGTTTAGCAGGCGTAAAGATCACAGAGTCCTATGGCTAACAAAAACGGGTTCTGCTAAAGAAGGCAAATATCTGGCGGAATACCACTCAAAGGATGGCAATTTCCAACATGGGGTAATGCTGGTGTGTAGAATTGAGGGGTTTAATACATTCAAGCATTCCTTCCATCTCTTTGTTGTTTGTTAAAGTTGATGCCCTAAATGTGATGGGTCTTCTCAGACGTGCGTTCCATGCTTACTGAGCCACAGGATTTAAGCTACACCTCATTAATGAGGCTAAAGTAGGCAAGTCTGTGTTTTTTGTGTTCCCGTCAGCATGGATTCGAGCTAGGCCTGGGTGAAATTTTAATTATGCCAGTGTAGTTCATACAATATCAAGAATTTCACGTTACTCTTGTTACACTAATTTCCCAAAATAGTGCCATTATGCCACTTTGCGTAATTACGCACCATTCCCTGTAACAATTTACCATAAATGCACCATTCGCTGTACAAATTTACCTTGAATGAATGGGAACAGCAGAACGCGAGACATTGGTGTTCACTATGCTTTTATTTTTGCCCTATTTCTTAGAGCAAAATGCACCCTTGAATCAAAAATGTACATGAGGGACCATTTTGTGCTAAAATAAATCATGAAATAATGGATTTGCATTTTGTGTAATTATACTTAATTTCACATAATTTTGCTGATATTTTGCATAAATACACAAAAGCAAGTTACTTGAATTTCACACATTCCTAATACTGGCCTGACAGTTTGGCCTGGATTCTTCTTATTGCAGCAGGACCAAAACTGATTTGCATGTGGCTGGATTCTGTCAAGAGTGGCATAATGGGTGAAAACAATGGACGGTGGCTGAGAATAATGCAAGCATTCTTTCCATCTCTCTGTTGTTTGTTACAGCTGTTGTGCTGAAAATAACACTTTGACAGTGGGTTGATAAAAGTGCTGACTGTCCTAAAAAGCCTTTTAGCGAACCTAAGATTATACATTTATTTTAAGCTCAAAATTCAAGTGTACCCTTCAGGGCTTGTAGGACTCCTTTTTAATCCAAAGTATCTTCCTAAAGATAGCCCAGGCTTTTGTACAGCCTCCTTATAACCAGGGATCTGTTCAACTCATTCCCCACTGTGACTTTTGTTTGCAACCTCGTTAGCCTGTCAGCTTCGTGACGCTCCTGTCCACCAAAATCGAAGTCATGCAGTGCCTCACTAACCCACGCTAGTTTGCAACAATTGCATTAATCACTGTGGGCTCTATCACATTTCCCAAAATACTCAAACACTGTCATTGCTGGTCAATTTGATTTTAACGTGGATTGACATAGACAGGAAATAAATGATTATGGTTTTAATCCATGAACATTTCAAATCAAAGTCGAGCTAGAATCTACAAATCCCTGCATCTTGTTAAATTCTCAATAGGAGTATTAGAGGTGAGCAGCCACTGAAAGCTCGAGCCAGACTCGAGCCTGAAGCCTGGCTCTGGCTCAGCTCAAAGTCCTGTTGGAACCTCAAGCCCATAACGAGCTGAGCTTTCATGTGGTTTCTGTCAGCGTCCCTCCATGTACCCTGGATGTGGAGTTAGAGCCGGAGCTGTTGAATTTGGACCTGAGAACCCGGTTGGAGTATCAGAACCGGTTTAACATCCTGTGATTCTGGCCAAATCACTTCATTTCCCCACCGCTATAAACAATGGATGGTGACTTTGTGTAATGTAAGGGGTGCTTATGTAGAGCACTCCAATACTTTGAGACTAAGTGCAAGCTTTATAAAAACTACTGAAAGGTACGCAAAGAGGTCAAAATAAAGCCTTAACAAAGAGGTCAAAACAAAGCCTTAACATAAGGAATATGTTATACCTGCTGCTCAGCCAGTGTTAATGTGCTGTGAAATGTTGGTGTGCATGGTGATGTAATGGGATGTGAGGAGGCCTGGATGTGGAGAGTGTCAGTTGGAGGATGGGCTGAGCAGCAGGAAGGCTGCTCCTGGTAGGGCTCTACTTTACATCATAACAACTTATCCTTAATAAACCTATTTAATACTTACATGGACTACGAAGCATCGTTCTTCATTACCACATATTTTGGCGATGATTTTTAAAAGAACCTGCGTCTAAGAACTGGATGGTGGAAGCTAAGACTAATGGAAAATATAATCTACTGAAATATTAATCCTGAAGCAAATTCTTGATGAAAGACCTCCTATTGAAACTAAGCACAGAGTGTGTAACAGCAATCTGGCAGCCCTGAGCCGCACCAATGACCTCAAAACCGGTCGGCCCCAACCTGGGCGTGCCAGATCCCGCTGTGTTTCTTCATGGATTTATTGGTGTGGACCTGCGGACAGCCTAACAGCTAGGGCATGCTGAAACCTTTTACATCCGTGTGAGAATTTCTCTGCCGAGTCATGTTACGTGTGCTGGAAAAGTCAATAGCACACAACAGGAATGTTGTTGTGCCGGGCTGCCATCAGTGTTGGACTTTGTCAATTTCAACCTCCGAGTCACTGTGGAGGAGAGCTTATACGAAGGCACTTCGCTTTGGGACCTTATGGAGCCGATAGGAATGTATCCGTGTGGTGAGCTATGGTGAGCAGTTCGCTTGATTAATGTTCCCAGCACCCCTTTTGTGACTCTTGCTAGCTTGTGGCATTTCTACACGCCGTCAGGCACTGCCCCTGTGTCAAACTTTGCCACTGATTGCTGCTCACGCACCTATTCAGTTTGCTGGCTCGTGTGTTTTTGTCTCCCTATCCATGTTTGATGGTGAGAAATCTGGGCGTGTTTACCACTTTTCCTTGTAAAAAAAATGCTTTATGGACCATTGCAGTACTTTACGTTAAAAGTTCTCTGGTAAGCCTTCACGCGCATAGACGTGGTGCACGCGTGCTTACCGGTAAAGTGACTGTTGCGGCGCTTGATGAGGCATTTCAAATTCGTCACGAGAGCGGCACTGTTGGCAAGTCTGCAGCTGCGATGACGGCCCTCGTGCTCTTCTTATGCTGTCTCTCACACACAGCTCTTGCAAGTCTTGAAAGCTGCAGAAGGTGTGTTTCTGCTTTGCCATACGTCATCACGTCATCGGGAGAAGTTGGGCAGCTAGTACGTGACGGAAGCCACCCGGCTCTTCCGACGTTGACGTGCCTCCATCTTGGTTCCTGTCAGCCAAAACCGACGTTGTTCCCAGTGTTGTTTCCTGTCTTCAAAATGTCTTTTGGTGACTGGTGATATTTTGTACAGCGCCTCTTTATCACTCTGAGGATCTGGTGAGGTGTTTCTGTATTAGCAGTAATAATTTTGTGCGCTGTCTGTACGAACTCAACGTTCACCTGCATGTTACTCTACGTTAGCAACATTAACTTTCCTGGATGTTCTGCCTGCCTGAACAATTTTACCAGACTATAACTTCTTTTTGCCATGTTCCTGGTATCTTAGGGTTTTACCCTTGGGGGTCATGAATTATTTTTGGGAAATTAATGGAAAATGAACCTGAGTCCAATGTGCAGCAACATTCTCACGTGTTTGGAGTTTGTGAACGATTTACATTTTTGCTGTGGGGATATGTTTTTTTTTTCTTTTTCAACAGAATTTGGAGACGTTGGACACTCTGTTTTGTCGATTCCTATGGTGTGCTACTTACTTCATATTCTTAATGATTTACTGTTGGTTTTATTGTAAGTTTTGCAGAGGTCTTGAGTGTGCTCTGTGTTCGTAGATTGTGTTCAGTGCTTGTTAATATGCTGCCATGGGTTTTACGTTTTTTTTTATGGGTACTTCTCCCATTATTTCTTCTTATGGTAGACAGTGAGATGATCGGTTCAGAGCATGCCTTTTGACATGTGGGATGGTGCAGTATTACCACCCACTCTTGTGATTGTGTTGGTGTATCCCACTCTCATGTGGTTGTGGGTTGGTGCAGAAATACCACCCATCGTAGTGCAGATTGTTGAAGAGTGAGTGTTTTTCCTAGTGATTGTTTTTTTCCCCTACTACTTTATTGGGTGTAGAGTTGTGTACTTTTACATGTTCCATGTGGAGGGTCTTTCCACACTTACCGCCCTTACTTCGGGTTTGGGTGGAGGGCTGAGTTAAAGCCAGTTTTGCGAAGAGTGTGTTTTTGCTAGTGTGTGCTGTTTCCTCTTACTATTTGATTGGGTGTAGCGTTGTGCGCTTTTACATGTTCCGTGTGGAGCGTCTTTCCACACATACCACCCCAACTTCGGGTTTGGGTGAAGGGCTGAAAGGAAGCCAGATTTTTGAAGTGTGAGTGTTTGGGATGGTGATTACTGTTTTCTCTTATTACTTGGTTGGTGTAGAGTTGTGCTCTTTCACATGTTCCGTGTGGAGCGTCTTTCCACACGTACCAACCTAACTTTGGGTTTGGGTGTAGGGCTAATTTTTATGCCATATGTTTCGTGTGGAGTTGTGTTCCACACGTAACACCCTTACTATGGGTAAGGGTGGAGGGCAGCGTTCATGCCGTTAGTTTGTGTGGAATGATTTTCCACATTTTCTAGGTTTTTTTAATTGCTCTTGTTTGCATGGTTTCCTACCGCGCTCGCAGTCGGTACCCTTCGTACCACTTTCTTGTTGGCCTGGCCAGCCAGCTTGTTTTTTGGTATCTGGGTTTAGTTTGTGTTTTGTGGTGTGGTAGTGTGTGCGCTTTCTTGGTTTGGTTAAAAAGGGAGATGATGTGTGTATATCCCTTTTATTATCTTTATTTTATCATTTGTTGTACACATGCATGAAATGTTTCCATCTTTTATCTGCATGCTTTCGCATCAGCACTTTGCTACAATGATTATTTGCTTGCATTTGGTCTGATGTCTTTGTGTTGCATGTAATAGTTTTATTGTCATCCTTTACATGCACTATTTTTAATGTTATTCTTTCTAGAGCTTCTTTGTTATTTGTATAAAGAGAAGGAGATGTGTTATACCTGCTGCTCAGCCAGTGTGAATGTGCTGTGGAATGTTGGTGTGCATGGTGATGTAATGGAATGTGAGGATGCCTGGATGTGGAGAGTGTCAGTTGGAGGATGGGCTGAGCAGCAGAAAGGTTGCTCCTGGTGGGGCTCTACTTTACATCATAACAACTTATCCTGAATAAACCTACTTAATACTTACATGGACTACGAAGCATCCTTCTTCATTACCACAGAATATTACTCTATAAAAATATGGGCCAGTACAGGGTTTACATGACAATTGTCTTGCCTCTTAGTTCACTAAAGGTTCATGTTTAAAAATGATCACTTTTAATTGTATTAATGTCAAAGCTTCAATATGCTAAAGCAGGCGCGGCTCCTCCGTAATAGCCCCACTGATAGCAGATGAAAAACAAAATGATTATAAAAAAATGTTATTATCATTTTATTTATCACTGCCTGAGCAGCCTGAGCCATGGAGTCTTGGGCAGGGCCGGGCCACAGTAGGGAGGAGTGGTGGGCACTTATAAGGGCGCATCTCAGTTTGGCCGGCTGTCGTAGGCTAGCCAAACAGACATGCACACTTATATTTCTCCAACCCAGCTGTGTTTCACAGCCGGGTTGGAGAAAAACCACAGGCTCCTTGTGCCTGATCGAGCATCAGACTAACCCACTCAGTCCAATCCAGGCACTTCTCTCATGCTAGGTATAGCATGAGAGCAGGGTCTGGATTGGGTGGGGAGTCTGTGCTGTGGCCCATGGACTGCCGGGAGGAAAGCCGGTGGCCGGTGGCGTCAGCAGCAGGTAAGTCTTTTTTTTAATTATTTTCTTTCCCCTAGCCCTACCTCCCCCCGGCACCAGCGCTCCACTTTAGATTGGTAGTGGCAACCACTGTGCTAAAGAAATACATTTTTTTGAATTTTGAAGAAGCGTTATCATATTTTACAAGTTGTTTGGTCTATGATTTACATAGCAAACATTTTTTAAACTTGGCTCGTGCACAGGCTCTAAGATCGGAGACAGACACTTGGCTCGGCTTTGGCTTGGTTCTCCCCGTTTTTTGTTGGCTCGCACATCTCTAAGTGGTGTGCTACGAAGAGTGGACTAAGCACGTTTGCAAATAAATAGAGTTATTCTAAGTAGTATGGCTAAACACAGCGCTGGCTAAAAATCAGCATTAACCCTTGCACAGAGAGGAAATAAGTGTGTGTCGCGATGCGTTAATCAATCACGCCAGTGCTTATATGAAGTCCCTTAATCGAAGAAAGAGCAGAATCCATTTAAGTCCCCACCATTAGTTATTCAATTGATCTCCACCTCTGTGCATGTGCCCAGTTTCCTCTCCTCACTCACCTGACAAATGACCACCCAGTATCTATAAATCCAGTGCAGAAGGATTAACTGCCTTCTGTTTTCCTCCCTGTGCCTTTCCTGTCCAATTGTAATTACAAATCCGCGTTAGTTTTTGATGAATTTATATAGGCATCTTTTCCTTTACTGCCCTGTGATGGCTTTCACGGATGGTGCAATCCAAGCCTAAATATTCTCCTCCCCCACACCTCAAACCCCCACAGATTCACATGGGCATGTATAGTAGGTTTAAAATCTAAGCTCCCTCCAAAAAAAAGCCTTTGTTGTCACATTAGTGTTGCCTAGTTCACATGTTTATGTTCATCTTTCAAAGATGTCAATTGTATTGGTACCCTCTGCCGTCTCAACGAAAGATTGAAGAAGTTAAGGGGAAGAAGTTCTCCCACCCAATGAAATGTGAGGCTTAGGAAGAGAATACACGGCGCACTTCCGGCAAACAAAAAGCACTGAAAACAAAGCCGAGCTGTATAATAAGTTGAAAACTATTATAATATGTTTCCCTTCTTATTATAGATCACTTCTTATAGGCGTGTGTTTGCGAATGTGTGTTAACAATGTAACATGCACATATGCACATACAAATAAGACAACAATGCAGTGTTCAATTCACAATGCATCACAGTATGTTGGTTCAAAGTCATACTACTGCAATGCATGAAAACACATTTTCAAATATTCCCCCATCTTTTTCTCCATTCCTACATAAGACAAATCTCTGCGACTACCTGAAGGAGGAGGGAGGGTCTTGCTTTTCTACATAATAAAAAAGTCCCAGACATCCCAGAAAAGCCAGTTAATCTTCAGAAGCGGTTCGGAACAAGTCACAAAGATGCATTCATTGACTGTAGAAGAGATTCCTTCATCATTTTAAGACACCAAAGACAAGAGGAACCTTCCTCGACTTCACAAAAACCCCCATTTACCCTGGGAATCTAAACGGGCACTTTTTCATTACAAATTTGACAGAAATTAATGGAACAGCCTGAGTTTTTTGGGTCATTTTCTAGGCCTGCTTTCGGGAGCCAAAGACATCAAAAGCAAAGCGCGATCACAGTTGGATGAGAAACTCTCACTTCCGGAGTCCATGTAAAAGACAAGGACATGGGAGCACAGCCTGTTCAGAAAACAAGAATGGTGTTATTCGTCCAACAGCTGATTGCATCTTTTGCAGATAAAAGGTTCTGGCACACAAGATAATGAAGACTTTTACTTGACATCACAATCTATAATGTCATTAAATGAACAGTAAAAAGCATGTACATTAATTGCATAGTGATTGCCCGATCATTTACAATGGAAAAGCTGTCTATTTTAGCATTGCTGGTTTATAGGAAACACAGTCATTCAATCTTCTTAAAGGTTTTGTTGAATTTAGTGTTCTGGGCGGGTAATTCACACATTGCACACTATTTATTCTATAGACTTCATAAAACTGCTTTGTTTTCCCATCCGTTTTTTGCTTTCTTTAAGAGCCTTGATTTTTTTAAATTTTGTTTTCTTTTGTGGCTCTGCTGTAACTGAGGGCTATCAAAGAAGCCTCAGAGAGGTGTGCACTGTTTTTAGAAGTGGTAATGGAGGAGGTTGTTCAGAGAGGAGGGTTATGGGCCTGATTTAGATATGGGTGGGCGGCCTGTAAATGACTCCATCGCCATGCTAGAGATGCCGCCCGCCTATGTTAGAAATGATCACCATTTGGCTGGCGCTCATTTGTAAAGTAATGTCAGGAGCCACCGTCATAGCAGTTCCTGTCAGTGTTGTTTACAGTTTGGTGCACAGCTCTGTCAACATGACGGAGCCTTGCACCACACTTTTCTGTTTTATTTTAAAAAACAAAATTCAAAAGAAGGATTATCTTCTTCAAAATAAGAAAGAAAATGCTCCCCCGACCCTGAGAGTCCTCTCCAATGGCAAGGGGAGCATTTAGCAGTTTTCACTGCCCCTTACCGCCAAACTGACCTCGAATTCCACCCATCTAAATTAGTCGAGTGGCATCAGAGGCCTGTCTCCGAAGGCCCTTACTCTACAGGGCTGCCGAGGGTTTAATCACGGTGGAGACTGAGTAGTCTCTGCCGTGATTAAACTAAGGTCTGCCCGCATCTAAATTCGCAGGCAGACCGCATTCTTGGCGGTGAGAATACTCCATTGCAACACAATAGAGTATCTTTACCGCCAAGAATGAAATCAGGCCCTATGTTCGGTTCTATACTGTCCTCATTGTTAAAATGTGTGTCATGTTATGTCCTGAGCACTGGGGTATGACGAGGGATGCCTATTATCACATGCGTTGGGTTGTTGTATGGGACTGTTCGGATGTACTATTAATGTTTTGTGAAATGGAATGCAATAAAAGTTTAATAAAAAATAAATACTTCCCCTACTTCTCAGTGCAGATTGTGTAGTGTGGGACAAGCTTGTATCTTCTGACAGGCCAGGCAGCTGATACCCAAAATGGACCACCTAATGATAACTATTGCATACCAGGCAGCCTGGATATAAATGCATCAGTTATGGTGCTCAGAAGTAAGACAAGTGGTCTCCTCCATCAAACTTTCACGTAATCAGGCTTCTACAAGGCAAGGCTGACATCTGAACTACAGCCATCTTCCCTAAAAAATTTAAGGTAATTATTGAGTAAGATATAAATATTGTTTCTGCGCCAGTGGATGTTGGTGAGGTTTGACCTACATACGGATATGCAATTGTACTCTTTCCTGTCTTAGCAGCCTCACTGTTTGAAAGGGAATCTGTAGAAGCTTGACTGCTCTCTGACCCCAAAGGTGCGTCAGAAAGTCGCTATTGGTTGCACAGGGGAGGATGGGTGAATGTCAGTGTACTGTGTCTACCAGCACTTATGTTTTTTGATAAAATCAGCTCTGCTGGCAATCCACTTCCATCCCAAAATGATCCTTACAGCTAACTTGCATGTTTGCAATATCACATGCATTTAGTACATTATCCTTCCTGCGCCATTTTTTTGTTAAAAAAGAGCCATTATTGGACTCCAGCCTTTAATGTTCTTACAGAAACAAATACATCACCTCACCCATATGTCTGACCCCTGACTACCTTCAATTTAACGTCTATGCTTAGAAACAAATTATCTGTCAACAAAAAGGCAGAGCCGGAAGGTCAAGGCAGGGTGTAGCCCATTATTATAGATTTTTGGCATTTTAGCTCTCATGCTAAACATTCAATCAAAATATTATGTGTTTAATGTGAGTTTTCAGTTAATTGCCGCATAGGGCAGCCATGGACTCCGAGAAATACAATGACCCATTGATCCGTTATCAAAGAACACGTTTTCGATTGCAGTAGTCAGAAAAAAATATGCACTTCTCTTTCAAAATGAAGCCTGCAATATCACAAGAGCTTACTCAGCATACGCAGTAAACTGGTTCTGCACGCGCAGCTTCTAAACTGTGTAAGCAAAAAGGAGACTCGGTCAGTGTCTGCCTTAATGATCCATAGCAAAGCTGTTGTACTGATTGAGATAACACTTCACCCCTTTTTAATTGACTCTCATTTTCTTTGACTGTATGTCACAGTGAAGGAACAGGAAAAGAACCGTGAGAGACCTAGCCCCAAGGAGGGCCCCATAAACACATGCGCGCCCACACACTTTAAAGAGCCAGATTATGCAGCCCTGTCAACAAGCACGCACACTTTGGGCCATATTAAGGATACAGCGCACTTTCCTTGTTTGTGCCACAGAAGAAGGTGCGCCAGTTCGTACAAGGAAAATGTGGCATATTAGAATAAATGGACTGCCCCCAGGGCAGCCGCGAACTTGCGCTGCCCCCAGGGCAGCGCATTCAAGTGACATACGGAGCAGCTGCTTAAAAGCTGTTCTGTATTTCACTGTGCAGGCAGCTACTCACCTGCACTTTTAAGGGTGATTAGAGATACCCTTGCAGGGGGACTGCACCCTCCTGCAGGGGGATGTCTGGGGATGCCACTGGACCCCATTATCTCCCAGAGGGCTACCTTTAGGAGGCGCACTGAAAGTGCTCCACCTTTTTGTAGCACACTTTCAGTGCACCTCTTAAAGGTATTTTTACCTCTGTGCCCACAAAGGTAATACGGTGCAGGTGCAGAAGCAAAGTGATTCCCTCATTTGCATGGGGCTTCCCCCATGCAAATGAGAGAACACCCTCTCATGATAGCGCTGGTGCAACATGGGTGCCAGCGCTATCAGTATTACAGAAGGGGACGAACAAGCATCTGTGGCCCATTCTGAAATACCATTGTGCCCTGTTGGTGCTTAAATCCGGAGCACACGCCTCTTGCGCCCCCAGGGCACAATGTACAATACAGGCCCAGGGGCGTAGCTACTATTGGTGCAGCAGGTGCAGTGGGACCAACCCCTGAGGTGCCCAGTGAGCCCTTATGATTGCTATATTTTACTACCGCAACAGCAGTCAAATTGGTTATTTTATTGTTTGAACTAGGGCCCATGATATAAATCCTTGCTACGCGGCTGTAGTACACCACACACTCGTGCGTGCGCACTTTAAAGAGCCAGCTTAAGTAGCCTTGTTGTCTCTATAATACCCACATCAGTGAGTTCCATGATATACTTCGGCAGAGGGATTAAAATTAAAGGTTGGTTTTAGCTGTCTCTGAGCCATCTCTGTTAAAAGCTTTCTGTCGAACAGTTGCATTCCCTTCAGGCATATAAAAGATTACACCTTGCTTTTCCATGCAGACTGTAACACCCGCACAGGAGAAATGCAGTAATGGCAAATAAAGGATTTTCTGCAAGTCGTGCGAATTGTAGGAAACTGAACAGCGTAAATAGATTACATTTGCCAGGCCTGGGATTACCAAGCGCTGCAGGCAGTCTTGCCACTTGTATTTAAACCTCTGTTAACACTGCTGTGCTCACAGTGATGGGACCAGGAGAATGCTCGTACTCCAGGCCCACGCCTGGCAGCCCCCTCTGCAATTATTACATTATCATGACAATGCACACATTTTGCACACAAGAAAAGCTCAACACCTGCATGAGCTTTAGTACCTCATCTGTTTTTAATAATGTCTCAGAATATTATCTGTATGGCGAAAAAGACTCCAATGACCAAGACTGTAGGAGACACAAAATATCTGGGGAAGGTGTGTGAGGGGTGCACCAACAGGCTTGAGGCCAAAGGTCTGGTTTAGTTACAAGAGCCAAAGCACAAGTCGATTCATCAACAGATGTAAAACAATCAACAAATGTGAAAAAATATGATAAGCACTTCAAAACGAAAAACAAAACGTTTCAACGTTTTTTAGTGTCGCAACCAATGTACAGGCGATTAGACCACCGAATTAAGGAACAATTATTGGACAGTTTCTTTTTTTAACAAGAATCTTTCCAGAATACCCCATGCTCTGCCATGTCATGCAAGATTTTTTTTATACCAGTCACATATAAGTGAAGTTTTTGTGGGGCGCAGATACTGTGCTGAATTACTTCAATATTAACTTATGATAAGTATTCACATGGAACTCATTTCAAAAACATTTTCATGGTACCACAGGTTTATTCTGTGTTGATTTGTTCAGGAGAGAATGATAATAAGACAGAACACGTCGGTCAAGAGTTAATTCATACATAGCTTAAGTATCCGAACAAAATCTTTCTTTCAACTCAATTCAGCCGAATTAAGTTTTTTATTCAATTATGATGCACAAGAAATTCTTTTTCATACAAAAGGATTACCTTTTAACTCTAAACATATATTTGTTACGGTGCATTAGATTTTGCAAGTGATATTCTTGAAAAAAGGAAAGGAGAGTGATAAAGGAACACCAAGTGACATAACCATAACCAAACTTCTAGACATAAGTGACAATGGAGTGACTTGCAATTAAAACAGGGTGATTGCTATATACAAGGATGTCTGTTCTCTTCTCAATGCAAAAAAGATCAACTAGATTTTTGTCTGGTGCTTTCACTGTTTTGACTATCCTTTGGTGTTGTCGACGATGTTTTAACCCTACTTGCAGTGTGAGGGTTTCATCAGGACAGAGTTGACCTGGGGACCACGAGTGAGCTGTGCTCTTCTTAGTACGCACAGATCAGATTTTCTTTATATTGTGTAGTCCTCCTTCATGGGGGCTGTGCGTTGGTGTGGGAACGAGTCCAAGGCGCTTTTGTACAACCAATTGTTATTTGCAATTGGGGATAAGGTAAATCCTGAGTTGTTTCGGAAGAGCCAGGGATATTGATCTTCCTTCTGTGTGGGTAGTTGGCTTGCCCACAGATGTGATACATCATTTCTCACTTTGGACACTGCAGATTCAATCGGCTGAGGTCGACCGAGAGTCCGCGCTAGAATCAGATTGAATCTGCTGCGTCCGAAGCGAGAAGCGGCGCCCACATCCGCGGGCAAGCCGAGAGAAGTTAAATATGACTAATTATCCAAGGCACCAACTACCCACATTGAAGGAAGACCAATATCTCTGTTTTTTTCGAAACAACTCAGGATTTACCTTATTCCCAATTACAAATAATAATTGGTTGTACAAAAGCACCTTGGACTCGCTCCCACTGCAACGCACAGCCCTCATAAAGGAGGACTATATAGTATAAAGAAAATCTGATCTGTGCGTACTAAGAAGAGCACAGCTCACTCGTGGTCCCCAGGTCAACTCTGTCCTAATGAGACCCTCACACTACAAGTAGGGTCGAAACGTCGTCAACCACACCAAAGGATAGTCTAAACAGTGAAAGCACCAGAGAACAATCTGGTCGTTCTTTTATGCATTGAGAAGAGAACAAATAAGCATCCTTGTGTATACCAATAACCCTGTTTTAATTGCTAGTCACTAAGTTTTCACTTATGTACAGAAGTTTGGTTATGGTTACGTCACTTGGGACTCCTTTATCACTCTCCTTTCCTTTTTTCAAGGAGATACCTCATAAAATCTAATGCATCGTAACAAATATATATTTAGAGTTAAAAGATAATCCTTTTGTATGAAAAAAAAATTCTTGTGCATTGTAATTGAATAAAAAAACTTAATTTTAATTCAGCTGAATTGAGTTGAAATAAATATTTTGTTTGGGCTACTTAATCTATGTGTGAATTAACTCTTGGCAGGTGCGTTCTGTCTCATTATCATTCTCTCCTGATCAAATCAACACAGAATAAACCTGTGGAAACATGAAAATGTTTTTGAAATGAGTTCCATGTGAATACTTGTCATAAGATAATACTTAATACCCAATTCACATGGACATATAGGTTGCACTTGTGTTTTGAAAGAATTACTTCAATATGCTTTCAACTGGATGGTTATAGATGGGAAACAACCTTTACAACTCATGCATTACATCGCATGCCATTAGATCGCGGTTTTTACAACGCAAGTCGTTACAACGACTTGCGCTGGAGGGCGCTATAGGACAAGGAATAGTTTAATTTACTATCCAACACCTTCCCTACTGTATGTAGGCTGGAGTTGGAATAGTAAATTAAACTACTCCTAAGTCCAGCGCCCTCCAACGCAAGTCGTTGTAACGACTTGCGTTGTAAAAACCGCGATCTAATGGCATGCGATGTGAATGCATGCGTTGTGTCGTCATACATTCGTTATAGATAATGGTACATAGTGAAGTAGAGTGAGAGGCTGTGGATCACACTGTAGATCACACAATTTTGTCAAGTGGCAAAGCTGGGATTTAAGTACAGGACTGCATATTGTGCAGTTCAGGGATAGTAGGGTACAACCCTCTTTATTGTGTTTAACAAAAAGTTCAGTGCTTTTTGCTCAGTTATTCAATTATTATTGTTTAATTAGTGTGAGAAAGTGTCACTTTTTGTGGGTCACCCACAACTTTTGAGAACTGATACTCCTGTTTTTCTGGCCCTATGAACGGGGACTCTACTTATCAGGCCCCAGTGCATACGCTCTGACCCATAAAATATGTCGAAATTGGTTAAAACCCAAACTGGCATTTTAACTTTCCTATAAGGCCATAGTGTATGGTGCCTCAAGTACATCCATGTCATGGAAAGCTAAATGTCACCCAAGAAGCACTGCAATACTGTGATAGTGATATTCATTAATGTGACAAGACAAACATGACTTCAGGCCTACCTTTTCAATATTAATATGTCACACCTATAGGCCGTGTAGCCCACAAGGCGGGAGCATGTTATTTAAAAGTAGGACATGTACAAAAATGTAAAGTTAACATGCCTAACATTGACCATCCCTGAAAAGCTATTTTTACTGTACAAAGGCTGGCTGGCCCACAGATAAACACTGGGAAGCAATATTAAATATTAATTCTGCTATCCCAGTATAGGGACCACCTAGAAAAATAATTAAAGGATTGTGATTAATACTTATTGAAAGTCCAAGTTAACAGTGAAGTAATATTTTTAATAAACATTAAAGAAAAGGGACATTTAGAAAATTACTCCTTCCCTGTCTGGAGCTCCAGTAGGCTAATTTGCATTAGCCTCCAAATGTCATCCAGCTGGCAAACGGCCCTGATGAGATGTGAAAACTGCCCACAGACCAGAGACAATGGCCTGGGAGAGGGAAGGTGCTTTGTTCCACTGGCAGGAAGATATGTTTGACACTGCCCAGAAACCTAATTTTGCCTACCAAATGGGCCACCCCTGTCACACACAAATGTAGCACACACCTGAAGAGGCCATCTCTTTTCTCCTACCAGTCAGGTAGGTGGCAAATCCAGTGAAGGGTGAGCTGCCCCCTGAACTGGTTTAGAGTGACAAAGAGGAGGAGACTGCTCATTAACCTGGACACACCTCTGGGTGGGCACGCAGGCTCTGCACAAGGAGAGAAGGGATTCTCCATCTTGAATTTAGTGAGTGAGGAGTACTGTGGGATTGTTTGCAGTAGGGCATACAGGAACTGCCGCAGAGGTTAGTAGGGTTATGCATGGCAACCTTTACCCTAATAGTTAGGGAAAGGCCAGGCAGCTCTCCTCAAACAAACTAGTGTCAGGCATAAATGTGCCACCCTAAGACACCTTCTTCAGAACTCTATTTCACCTGTGAAAGTACAGAAGAAGAACTGCACCTGCTGTTTGAGATCTGTGAGGAGACCTGAACTTCTGGACCTGCTACCACTTGTACCTAGGCAAGGAAATGGCCTTCAAGGGTCAGTTGACTGACCTGTGTAAGCTACCCGGTCACAACAAGCTGCAAGACACCTTTTCCTGAAGTAAAAGCTGACCAGTACCCACTGGACCTGACCTGGACCTTGTTGGTGGCCTCAGTTGGAGTGAGTCTTGTCCCCCAAGAGCTGTTCCTGAGGTCCTTGGGTACTTGGCTCTTCGGATATAGCCTGCAGCCATTCTACGCTGGAGGAATTTAAGCTCCTAAAAAGAGGCTAAGTTCGAAGATAAAAATCTTCACCGGGCGAATGCGCCAAAATTATCTGGCAGAAAGACTACTTCCCTGGGTGTGAAATTTGAATTTCTCTCACTCAGAGTAGTTCTGTTAAAACAAATGGCTTCACCGGGACCTCATCCAACACCTATCTGATGCCGTGGATGCAACCTGCTGCCTTGTCCTGCCTCATGTTTTGGACTTTCAGAAAAACAGACTAAGAGCCAAGGTAAAATCTTCAACTGATTCAAATCTGGTTGGCATAGCTGACCTGTGCTTCATTGCCAGTGAGCCTGAATTCTTGCAGAGGTCCCAGTCTACCATGACCATTGACTACCATTCACGCTTCACTCATTTTGTGCTAATTTTACTTAAAACTTTAGAAATATATACCCCCATGATCCCTTTACTGGATTTTTGTAGGCCTGGGTGGAAATATAATTCGCTCGCTGAGTTGACAGAATTTAGGAACTCCACGCTACCTGTGTAACATGGAGTTCCTGCTAAATTCTGCCTTCCGACGCATGACAGAATTATATTTCTTTTGGCGCATACAAGACTTGTTTTGGTGTGCACATGCGAGCATGAGGAGATTTACCGGCCATTAGCGATTGCATGTGAGATTTCCTGGCCGCTAGCACAGCTTCCGGCCACCACTGAGCCTTCCAGTGCCATTTTATGTGATGCTGGTGAGCACGAGCGACTGCATCTCAAGGAGATTTTCTACTGGAGAAGCAGCTAAATCTACTTGAAAAGACGTTTTCAATTTAATATTCTACTCCAACGGACCATTCAGGTTGTTTTTTAGTGCAAGAACTTTTTTATTTTATTTACTTTTTCTCATCAAGAAGGAAGTGTCCCAGAGACTCCAACTTCCTGTTCCTGTCCAGCAGGTTCCTCCTAGTGCTTTGTCCATCTCCTGGTCACTTTTCATTTGGATCTCAAGGCGGAAGGGTCACTCTCTTTTTCTGCTGCATATATACCATTTGATTTAAGGACTTTATTTTTGTGACATCACAAGTAAGTTCAAAACCTTGTGTATAATATCACAAGTTAGTTCAAAACCTTGTCTATAAGGGTCTTGTGTCTTTGATAGAGGGCATGCACCAGTATTTATTTGTACTTTTATTCAATTTTTACATTTTATTGTGGTGGGTGGCCTGGAGTTTCATTCGGGGCCTAGTTATTTTTTTGCATTCAATTTTTTATCTTTTGTAAGGGGAAAAAGGTTGCATAGTTCAGTATGTTTTCTCCATGTATGTTAAATTGGCACTATTCATTTATTTTACTATGTGGGCTCGTCTGCCCATGGGCCGTTCAGCCAGTAGGCCCAGTACTAGTCATGGGTACATGAAACAACTATTTCTGTGATATATGTTGCTTTAAAACAGCATGTGGTTTTGTTTGGTTTTTTTCTGTAAAAAGTGTATTTTGGTGGGTAATATTCAATGCCTTGGGATGATGTGAGTTGCTGTAAAATTTTTATAGCTCACTTAATTTTCATTTTTGGCATTGTTGAAGTAATGGTAGTGTTTTCTTCAGTGTTATTATGCCTCCTTTGTTTGGCCAGTGTGTGTTTGTGTGTGTGCCATAGACCACCGTTTGTCTTTGTTCTCCATGCCATGTGGGCGGGGACCATTTTGTGTAGTCAGTGTCAATAGGTCAGCATGTGTTCTTTCATGTCCATGCCTCCTTGCTTCTTGTTTGACCATGTGGCCGGCGACCATTTTGAGTAGTCAGCCAGTGTGCTTTTGCCATCGGCCTGCATGTGTTCTTTGTTGTGGCCATGACTCCTTGCTTGCTGTTGTTGTTTGACCATGTGGTCTTTGACCATTTTGTGTAGCCAGCAACTGTGCTTTTGCCATAGGCCTGTATGTTTTCTTTCTTGTGTCCATACCTCCTTGTTTGCGGGATTTGTTAGACCATGTGGCCGGTGGCCATTTTTTGTAGCCACCCAGTGTGCTTTTGCCATAGGTCTGCATGTGTTCTTTCTTGTGGCCATGCCTCCTTGCTTGTTCTTGTTCATTGACCAGAATGAGGTGGAAGAGGTGTGGCGCAGCAGCCAGGGCGGCTGACTCCGGAACACGGGGGCTCACGTTTTGATCCCCGGCACCGGCGGCAGGTTAGCCCAGCACCATGTGACTCTGGACAATAGTTCACTTAATCTTCCCGAAGGCCCCCAGCGCCTTGACACCCTCGGGTAATTGTTCGCGCTTTACAAATACTGGTATTGGTATTATTATTACCATGTGTCTAGTGGTCATTTTGTGCAGCCTACCACTCTGTAAACCTTTTTCTTCCAGTTTTCAAAGCCATTTTCCAGGGAGATTCATAGGAGAGGGCTATGACTTTTTGTTTTTGTTAATTTTTTTCAACTTTTCCCTGATATCAGTTTAATATTCTTAAGGATCATTTTAGTATATGTATATATGAACAGTGTAGTATAATATTTTCATTTTTTTTGCATTTCTCCCCGTGCCTTATTGCCTCCCAATGGGTTTCTCTTAATCCCCTAATTTTAATAAATAAAAAAACCATTTTATTTGGGTTTTTTTACATTTTCCCTCCATCCACTCCCTGCCTGCCATTGGCGCCTGCTGCACATCAACATCGATTTTTTAAGGATTGTCATTGCTCATTTTCCCCTGGACCCCTGCCTGTCGTATGCACACAGCCGCACACCAGGATTCATTTTTTAAGGATTATTCAATTTTCCCCTGGACCCATGCCTGACATAGGTGCACCCACCCCAGCATTCATTTTATATGGATTATTCCATTCCTCCCTGGGCCCCCCTAGGCTGCCATAGATGCACACCAGCATTTATTTTTTAAGGATAAGTCAATTTTCCCCTGGAACCTGCTGCCTGCCATAGGCACACACCAGCATTCCTTTTTTAGGTTTTATTCCATTTTCCCCTGCACCTTCCTGACTGCCTCAGTTGTCTCCCTTAGATGCTCATAACAAACAAACAGTTACATATGTATGTTATTATCCTGATTGAAAACTAAATATTATGTTATGATGGTGTGACTTGACTTTGGAATGGATACACTATTGTTGTTAATTATTTAGGATAGTAACTTAAGGAACCACACTAAATTATATTGTATGTGCTATAAATAAATTAAAACTACAAAAATGCTGCATTTCACTAAATGTTTTTCTTGCTTGTTTGCTTTTAGATGCACAAGAGACATCACCCACAGTACTGCCAGACAGAAGGCCTGTACAAAGTGACTTGACCACAACAGATGATGTGAGTCCTCCAGTCTCTTCCGCTTGTGCAGCTAAGTGCCACTGCCAACTGATAGCTTCAAGATGGCCCCCAAAGAAAGGTACTGCCAAGAAAGTGGCCAGTGAGGAGGAGAAGAAGAAGCAGATTTCCACCACTGGTGTGCTGCCCCAAACACTTTTCAGGAGACATGTGCCTGCCACACTGGCCTCCAGGCAGCAAGCTGGGAGCAGCACTCTCGCATCAATGGCACCACCCCAACTTAAGCCCAAGGCTATGTCTCTCAGTGAGGCAGCCACTTCAATCATGGTGACAAGCAGTGAGTCTAAATTGGCTTTGTCTCAGCCGTAAACTAGTACCCAGTCATCACAGGAAACTGAGCAAAGTCGACAACAGGAGCCGCATCCAGCAATAGTAGATCTTCCTGAAATAGAAGCAGACAGGAGGTTGAGCTTCCTGCTGAGCAAGATGTACTTCTTGGCTCCAGATATCCAGCAATCCCAATCCGGATTCTGCAGAAACCACACCACCGAGACCGCCATTCTCACCGCCACTGACGACATCCGCACCCTCCTCGACCAGGGCCAAATGGCAGCCGTCATCCTCTTAGACCCATCAGCAGCCTTCGGCACCGTCTCCCATAGCACATGAGCCACCAGACTCCACGATGCATGCATCCAAGGAAAGGCCCTAGACTGGATACGCTCATTCCTCACAGGCAGAACACAGAGAGTCAGGCTCCCACCCTATCTCTCAGAGCCAACAAAGACCAGATGTGGAGTACCCCAGGGATCCTCCGTCAACCCCACCCTCTTCAACATCTACATGGCCCCCCTCTCAACCATCGTCAGAAACCACAGGCTCAACATCGTCTCCTACACCGATGACACCCAGCTCATCCTCTTCCTCACCAAGGAACCCAACATCACCAGGCACAACTTCCAAGAAGGGATGACAGCTGTCACAACATGGATGAAGTACAGCTGCCTGAAACTCAACTCAGAGAAAACAGAAGTCCTCATCCTTGGCCCCACCCCCTCAGCTTGGCATGACACCCGGCGGCCCTCTCCCTCAGAAACCCACCCACCCCGACGGACCATGCACGTAACCTTGGCATCATACTGGACTCATCACTCACTATTAACCTCCAGATCAACACTGTATCCTCGGCCTGTTTCAACACCCTCTGCATACTCCGAAAAACATTCAAATGGATCCCCTCTGAATCCAGAAAGACAGTCACACACTCCCTCATAACCAGCAGACTGTACTACGGCACTGCCCTATATGCCGGAATCAACAAAAAACTCCTCCGTAAGCTCCAGACCGTCCAGAACGCCGCAGCCAGACTGATCCTTGACATTCCCTGGCAAAACCACATCACCCAACACCTCTGCGATTTCCACTGGCTCCCCGTCGAAAGAAGAATAACATTCAAGCTGCTCACACACGCATACAAGATCCTCCACAACATCGGACCAGAATACCTCAACAGCCGTCTCTCCTTCTATGCCCCCAACAGAAACCTCTGATCAGCCGACCTCTTCCTGGCCACCATCCCATGCTTCTACAGGACCAGAGCGTGTTGAAGGTCCTTCTCCTACCTCGCAGCCAAGACCTGAAATGACCTTCCCCTCCACCTCCGTCAAAGCCCTGCACTGCTCCAGTTCAGGAAGGACCTCAAGAGCTGGTTTTTCAGATGACCCAAATGGAGCCGCACTCCACCTCCCAGCACCTTGAGATCCCAATGGGTGTGCAGCTGTGCTTTACAAACCCCTGATTCATTGGTTGATTGAGCAAGAAAAGGGAAGGGCACTCCACCATCTTCTCCAAGCCCCCCTTCTGATGATTTGGACATGGATTGGACCCCGGCTGAGCCCAAGACATGCCAGGAGAGACAACAGAAAAGGAAAGTTCCTGAAAGTCTTACAACTATGGGAGGGGATGAGGATGATGAGCCAGTCATTGTCATGGAAGCTGGCTAAGAGGACACCGACATTACCACTCCTATTCAACCTGTTCTGAGGGATGTGGCAATGGTTCCACCGCCAACTCCATATTTGTAGGGTCCCTGCTGATACCTGCATCCACCACTACCTCAGTTGAAATACACACTGCAGAGAGGCAATCATTGACACACACTCCTACCTCCAGTTCTTCGGGCATTGGCAGAGGTACCAGTGGTCCACTGAAAAAGTTCTCCTCCCCAGCTTGAAAATTCTTTACCATTAGCAAGCAGGAGGATAACATTCCAATATGCTCTATTTGCCACACGGGTGCTCCTCGAAGTAAGTCTGGTTCACACTATGGTACTGGAGGCCAAGCGACCCATATGAAAAGGCATCACGCAGTCCCCTGGGAGAGGAACCTTAAAAAAATTGCTCCAAGTGGTGGTGGTGATGAGAGAGGGGAATCAGCTCCGATCATGGTGGGAGTTGAAGGTGATGAGGAAGAAGAGGGTGACAACTTTATGAAAAACAGCCATCTCCCCAGCAGTGCACCAGTATTACCCGCCTCAGCAATCTCAAAATGGCACAAGAGTCAGAGGAAGACACCACAACATACAGTTACTGCCCCTACAAGACACACATTGAGCCTACCACCTCCTGGTTCTTCTCTCCAGAGATCTCCTGCATCAGTGGCACTAGAAAAGAAAAAAGGCTACTACTACGGGTATGTTTAGGCAGGAGGGGCCCTACGTACGCAACCACCCAACAGCACTTTTGTACAATGAGAAACTGGATAAAATGTTAGCGCTGGGCCTCCTCCCTTTTTCTTTTGTGGAAGGAGTGGGACTTTGGGGGCCAAGAAGCCCTCCTGGTACCTCCTGTAAATCCTACGCAGCGGAATTCCTAGGCGCTGGTTGGAGGCCCAGCCTCCTTTCTGCACCACTCTGCAAACGCGACTACTATGTTATAGTTATGAATTGGTATTTAAAAAACCTTAGAAATTCATTGAAAAAACCATAGGTTTTAGGGACGTTCTAGTTAGTAATTAGCATTTAAAAAATCTTTGAAATTCACTGAAAAAACCATAGGTTTCAGGAACGTTATAGTTAGTAATTAGCATTTAAAAAACCTTTGAAATTCACTGGAAAAAATACAGGTTTCAGGGACGTTATAGTTAGTTGGACATTTCACTCATACAAAACCAGAGAAATTCGGCCGTTATAGTTAGTTGAGCTAACTATAACTCACGCCCCCGCAATGCACTGCTGGTGACATCACATATTACATCACTCATGACATGGTCAGTGACATCACTGATGGCATCTCAATTGACATCACTCATGACATCACTCATGACATCATGCACTTAATATCTGATGCACCTCCTCACACCCTAATATAACCTTTGATACACCCACTCTAAAATACAGACTACCATTCTTGAAACCATATACACACCAATACCAGTTAGTACATACCCGCTCACTGATTCATATGTCTACACACACATCCACTCACTAACCCATAAAGTCACTCATACACCTAGTCATTCATCAATACAGCCACTGATATATCCACTCATACATCCATATAGACACTCACATACTGTCACTCACCCAAAGAGTTACTCAAACACCTAGTCAGTCACCCAAAGAATCAATCACACTGCCATTTACTCACCTATACATTTATACTCACACACCACCTCACTTATTCATACAGATAGTACCATATACGTATTCTCTTCTACAATTACTGACATAAGCACACACTTATCTATGCAGCCACTGTCACAAACACTCACTGTCACATTTAGTCACTTATATACTCCAACACTCACATATACTGCCTTTCACATATGTAGTTACTTACACATATACCACTGAGACATCCATTCACTCACTAACACAGCTATACACACACTCACCCATACAGCCCCTAACACACACACTCATGAACCCATACACCCAGTAAACAACCAACTCACACATCCATGCAGGGAGTCACACACACCCCTCACACACCCACACAGACACTCAGGCAGCCATACAGGTACTCAGACAACCAATCATTAACCCATATAGACACTCATGTAGCTACTCACCAACCCATGCAGCCGCTTACACACCAACTGGCAGATTCAGACATTCACACAGTTAGTCATTCACCCATGCATTCACTAAGATACGTTTAATCACTCACTTATACAGTCAGTCACACACCTACTAAATCATCCATTCAGACACTCATACACCCACTCATTCTTCAATAACATTCATCAACTTTTTAGAAACACTCATAGTCACGGGATGATGTCATCAGTGATGTCATTTGAGATGTCATCAGTGATGTCATCAGTGATGTCACTGACCATGTTATGAGTGATGTAATATGTGACGTCATCATCAGTGCTTTGCGGGGGCGCGAGTTATAGTTAGCTCAACTAACTATAACGGCTGAATTTCTCTGGTTTTGTATGAGTGAAATGTCCAACTAACTATAACGTCCCTGAAACCCTGGCTGGCTACGAATAAACCACTCTGGAGCCACATTTTAGTGTATCTTATCATTTATGGAGGAGTGCGTGCCTGGCAGAGATTCTGCTATTTGTGAAAATTCATGTATTACAAGGGTTACCTCATACCCTGGGATGCACCGAGCTGTTGGTTCCTGGCACTTATGAGGATGTTGGTCTGGATATATATATATATATATATATATATATATATATATATTTAAAAAAAAAAAAAAATATATATATATATATATATATATATATATATATTACCTACTGGCGGTCGCCAATAGGTAGTTATAGTTAGGACCTATTTTCCATAGGAAATTCACAACATTCTATTTCCAATAACTTTGGCGCCGGTTGAGAATCTTCGCGAAATTTTCAAAACTCGTGGGGCGCTCCGGTCGGCTCCTATCCTGAAAGTTTTGGGGTGATTCGGCAAGCGGGGGCCGAGAAAAAAGGGGGGGTCCCAAAAAGTGTTTTCCCCATGCAATTTTCCATAGGAAACTTTAGACGCGGCTACAGCCCGAACTGCTGAACGGAATTACACCAAATTTGGCAAAGAGGTAGTTCTTGGTTCAGAAAGAACCCTTTTTGTTAAATGGTGTAAATCCGTTCAGTAGTTCCTGAGAAATTTGAAAAAGAAAACATCGATATTTGGGCGGAGCCTAACCACACATGTCATCGTGAGATCTGATTGGCTGTCAGCACTGTTGTATTCCTCTTAGGGTGTCCATAACGGGCTTTCCAATATCATGTCCTTATATAGGCACAATTCGCCCTGCCCTTATATAGGCACAAAATCCCAGGCCTTATTTAGGCATTAAACCATGCACTCCAAATACAGGCATGGTCTCCGACATCCGTCCACCCTAACGTCACAACGAGTTCATGAAGAACAGACCCTTAGGCTGCGGGAGTTTCCCTAGTCCAGGTCTATTGATTTCTTCAAGGACATATTATGTATGAACCGTTATTCCTTAGGGGTTCATTCATGACGTCTTTCGCTGTCCAATTCACGTCAATGCTAACATTCCTAAGGTACTCTCAGGTATAAATATACCTTCCCTAGCCCCTGTAAACTAGAGGAGACCTCGACTTCAGAGGAGCCCGTATCCCGGCCTGACGCACTGAGAAGACGCTGTCATCCCTGCACGCAGACAGTCCCGCTTCCAGTGATCTGACTTCCCTTGTGGGGTGTTGGAGTTCGAGTCTGGCAAAGAGATTCCAACCTCTCTCATTCTTCAGGTATGGAGCTGATAAGAACCTAGAGGGACTCTTGGCATACTAGGCATACTAGGCTTAAACATACTCCTAGTATACCATAGTAAGGAATACTTCACCTACTTCATACCTCGTCCTACACCTAGGTTAGATTAGGTACATTGGGGTAGAACTAGCTTAGCAACGCATCGTATGAGTACTCGCATTTTTAGTCTGTGTTATTTATGTAACAGCATCTGTACTAAAAGATAATGCTATCGCAGTATTATTTATTTCTACTGCTCACCCTGTACATTATTTATCTCGCATACTGTCTTGTGATCGTAACAGCACATTATACTTACACCAGAAACAAGACTGTTCAATAAATCTTTTATTGAAAACGCCCGTCTATTCTTTCTGTGTAAATCTGAGGAAAACTAAGCATGCACGATTGAGCTGAGTGAAATAGTTATCTATTGTTTCCACGACTCTGGGACACGTTCTGATTCTAAAAGGGAAACATAGTGGTCATGTTTTGCGGCTGCCAGAAACTACTCCCTTCTTGCTGTCAAGGAGTTTCTAGTGGCCTCTGAGCTAGCTGGCACAAGTAATTAAGTTTAATATACTCGATAGGGACATACTGACCTTAGTCCTATGTCAAACCTATAGGATATATTATTCCAATGCGCAGAGCCTATTAGGGAAATAGGAGCTACACTACATGGCGCCCAACGGTTTGGTAAGGCGGTAATTCAACATTAGATACTGAGTAACTCAGCCGTGCTTTTTTCTCTCAGAGACCCCGACCCATATACTCCAAAAGACGTCTGGAGTAGGCAGGGTTTAGTATCAACCAAGGCTACATAGGGAAGTACCCTATATATTAGCTGTTTGGTTTGCTCAACGTTGAAGGATACAGTGTTCCAAAATATTGTGCACCTTATCTTTGTTTCCTTGAAACTTGTTCTACATTTTTCAAAAAACAAAATGCCTGACGGATACAATAACACCGAAAACGGTTGTGCTGCGGCTGATCAAGCCCAAGCAGCAGTTTTTAACAATACAGGTTTAAATGAAACCGAGGAGGGTGTTATAGACATCCCTCAAAACTTAAGAAGAGCCATCACTCTAAAACTTATAAAACATGGCCTACCGCCAAGAGGAGGTAGAGCAGTTTTCGTGATAGAGGCACATGAATCCCTTCAGACAGAGGTATTCTATTCATGGGCAATACTTCCTGAATGCAATCCAATATCACACACATTTCACTTCTACAAAGAAGATGATCCACCAGAGGAATACATTCCTTTCGAGGATATTGAAATTCCATTAACATACCAGGAGCATCAGCTCTGGTTTAAAGGCGCCCTAAAACATCACAAAAACATTACCAGGCTCGGTCCACTAGGTAGACCAGGAGCAACATGGCCGATTTTAGCCGGCTACACACCTCATCCTGAACTGGATATAATGACAGATGAGGAACTACATACTCAAATAAAAGAGTTAATAAAAATCTACAGACAATTGGTCCAATATGTCATGCGGACTCTTACAGTCCAACCACCATTCACTATTCAAAATCAGACCCCTCATCAGGGGACTACACTAAAAATAACACCACAGACTCTCAACTCAGTCATGGGTAAAATGCCCACAAAACGTGAGCAAATTCCGTTTTGGATAGCTCCAAAAATTACTCAAATCGAAGCAGTATTTCCAAATACTAGCCCGTATGAGAAACACAGAATCCTAACAATCAGTTTACCAATGGGGATCACACCACAACTGGAGGACTGCACCACTTGGGGTTCAGTCTTTGCTGCCATCTATACTAAAACACATGGCATTCCGTCAATTGCGGTAATACCTGATGTCCTAAAACAAATTCAAAACGAATACGGGGCAGAGCCTGCTCTAAATTTAGGTATGAAATTACTGAAAAATTTCGACCAGGTCTCAACAATAATATTATCTAATATTAAAGGGGAGGCAGCAGCAGTTGCGATCCAACAAAAATTAAGGGAATTCGATGTTACAGAACATCAAACTGAGCTACCCAGAATAATTGAACAATCTTATGCAGAATTAGGCAGAGATAGTTTGGGTGGAAGACCAGTGAAGCCGAAGCTATCTGAAAGTCCTGAAAAAGGACTCTATTAAACAAACTCCTACATCTTCTAAAAAGAAGTGGGAAACTAATAAACAAAATTCAAATGAGAAGCGTTCTCAATCCCGAGGTAGGTCTCCTCAAAAGGAGCCCTCTGAAAGGAGGTATAACCTCAGGAATAGGGATAATTTGAGAAAACCTGATAGGTATCATGATACTGATACACGTTCCTCTCGTCCCTTTCAGATCTCATCACAGACTTCGGAAAGAAGAGGACGAACGGAACACAGAGAAGAACGCCTGAAATCGACAGACGACAAACACGCTCCAAAAACTAAAACAAAACCTCAATTCTCCAAAAAGAAAGTAGCAGGTCTAAAGATTAGACATGCCGAGAATACTGAGAACACAACTCAAGAACGGAGAATGGGCTCAGACCATGCTGGACAGTGCAGCAGAAGTCACAATTGTTTGCCAGAACGTGAAGGAACTTCTGGAGATAGTGGACTTGAATGAATACATTAAAGTAGAGACTGTAGACACCAGGGTTAGTACTCCACAAAGGTTATTTGAAATAACACTCCGGATGGAGGGAAACAAACCTAGACAGGTGAAAGCACTTTTTTGGGAAAGACTATCAAAGGGCTATGACATACTTCTAGCAGAAAAAGACTGGCCACCACAATTTGTCAGGGAGTGCCCACATGGCGAGGACATTATTATGCCAGCCTTCTCCAACCATATTCCAATAAATCTAAAATATACATATGCCAGGAAATGGGCAGTAGCCCAGGCCCCAGCATTATATAAAAATCATGTAGGATGGGATGAGGATTCACCTCACCATAAAATACATCTGAAACATGAACCTACTGCACAAAGGCAGTACCCAATAAAGCAAGAAGCTAAAAAACAGGTCAGGGAGATCTTAGATCAACTTGAATATCAAGGGGTAATTGAAACATGCACCTCCTCAATGAACAATCCTTTGTTTCCTGTCTCCAAACCAGACAATATATATCATCTAGTTTTGGACTACAGACACCTAAACACTTGTTCTAAAACTTTTGCAGTGCAAAATGCACATAGCACAGCATTAATGAATAACATTGTGCGTAAAAAATATAACACAACATTAGGCATCTCAAATGGTTTCTTTTGTCAAAACATAGCACCTGAAAGCAGGTACTTAACAGCATTCTCCATAATGGGGACCCAGCGTCACTTTTGTCGACTCCCACAAGGGTTCAAGAATAGCCCAGGTTTATTCTCAGCGAGGGTAATGGAGTTACTACAAATTTATGACAATGAGGCATTGTCCTATGTCGATGACATCTATCTGACAGACGATGACCTGGATAAACACTTGAACAGGGTGAGCACCATTATGTGGGGTTTCGCCTCTGAGGGCTACAAGTTCAACTTTAAAAAGTCCCGAATTGCCCATCTCAATGTCCTATTTCTAGGATATGAGCTTTCAAGTGAAGGCAAGAGCTTGGCAGCTAACTTTTTAGAAAAGTGTGCGCTGCTCCAACCTCCAAAAACGCTAAAAAACTTACAATCCATCCTGGGTTTCCTAAATTTTGGAAGAACATACATTCTAAATTATGCAGAAAGGGTTAAACCTCTCTACGCATTAATCAAACCTGATTTTTCGATCAGAAACTGGACACAAGAACACACAGAAATCTTGCGTTCACTACAAGCTAACATGTTAGCAACAAATCACTTACAAACACGCGTAAGTCAACGCAATTTGGTGATCCGAATAATTTCGGGTCAATGCGGATTCACCTACTTAACTTTCAATGAGGGTGAGAAAATCCCAATAGCGTACAAATCACACTTGTACACACAAGCGGAAATGCGCTTCAGCTCAACTGAAAAAATTCTAACAGCAGTTCAAACCGCTGCAGCAAAAGAAAGAGCCTTAGCCCAAGGGAAACGCATTATTGTCGTAACCCCGGTACCTGCTTTAGAAGCGGTTACAAAAGCAAGCATTCCAAATGCTAAAGCATTACATCCAAGATGGATACAATGGGTTAATTCTCTTGCTGCAACAGATGTTGAATATGTTTTTGATCCAGATTTAAAAACACAAGCATTCCTGCAGTATGAACATGAATGTCCCCTGCCTACTGAAATTCTGCCTCTCGATCAGTACGAATTTATAATTTACACTGACGGATCCGCACAACCCGCAATCGGGAGTAAGCAAGCTTACAGTGCAGCGTGTGCTATCGTTAAAGGTCGCATGCGAGATGGCATCTTCAGACCTATGGTCACAAAAACGCAGTCCCTAGGAGATTGTACAGCTCAGCGAGCTGAACTACAAGCATTCAAACTGGCACTTGAAACTACAGATCGCGAATTCCCCACACTAATCGTGTGCGATTCTTTTTACTGTGTGCAGTCGTATAATGAATATATACAAAACTGGCTTGAAAATGGTTTCAAAGATGCGAAAGGTGGCACAATAAAGCACAAAATGCTTTGGGAACAAGTAGTTCAGTTGAAAAACGAACTACCAGAGGCTCACGTGATCCACACACTGAGTCATCAACGTGATGGCGTTCACGTTGCAGGGAATTCATTGGCTGATGAAGCCGCAAAGGGGCTGTGCAAACGGCTTCCGTAGCTGCGATCACTCGTTCAAAAACAAAAATAGACGGTGAGATAATGTTGGCTGTCAATGCTTCAAGCAAAGGCAGCAGTGCAGCGTTACCCAAAAAGTTTCCACTCAAGTACTCCTATGTAATTGATGCGAACAACGTTCCTTTTGCTCGAATCCCTGGAGTGGGGGCTAGGGAAATTCCAAACTTGGAACGTAGAGCAGCCTTGATTTATGAAACACATTTGGGGGAAGGTCTGTCACATCAAGGGATCTCTAAAACAATTTTGACGTTAAAAGAGATGTACTGGTGGCCTGGAATGAAGACAGAAATTCACATATTCATCAACAACTGCTTAGACTGTAAATTACACCGAGAGAGCCACCAGACACCATGCTGCGAATGCGGCAACCCAGTGCAGACACCATTGTTAGACAGCATTAGACTTTCTACGCACCTGCGTCCTACTGGACAAAGGCATTCCCACAAATACTGAATCTAGGTTCCTATGGTTATGGCCTCAGCGCTCAGCTGACGCTCGAACTGTTATAAAAGATTTGCAAGTCTTTATCGGCATATACGCAATAGGCACGTTACATTCTGACCAGGGTCCTGCGTTTAGCTCTCGGGCTTACAAAGACGCCATGGCCAGTCTGGGCGTTGCATTGCGGTACTCCTCTCCATTCCATCCTGAGGGAAATTCGGTTGTGGAAAGGAAAAACCGGGACATAAAGCAGTCTATAACAGCTAGAGTATTAGGCTCGGGTGACGGGTGGGTCAAACACCTTAGTGGAGTTCAACGTGCTTTGAACAACCTGCCAAGAAGTTCTCTAGGAGGGGTCACTCCATATGAGGTCCTATTTGGGACAAGAATGTGGGTACCAGACTTAGAAAACGTAGGCACAGTGGTGAAAAATAAACCCTTTGATATCAAAGATGGTTTGGCTGTTTTACAGGACTTAAACAAATTAAGAACGAAACAAAGCAACGTGTTCCTACAGCCAACCACCACTGGGGATCAACCGGCTGTCCCAGCAAGGCCTGTCTGGATTCCAAAAGTTGGCGATCTAGTCAGAGAAAAAATTGCGGACAAGAAGGAATTTGGACCTTCTTACAGACAACCAGTACCTGTCCTAGCAGTTCAAGGAACAAGAACAGTACTACTGCCGCCCCTTGCTGGAAGAAAGGAGAAAAGATTTGTGTCCATCGACCTCATCAAACCACAGTATGTGGCCAATACTAAATAGTAGGCCTCGTGGACTCTGACCTAGTAGCAAACGCACTCCTCTCGCTACTATCCAAGAGGTTCATACTGAAAGACTGATAACAATCGAGAATTCAGCAGAAACAGATGAAGGACTAAGCAACAATGCTATGGAAATCATCCCTCTTGAAGAACAAGTAACAGTTCGTCCAAATACACCTGTCTACACCAATGTGGCACGTGATGAACTGGTTCCAGTGATTTTTACAAATCCTGATGCAATTCCAACAATTGATAGAAGTGCTTCTGGCTATTTCATAAACTTTGATACGTTCTCAGAAGATCCAAGTGAACCTGAAACGACGCCAGCATCATTCAAATTCAAGCAGCAAATACAAGACTTTCTTCACTCTCTGAAAAAGACTTATTTGGTTTCTCCATGGATTGAACTCTGGATTACATCTGGACTTTTTGTTTTCCTGCTCTGGCTAGCTTTGGTTACAACTGTGAGCGTGCTTATTAGTGGCAGATACATCCATGCGAACACTGAAAACAAAGACGTAAACGTACTTTTGAAACCTCATAAATCTTCTCATCGTGAAGCAAGAGACTTGTCATCAGTGAACATCACAGCTGTTCCTATACACGACGGTATAGTGTGGGACAAAACAGATTTTGATATATTCGGTCCGACGGAAGAATTGAACATTCCACATTTGTTTAAAATTTCACTAAGTGATCTAATCTCGTCCAGTACCTATTCTGATGATTGGGACTTTGAGACTGTGACTGACATTATGTTTGACCTAGAAAAATCTGCTGCATTTTCTAAAAATGAATATTTAGAGGGTTCATCAGACTATGAACAACTGTATTGTTATAACCACTATGGTCATCATTATTTGCATAAATCTGCATATCCAAGAAATGTGTTTATGTTTAACCAATGGGAACATTGTCCTAAACCACCTAAAGGTAGTTCAAAAACATTTGCTAGTAAGTTTCCATATTTTTCAGGTTACAATACATCTGATCCAGAAATGTTTTACTATAAAAATGTGAACAAGACAGGACTGAAAATTATGTTAACAAATACAAAACAGATTTATTCTGCATTATTTAATGCCCAACTGTCTAGACAGGGTTTCGACTTTTGGAAAGACACAATAGACACACAAACTTTGTGGGGTACTAAAGAATGGCAAGTGCAGGGGATAGAAGCTTTATTTAGAGCCTGCATCATCCCTGAACAAATGATGTTTTTGAATGAAACAATCCAACAAACATCTTGTCTTGGATTAACCAAGATCAAAGAGATGAACACACCTTCTGTACCGACTCCTGCAAAAAATAACGAAACACAGGCAGTGGTGACAGTTGACAATATACTACAACTCAACAGATCTAATCCTGATTGGAAAAAATGGTTGATCTGGCCCACAGACACGAATAACTGTCAGGAAAGATTCCTGAATAAAACTCAGGGTTTTACCATTCATAGGCCAGACCCAAGATACGTCCAAAGACAACATCCGGGGGTAGTAACAACATACAGTGTAGGGAAATTATGCCTCGATTGGCTGCATACATCTACACTACAGGATGTGAAACAACACTTATCCTTTCTTGCAAAAGACGCAGACCTTAGGGATTTCTTGCTTGGACCAAGAAAACCACGCCAAAAACGTTTCATATATGCCGGCATTTATGCTGCCTACAATGAAGCATGGAAGGTGTCACAGATAGAGGCCGCAGAACGAATACGTGAACTTGATCGTATTAATTTAGAGAAAACACTCTATGTGGTCGACAATGGGTTAACAACTTTGTCCTCCAGAATTTATTCACTGGACGGCATTGTATCCTCTGCTATCGACATACTAGAACAAGATTTGGCGATGTTACAACAAGGCCAATCTCAATTACGTTCTATTATGTTATTAAGCTGGACGCTGCAATCATTGCGAGCGGGCTAAGTGCCTTGGCGTTTCATCAACACAACGGCTCTGTTTGCAGAATACAATCTAACTGATAAACAGATCGAAATGGCACAAAGAGGAGCAAAGTATACAGTGCTGAGCATTGAAAAACTGGAAAAGTTACTGTTAGACCTGGCATCCTTGGCGTGGGTATCCCTTCCATTTTTTGATGATGCCTCCAATGTTATTAATCTGTTTTTGCTGGTTTAGATACTTTGGGCACTGTGCCACTGCTATTCAGTGCCACAGTGCAAGTGCTCCCTATTGTAAATTGATGTATGTATTAGTGACTCCATGATTGGATGATTGGTTTACTTGCCAGTCCCTAGTACAGTGCACTGAGTGTGCCCAGGGCTTGTAAATCCAATACCGCTGGTGGGCTTGCAGCACTGGTTGTGCCACCCACAGAAGCAGCTTGTAAAATGTGTCTCAGGCCTGCCATCGCAGAGCCTGTGTGCAGCCTAGGGCTGCCATGTCGACTTGGTGAGTGCACCCACTTACCAGTCCCTAAACCTTCCCTTTACTGCATGTTGGTCACCCCTAAAGTAGGCCCTAGGGCAGGGTGCATTGTAAGTACAAGGTAGGACATGCCCTGGTGTGTGTGGCATGTCCTAATAGTGAATTACAGCCATTTTCGTTTTTCACTATTGCAAGGCTACCTGCTCCCCATAGGCCAGAATGGGCGGACTGACTATTACACCTTATAGTCAGAACTGACCCAGGGAACATGGTAGAAAAACGAATTTAGTATGCCTGAACTCAGGATGATAAAATACATCTTTTAGTGAAGTTGATTTTAACATTCTGTGTTTGAAAATACCACTTTTAGAAAGTGGGTATTTTCTTGCCTAACTATCCAAGCCTGCCTCTGCTAGGTTGTGTATTCCTTGTCTGGAGATTGAGTGACAGGGGCTGGGGGTGGCTACAGGAGACAGGGTGAGTCAGCACAGGGCTGAATAGAAAGATCTGCATCCAGAGTGGAGGGAGGAGTTGCACCTGGGTCTGAATAGGGTTGTGCCTGCCTTCCACAATGCTGGCTCCACCTCCTGCCGGGCGGCTGAGCTCTCTGCCCCACATTCTGAAAGGAAAGAAGGAGTCAGAAAAACAAAGTGCTCCAGGACTGACCAGAACTGGTTTTGGGCTAGGCAGAGGCCTCTCTGCCTCCAGAGAACAAAGAGAAAAGGTGTATAAAAAGGGGACCCAGACCCCTAGGAAATTAGATCACTTTTGGGAAACAAGAAGAAACCTTTGCTGAGGAGCGGAACCAAGAAGAAACTGAGGAGAGACTATCCCTAAGCCTGAAGTGCTGCTTGGGGGATTGGCCTGCAGTGGTTTGCCTGACTGCCAAAGAAAGGAGAAAGGAACTTTTGCTTTGCTGTGACTTTCATCAACTTGTGAAGGATCTCCAAGGGCTTGATTTTAGAGCTTGCCTCCTGCTGAAGTCTCAGGGACAACAGACTTCACCCACCAGCTCCCCCTGTGTTCCCTTGCTGGGAAATTGGACCTTCTGACACACTTGCGTGTCTCTGGGAGCTGGAAGCGCGACTCAACACGAAGAAGCGTGTCGCCGCAGCCGCTGAGTATCGCATCGCCGGAGAAGAGTGTCAACGTCGCAGCAGACGCCGGCGCACCCTGAAGAAGCGCGCTGCATCCTTCGAAGTGCCTCGCAGCACCGGAGAAGAGTGTCGCCGTCGTATCAGACGCCGTCGCATCCCCGGGGCAGAGCATCGACCTCGCATCAGACGCCGACGCATCGCAACACGAGGCGCGCCCCGCATCCCAGGAGAAGATCGTCGACTTCGCATCAGACGCCGTCACATCGCCAGGGAAGCGTGTCGCAGGGCCTGTCGCGGCTCCAAAGACGCATCGCAATCGCCGCACGGCCGTCGGGCATGCACGCATCACCTCTTCGTTGTCGCAACCTCAAGAAGACGCAACTTTGTTTCTTTTGCACCAGATCTTCAACGCATCACTGTCCTTGCGTGTAAGGGGCTATCGCATCACCTTCCCTGCAACACTTTCCATTGCCCTGCGTTACGCATCTTAAGGTACATTGAACTCAAAGTGTCGCATTTTCATTTTAAGAGGCTCAAGCTAATTCTACCATCCTTAAAGTACAGTATTGTGGATTATTTATGTCATTTATGGTCTTGTGGTAAATCTATATAAAAGATACTTAGGGGCATATTATCAAGGGCTGGCGATATAATTATCGCCGCTTTAGTGTCCGTTTTTGGGCGAAAAGCGGCGATAATTATATCGCAATATCATCAAGGACACGCTAGCGCGTGTTTCCTTGATGTAGAGCCCGTTTTTTCACAGCCTCGCCTTGCATCGCTAATGAGATGCAAAGAAGGCGTGGCTGTGAAAACAACACATGTTAATATCGCGAAGGCAGCTTTGCGATATTAACAAGGAGGTGCAGCGATAAAAATAATCGCTACCTCAGCCTTAACTCAGGAATTTAACGTCTGTTAAATTCCTGACTTAAGCATACTTTTCATGGGAGATGGATTCTGCTGATACGACCACAGGGTCGTATCAGCAGAGTTATCCCGTTTTGCAGGGAACATCGCTGGAAAACTAGCGATGTTCCCTGCAAAACGGCGATAACCTCGCTATCTCTGGAATTCTTATCGCCCTGGAGTAACGCGTTGTTAATAACGCGCTACCAGGGCGATAAATTCCAGAGATAGACGGCGATAATTATCCTAGCGCTAAGCGCGCTTTGCGATAATTATCGCCGTCCCTTGCTGATATGCCCCTTATTTTTATAATACAACCTGTGTGGTGTCCATTTGTAGTGTTGTCACTAGATTACTGTATGTGTTCACAAATGCTTTACACACTGCCTCTGAACTAAGCCTGTCTGCTCGTGCCAAGCTACCAAAAGGGTGAGCAGGGGTTATTTCAGGAGTGTACCCCCTTACTCTGACTAGAAGCAAGGGTCCCGATTTGGACAAAGGTACCTACCTCTGCCAACTAGAGACCCCCAGTTCTAACAGTTACCATTCACAGTGGCAGAAAAACCAGCTACAGAATGGCTTATTCATGGCAAAATCACACTACCTGTGACTACTTTTCAGTTTCAGTATTGCCCCAGACAAATGCAAGCAGGCAAATATGAAAGGTTGGGTAAGGAATACATTAAGACATCTTGGGCTTTGCCGTATACATATAGATGTTGGAGCGGGGATCGTGAAGTGTTTTTGAGCGGTAAAAACTGTAAACGTGCACTAAGCGGTTCACTTGTATGTCAGGATATTTCCTTGCACGGGGCTTGTAATGGTTCTGTGGCAAATTTGTCTTGCCATCAGCAGGGTACACCAGCGGCTTCCTATCCTGATGACAGCATTCATTGAGATCTCACAGACGCTTCCGGCTGCTGCTGAGGTACGAGAAAGAACTACAGGCACACAGGTAACAACGGACGCGAACATTGCGACAATTGAAAGCAATTCTTCACATCTCTGTGCGATTAACCTGCTTCACGAGGTGTTCCAACTCACACCAACTACAGTGGATGATGTTTTGTCTATAGAAATAGATGATCTCATGTTTACACCAGACCCGTAAACAGACTCTGATTCAGCATACAGTGTTCCAGAAATACAGCAACAATTTGGCCTTCATTTTACAAAAACTAGCCTTATAGTACAGACTTGGCGGTCCTTGCACAGACATTTAGTCATCATATGTGTCTAAAACCAGTTCATTTGATTTTCAAGACATGAAATGACTTTGATTTTTGAACAACTTATCGAACATTTTTTTGTCACATGTAAATATTACTGCTTATTTTCATTCCAACTGCATTTATTTTGGAAAACTTTATGCCAGAAATGATAAGCAATGCTTCCAATGTACAGTACCTTTTGCATTCTAATATGTTTTTTTTTAAATGCCTTTTTTAAATGGTTTTATGAAATATTTTAGAAATATGCGGTACTCCATTTTTATGTTTAGCATTTTTAATGTTTAGCATTTATGTATTATCGTATACACGAAAGTGGAGTGGGTGTTGTATTCCTCTTAGGGTGTCCATAACGGGCTTTCCAATATCATGTCCTTATATAGGCACAATTCGCCCTGCCCTTATATAGGTACAAAATCCCAGGCCTTATTTAGGCATTAAACCATGCACTCAAAATACAGGCATGGTCTCCGACATCCGTCCACCCTAACGTCACAACGAGTTCATGAAGAACAGACCCTTAGGCTGCGGGAGTTTCCCTAGTCCAGGACTATTGATTTCTTCAAGGACTCATATATTATGTATGAACCGTTATTCCTTAGGGGTTCATTCATGACGTCTTTCGCTGTCCAATTCACGTCAATGCTAACATTCCTAATGTACTCTCAGGTATAAATATACCTTCCCTAGCCCCTGTTAACTGGAGGAGACCTCGACTTCAAAGGAGCCCGTATCCCGGCCTGACGCACTGAGAAGACGCTGTCATCCCTGCACGCAGAGAGTCCCGCTTCCAGTGATCTGACTTCCCTTGCGGGGTGTTGGAGTTCGAGTCTGGCAAAGAGATTCCAACCTCTCTCATTCTTCAGGTATGGAGCTGATAAGAACCTAGAGGGACTCTTGGCATACTAGGCATACTAGTGATCCAGCGCAATATTAGCCAACAACATTCATACACCATATACTCACTTGGGCCCATACATTCACACTACACTAATACTTACGCTGGGTGTCAGATGTACTCTTTTATCAAAGTCCCTGCTACCAATTACCTTCTGATTGAAGAGTAATAACTTACCAATGGATCCTTTGCTAATTGGGAAGTTTAAAATGAGTGACATTCATTATAGTACATAATCCTGAAATAACCACTGAGTCAGGAAGTTTTAAAATGTTTATCTAAAGTTTTAGCAGAATAAAATACAGAAAACATGGTACTTGATTGAAATACCCAGGAAAAAGCATAGAAATGATTTTGCTAATAAATGACGGTGTTTAAGGAAGAGGAGAAGATAGAGACAGCAGCGCAACTAAAGGTTGCAGTATAGTTACCTAAATGCGAGAACCAAGCCCCTTGGCCAAGGAGTTGGAAAAAATAGGACCCAGGAAGGATGAAGATCAAAGACTTCTTCCAGGATCAGGACGGGACCGGTGAATTCTCTACAACAACGCCTGCGCCGTTCCCCTCTCTGATACTCGACTTCTCTCGATTCTCCCGTGCCTTCCTTCTAATGGACTCCGCTGCCCCCTCCTCAGGACCTCTTCTGGACAGGGATTCAGTCAGCAACCGATCAGCATGGCAGTCTGGAGCTCTTCTGCGTGTTCTGAGAGTCAGCTCTCTCGCAACATGGACGCCTGTTCTTCGTGAAAGTATGCTCTGACTAATTAACTAATGCTATATTCTATTATACCCTTCTACGCCCATATACCTCCCCTTAATGTTGCTAAAATATGGGACCACTACTTCTGATTGGACAGGGACAGGGGGTGGATTCTCGCACCATATCGATTTGGCCTAAATTGTAAAGCCTATTGTCTTTACGTTCCCTCGCCTTCAGATTAATACATTCACTTTATTTCCCACCCGTCTCACAACAAATGTTATACAATTTACAGGGGAAAAGTATCATTTTTGTCCTCCGGAAACATGAAGTACAGCATCTTCGGCCAATGGGTCATGGCCTTGGAAGACGTCCAAGTTGACTTCACTTGGCAGGCACACAGGACACATGCGCAGAACCATCTGTCTCTCGAGTTTCAAGTCACCAACCGAGGCCGAAGTTTACGAATTACTAAAAGTGCAAGAAGAAAATATTAAAATCACAAATAAAAAGTTGCACTGTATACCCACTTTCCCTACTCTATTCCCAATTAATTTTAATACTATCCTGCATTAGTAGCATTAAGAAAACGACAATTTAATAATGACATGAGAGCAAGCTGAAGCATGTGAAAACATTTAGCAGCCATTTTAGTGCACACTGCGCAGAAGCAGAAGTTTCCCACCAAGCAAAGAAAGACGTCACACCATGTGATCAGGTTGCGACATGCGCATTGAGGTTCCCGCGCTTTAGCGGACATTTTGGATTACAGACAAGCGTTATTCATTAGTAAAACACATAAGCAAGCTTCTGTCCCTCTTGTGTTTGTGAATGCAAAGTTTAGTTTTGACAATACAAGTTTAATAAATTAATACTATGAGGAAGATTGCGTACAAGCAAGTTTCATTTTTGAAACCTTGCTCCATCAATCCCTCTCTGATGGCGTTTCTGAGCCATCAAAAATACTACCCTCAATCAGATGCCAACTTTTAGCAATTCGTTTCATTCTCATTTTTACATTTTCTGTTTTTCACATCCCCTTTCAACTTTTTGTATAAATCACTTTTCCATTCTTCAAGTTCTATTTCATCTAGTTTTCTCTTCTTTCCTTTTCCTGTCACTTTATATGTTCCATTCTTTCTACAGCATTTGCACCATATTGTTATTGCCAATATTATTATTGCTATCCCTGCTAGGGGTACTAATATTTGACCTATAAGTCCTTTCCCTATATTAGCAAACCAGGTTCCAATTGACGAGATACTATTTGTCAATCTTTCCCATACACTATCAACTTCCAGTGGTTTAAGTTCTTTCTCAAGTTTAGTTATGTTCTGAATATACGTTCCAATTTCTGCACTCTTATCAGGAATATAAGTGCAACAATGTTTCGTCTTCAATAATTTACAGACTCCTCCCTCTTTTGCCAATAGAATGTCAAGAGCAAGTCGATTTTGCATTACCAAGGATCTAATCGCAATCATCTCCGTATTAATCATTAGAAAACCTCCAGCAGTATCCGTTGATAAACGATCAACCACTGTAGACAATTTACATATTTTCCTTGAGTTCAGAATTATTCCCACTGAAGGTATCAATGCACCAAATATATCACCTACAATTTCTGAAAAACTAGCTCTTTTACTACGTATTAATTCATTATTGTTTTCATTGCTTCTGGTGTTTCTTTTTACGTGGTATATCTTTGGAAAAACTATTCCAAAATAACAACTTCCATACCACTTTGCAGGAAGCCTAAAGTAAGCCTTATTCCCACATACATAATAGATTCCAGGAAAAACTGAATCTGTTCCTCCTTTGAGTCCCCAACCTCCAAGAATTAAAAAATTGTGTTCACATTCACTGGTACCGATGAAAACATTGTTATAATCAGTCTTTAACCTATGAAGACAAATTTTCCCTTTCTTTACGAAATCCAGAGCCATTGCAGCTTGAGCTTTACCAGGTGTATAACTCCCTTCCTTCTCCGCCCAAGGTGGCAACTGAGCCTTATGCTCTGAAGCTTTCTTTTGAAAATCATGTCTTCTATCTTCTACTAAATTCAAAACTATCTTTTCTTCTTCTAGTAAAGAACATGTTAGATTGTGTCTATGTGCATGTGTTATGTCTATCGATTTCATTGTTAAGAAAAACTCTCCCATAAACTGTGCGTCTTGACTACTAAGCACTGGGTTCATACTCTTGCGAATCGGAACCTCAGAAAATATCACATCTAAGTTTCAATAATAATACTGTAGCCTACTTGTTCTATAAAATAAACTTGTTAATACACTACATGAGATGCCATATGTCAGTGGTAAATGATGGTATGTTAATCCTTGAGCTTTCAAAATCTTCAAGAATGATATAAGTCGAGTCAGGACCCTTGAATTTGTTATTCACAAGTCTCAGTCTTTTACTTTTTCTTTTTCCTGACTTTTTCTCTTGTTCAGTTTGACTTGTCACTTCAGGTACTTGTTCTGGATCTTCACTTCTGGTTGTTATGTGGTATTTTACTCTTTTAATGACACTTGGCCAATGATCTCCTTTTCTTATTTTCTTTGTTGGCACTGTTTCTCTGTTTACGTCTTCAAAGATCTCGTTATTTTCACTTCTTAATACTGTTTTGTTTTCTTTGATTACTGCCTCTTTTGTTTGTTCTTTTTCAGGTCTGATTGGTTTCTCTTCAGTAGCTCCACAATGACTTTCAAGATGTTGGCTTTGTTCCTTTTTTATTTCTTTATGTTCATTTGTATCAACCCCTTTTTCTTTAGTGAATTCTTCTTGATCTAACTGCTTCTGATCAGGGCTTATTGCACTGTGAACTTCTGCAGCCTGACCGGATTCTTCTAACCCTGTCTTTCCCTGTGTAAAGTCTATTAAATCTTCACTGTTTTGTGTCCAATTTTCTTTCCCTATCTTATTTTGTTCAGGATCTTTTACTATCTTTTCTTCTTGATCCTGAACTGCTTCTTCTTCACCTATCTGATCTTCTTCAATTTCTTCCAATTTCGCTTGACTTCTTGTTCTGTGGTATACTTCAGGAACTTCTACCACTGGTATCCAATCCTGACTTGTGCTCGGTTGTTCTCCGTCAGCTTCTCTCGAACCTCGATCCTGAGTTTCCTCTGCTGGGCAGCCTTCAGCTTCTTCAGTGATTGGTGTTGTCTGTGAATTCTCCTCTTCAGGGTCTGGTACTCTCTTTGTGTGGCTTACGTGAATCCAATTAGGAAATCTTGCACACTGGTGTTCAATATAACTTGACATGGTCTGCTCTACCTGGGTGATAAACACGTTTCTCTGGTGTGATTCTTCACTACCACCCAATCACCAGGATTCAGATCATGTTCTAGTTCAGGCTGCCTGGAAACTGCGTCTTCTCCAACCTGATGAGAGACAGAACGCACTAGGTCAGCTAATCCTTTGCAATAAACCAGAACCATATCATCAGATATATTTACTACTTTGTTTGTGGGAACATGTGTTTGTCTCATTGCTCTTCCCATCATTATTTCATGGGGGCTCAATCCTGTTGTTCTGTCAGGTATGCTTCTTATTCTCATCAAGACAAGTGGCAATGCGTCTGGCCACTCTAATGATGTTGATGCACACATTTTTCCCAATCTTGACTTTATAGTGCCATTCAATTGTTCAACCACTCCAGAAGCCTCTGGGCGATATGCACAGTGCAATTTCTGTTTGATTTGAAATGCTTCACAGATTATCTGGATCACTTCGCTATTAAAGTGTTTTCCTCTATCTGATTCCAAAGATACTGGGAAACCAAACCTAGGTATGAGCTCTCGTAACAACAGTTTTGCAACTGTAATACTGTCATTCCTCCTAGTAGGGTAAGCCTCCACCAACTTTGAAAACAGACACACTATGACTAGTACATATTTTAGTCCTCTGCATGGTGGTAACTGTATGAAGTCGAACTGGAGTCTTATAAATGGGCCCTCTGCCTTTCCAATCTTTCCAAACCCAATTATCGTTTTCCTGCCTGGATTATGCATTTGGCAAGTTAGACATCTCTGGCAAAGACTCTCTGCAACAGCCCTGAATTTGGGATTGTACCAATTTTGTCTGAACAGCCTAATCATTGCATCTCTCCCTATGTGTGAGTCTCCATGGTGCATTCTAGCCATTTGTGAGAGTAAACAGTCTGGCATGACTGGTCTGCCATCTGCACTGATCCATACTTCATCTTCTCCTCTTTGGGAGCAACCCACTTTGATCCACAAATTTTTCTCACTTTCATCAACCTCATCTTGCAATTTCTTCACCTCATTCCAAGTTTCAGGTGGCCTATACAGCATAAGTTGGCAGCTGATTCCCATTCTTTCCACCCTCTTATTGACTGACGTTCTGGTTTTGGCACAATGTTGAGCCACCAGGTCTGCATATCTGTTGCCGACTACCACCCAGTCATCTCCTGACTGGTGTGCGGCACATTTCACCACAGCCAATTCTTTTGGTGATTGTATTGCTTCTAGCAATTCCCTTACAAATTGTCCATTTTTAATGGGGGATCCTGAAGAAGTCATGAAATCCCTCTGCATCCACAGTTGGCCAAAATCATGCACAACCCCGTAACCATATTGACTATCTGTAAATATGGTCACTCTCTGATTCCTCCCAATTTTGCAAGCTTTTATCAAAGCAATCAATTCAGCTACTTGTGCAGATTTTACTCCTGGTAAATAGGATGCTTCGACTATTCCAGTTAATTCACATACCGCATAGGCAGCAGTTAGTTTACCATCTTCATGTCTTTGACATGAACCATCGACAAATAGCTCCCTGTCTGGCTTTTTAAGAGGCTGTTCCTCTATGTCTGGGCGTGGTTTTGTACATAATTCTGTAATTTGTACACAATCATGTTCATCTTCTTCGTCATCTTTATTTGTTTCATGATATGGGTCCGGCAATAAAGTTGCTGGATTTATTATTGTACACCTTACCATGGTCACATTTTCAGCACCCATAATTATCCTCTCATATTTAGTCAGCCGACTAGGAGTAAGATGCTGAGTTCGGGTTCTTGTCAACAGAATGACAACTGCATGTGGAACATACACTTTTACAGGATGTCCCATCACAATTGACTCGCTTTGTTCAATGCTCAAACAAGTTGCTGCCACTGCTTTTAAGCATCCTGGCAACGCGGCTGCTACTGGGTCCAATGTAGCAGAAAAGTACGCTATAGGACGTCTGTCTAGTCCATGTCTCTGAGTTAGGACAGAAAGTGCACAATTTTCTCTCTCTTGACAGAATAATGCGAATTTTCTTTTATAATCAGGCATGCCTAAAGCAGGTGCTGAACAAAGTGCGTTTCTCAATTTTACAAAAGCTTCTACACTTTCATCCTCCCACTCAACAGGGTCCTTTGCTTTCTTTTTCGTCATGTTAATTAAGGGCTTAGCTAACATGGAAAAATTTGGTATCCATTGTCGACAGTAGCCTACTATTCCTAGGAACATTCGCACTTGTCTTTGGGTTACAGGCATTTGCATTCTCTTTATTACTTCTACTCTTTCATAGGTTACTCTTCTTTTTCCCCTCTCAATTTGATGTCCCAGATATTTAACAGCTGTCCTGCAAAACTGTAACTTTTCAGGTGAGACTTTATGCCCTTCCTCAGCCAAAAGATTTAATAATGCTATGGAGTCAACAACACAGTCTTCTATGGTGGTCGACGCCACCAATAAGTCGTCGATATATTGGACTAAGACTGAGCTTCCTGGCATCACTGGTTTTTCCAGGCACTTTTTCAGTATCTGGTTAAAGATGGAAGGACTTTCTGTGTACCCCTGAGGAACACGATTCCACACATAGACCTTGTTCTCAAATTTAAATGAGAAAAGATACTGGCTGTCTGGATGCAATGGTATTGAAAAGAATGCTTGACACAAATCAATTACTGTGAACCATCCTGCATTCCAAGGGATCTGGTATAGAATTACTGCAGGATTTGGTACTATGGGACAACATGGTTCCACAATCTTGTTTATTTTACGCAGGTCCTGAACAATCCTATATTTTCCACTAGGTTTCTTTAGTCCCATGATTGGTGAATTACATGGGCTACTCATTACTTCTTTTAGGATGTTTTGTTCTACCATTCGTTTTATTTCTTCAATGACTCCTGCTTTTACTTCTGCACTCATTTTGTACTGTCTGGTATTTGGGAAAATTGCACCTTCTTTTACCGTAATTTGAACTGGATCTATTTTTGCCATAAGTCCTACTTCTTTTCCGGTGAAATCCCATACTATTGGGTTTACTGCACCTTTTAATTCTCCTGGTAACTCATCTCTTGTTATTAACGAAAACATTTCGTCTATTTCTGTACCTTGTTTTGCAACCATAATTTTATATACATGGTCCTCATCTGGTGTCTGAACTGCCACACCATCTGGCGTGCAGAAAATTGTACAGTTCATTTTGCACAATAAATCCCTACCTAATAAATTCACTGGGCTAGAATCGCACACTACAAATTGGTGCATTTCTCTGAAGTTTCCTATTTTGACTTCCATTGGTTCTGTAAGAGGCCTTCTAATTCTTTGATTAGCTACCCCTACTACTTGGATATCTTCACCAGAGAGAGGAAGGTCTGGGATGTCTGCTGATCTCACCGTAGACCTGGTAGCACCAGTGTCTAAAAGGAAAGTAATATCATTACCTTTCACATTTCCTTCAACATATGGACCAGACTGATCTACCTGTAAGGATGCGCCAAGTACGCACTCCTTCTTCCCCTCTCCTAGGCACCGTCATGAGTTGAATTCACAGTAATTGTCCTGCAAAAGAAATTGTGATGTCATATAATCATTCTTACCACTCCCTCCTGGGTATCCAATATCTGTACCATGCTTTGCTCTGCTTACATTACCCTGAACAGGTGGAGGTGGTAATTGACTCTGGGGATTTACACCCTGCTGTGAGTCATTCTGCGTCTGTGGATTTAAGTTTTGATTTGGGCCATTATTATTCCGAATCTTTTTACATTCATCCTTCCAATGCCCCAATTTTCCGCATCCATGACAAGGAAATTTCTTTTTAGCTTCTTCTCTACTCATTCGTCCTCTAAATTTTCCACCATTTCCCGTATCACCACTCGTTCCAGAATCTTTTCCTTGATTTTCACTCGGATTTTCCAAATTAATTCCCTGCTTTTCTGCCATTTTCACCTGAGCCCACATCACCTTTTCTTGTAATTTCTTGTGTCTATCCTCAATATCGTCTCCACAATATTTTGCATACTTCAGAATCTCATCTATGGGCTTTCCCTGCTAACACAGCATGTGCTGTTTAATCATCTGGCAAATCTCTGGCTTCAGACCGTAAACAAATCGATACACAAACTGATTCATGTTTTTGTCTCCAATGTCCTCGAATCCACTATACTGTTTAAACACCTGCAATAAACGCTCATAATAGGAATGTACTGTTTCACTGGCTTCTTGGGTGGTTCGATCTATTTTCACCCAATCTGTTTCTTTTGTGGGTATTTTCCCTTTCAGGTATGTTATCACCTGCTGATACTTTTTCATTACATCATTTGACGGGGCACCTGTCTTCGGATCTCTAGGATATTCATCACTAGGCCAATCGACTGTAATTTTACAATCTGTCCATAAATCGGCAGGTACCACTATGTCAAACAACCCATCTAAATCCTTCAACAATACCTTTGACACCTTCACAAACCTTTCAACCTGCTTGTACCATTCAATTGGTTTTTCCCTCAATTTTGGAAAATCATTCGTAAATGATAAAATATCCTGTCTGCTCCATGGGACATGTACATATCCTCCTCCCGCAACTTCTCGCATTGGATACATTTGATCTGCTTTTCCTGCTTCCTTCATCACATATTCAGATGCTGTTCTACTTGTTCGTGCCTCTTCCTTTTTCTTGGCCCACCTAGTTCTCCATTTATCTAGGTCTCCCCATTTTTGTAAAACTAACATTAATTCTCTTATTTGTAATCTTCTTCCAGAGGCATTCATATTTTCTAAGTCTTTATCTGAAAATTCTGCTCTATAGGGTTTCTGTAATACCTTTGATCTCCCTATTTCTATTCCCATCTGTAATGCTAAATTGGACAATTATTCATGAAATAACCTTACATTTCTGGTGATACTCCTGCATAGGAACAATAATTCTTCTTCATCATAGGTATTTAAGCGTTCTAATTCTACATTTCCTGCTATTATTTCTTCTAATTCGACTTTTAATTTATGGATATCCATTATTTTTGGAGGTGTGCACTGTCTAACTGACCCTTGCACCCATCGTTCTAAATCTTCAGGTGTTACTATGGTAGCACTTTTTGCTCCCGATGAAGTTACTAAACTTACATCTTTTGAACCTGCAGGTACATCTTTTCTTGGAGTACTATTTACAGAACCTCGAATAGGCAAGTCCATAAGTGATATTGTGGATTCACAGTCACTAAATTGATCCTCAATTATAACTGGAGCGTCAGGTCTGGGATTACTCACAGGAGTAGGTGTAAGTATGGGTTGAGGACAATTTCCCTGAGTACCATATAATGGAACTACTGGACCAATTGTTACAGGAATAGTCAATGAATCAGGGTGTACTTTTATCTGAGTTATTTTCTGTATTAATTCTGCTCTGGTCTTTTCTAGGGCTTCTTTTTCTTTGTCATGAAGTATTCTAGTCGGGGTAAATTCATGCATTACTTGTGGTACCATTGGAGTTTTCGGTGGTGCACTTGGGGTGCATCCACTTGTCCCTTTCTGATATGGTGGGGGATTTCTTAACATTTCTTCCATAAATTCGTCTTCAGACTCCTCATTTCTCATTAAATGTTTTGTCTTTTCTGTACATTTTCCTCCTGATTTCTCTCCTTCTGTGAATAATGGATACAGTCCTTCTGTAATCATTGCCCTTCTCCATTGTTTCATCTGACCCTCTCTAGACTCACGTAAATATCTGGGGTAAAATCCTGGGTAACTCCTATTACTTCTAGATCGGTCCCGCTCAAATGCCTCGGTTTCCCATTCCTCTAGTGCTTCGTACTGAGTTAATCTAGGTCTGGGTTCTAAGTCATTCATCCTCAATCTCAAGTTCTGAAGAATTCGCCCATTGAACGTGCCATTCTGGGGAAATGCTAATATTCCATCATTTTTGGTGTATTCTATCCAATTCTCCATCCATACACAAGTATGATAACCTCTCTCCATCATCATAAATGATGCTGGCGTTTTAGCTGGTGGAATAATAATTCCTTCTCTAGTTTTGATTGGTTTGTCCTTTTTAAAATAATTCTTAATCTTTTGCAAAAATGAAATTTTTCTCCTTTCTCCGTACATTCTATCTAATCTTCTGTGTACAAAATTATATTCTGCAAAACCTAGGAATCTCCTATCCGGACGAGTTCCTGTTAAAGTAGGATCGCGTTTTAACATGCAATACTTATCCACTAAGAATTTTGCTTCTATAATTTCGACCAATCAAATGTCTGCTATCTTTTATTTCCGAGCCAATCCTTGCGCGGCCTTTTGGTGACGTTTGTCTGTCAACCCCTCCTTTACAATCTGCTCTTTTCTGTCCTCGCTGGTTTAACCAATCCTAGCGCGGCACCTGTGACGTCAGTACTACTCCTGACTACTGACCCCTCCTTTACAAGTGTCTCTCCACACCCGCTGTTTCAACCTACCACAGCGTGGCGTTTTGTGACGTCAGCTCCCTCTCCGGCAACTGACCCTCCCTTTACAAAAATTTACGCAAACTTATTTTCTCTATAAATCTTAATTAAATTTCAGTAACAACATAAAACATTCGCTATCGTGCCAATTTCCACTAATTTTGAAAAGGATAGTTTCTTCCACACTTTAGTAAAACCTTTCCGTTTACTAAAACATATACTACGAGTAAAACACTTCCGTCTACTCTTCACACAAGCTCCAGAAGTACCTGTTACTTCTCCAATGTTACCCTTACTAGGTGATATAACATCAAATTTTTATCAGCGTACCCTTTTTGCTATTACTCACACGCATAGAGTCCCTAACGAGTACTTGAAGTCCTGCTTAACTTCTCAGTACTATTTCTGCCTGACAGATAACCTCACTGCAGTATGGCTTCCACTTGCCACCCACTATTCTTTTTACCTACCCCGGGGTATTCTGGACAACATATAACAAAACTCAAAAATAATCGGATGTTAGTTCATAAAAATACAAATAAAATTCTCATTACCCAATTAACAAAGAGTAACAAAAACCGTCCTCTGCTTACCAGAAAACTGATCCAGCGCAATATAAGCCAACAACATTCATACACCATATACTCACTTGGGCCCATACATTCACACTACACTAATACTTACGCTGGGTGTCAGATGTACTCTTTTATCAAAGTCCCTGCTACCAATTACCTTCTGATTGAAGAGTAATAACTTACCAATGGATCCTTTGCTAATTGGGAAGTTTAAAATGAGTGACATTCATTATAGTACATAATCCTGAAATAACCACTGAGTCAGGAAGTTTTAAAATGTTTATCTAAAGTTTTAGCAGAATAAAATACAGAAAACACGGTACTTGATTGAAATACCCAGGAAAAAGCATAGAAATGATTTTGCTAATAAATGACGGTGTTTAAGGAAGAGGAGAAGATAGAGACAGCAGCGCAACTAAAGGTTGCAGTATAGTTACCTAAATGCGAGAACCAAGCCCCTTGGCCAAGGAGTTGGAAAAAATAGGACCCAGGAAGGATGAAGAGCAAAGACTTCTTCCAGGATCAGGACAGGACCGGTGACCTCTCTACAACGACACCTGCGCCGTTCCCCTCTCTGATACTCGACTTCTCTCGATTCTCCCGTGCCTTCCTTCTAATGGACTCCGCTGCCCCCTCCTCAGGACCTCTTCTGGACAGGGATTCAGTCAGCAACCGATCAGCATGGCAGTCTGGAGCTCTTCTGCGTGTTCTGAGAGTCAGCTCTCTCGCAGCATGGACGCCTGTTCTTCATGAAAGTATGCTCTGACTAATTAACTAATGCTATATTCTATTATACCCTTCTACGCCCATAGACCTCCCCTTAATGTTGCTAAAATATGGGACCACTACTCCTGATTGGACAGGGACAGGGGGTGGATTCTCGCACCATATCGATTTGGCCTAAATTGTAAAGCCTATTGTCTTTACGTTCCCTCCCCTTCAGATTAATACATTCACTTTATTTCCCACCCGTCTCACGACAAATGTTATACAATTTACAGGGGAAAAGTATCATTTTTGTCCTCCGGAAACATGAAGTACAGCATCTTCGGCCAATGGGTCATGGCCTTGGAAGACGTCCAAGTTGACTTCACTTGGCAGGCACACAGGACACATGCGCAGAACCATATGTCTCTCGAGTTTCAAGTCACCAACCCAGGCCCAAGTTTACGAATTACTAAAAGTGCAAGAAGAAAATATTAAAATCACAAATAAAAGGTTTCACTGTATACCCACTTTCCCTACTCTATTCCCAATTAATTATAATACTATCCTGCATTAGTAGCATTAAGAAAACGACAATTTAATAATGACATGAGAGCAAGCTGAAGCATGTGAAAACATTTAGCGGCCATTTTAGTGCACACTGCGCAGAAGCAGAAGTTTCCCACCAAGCAAAGAAAGACGTCACACCATGTGATCAGGTTGCGACATGCGCATTGAGGTTCCCGCGCTTTAGCGGACATTTTGGATTACAGACAAGCGTTATTCATTAGTAAAACACATAAGCAAGCTTCTGTCCCTCTTGTGTTTGTGAATGCAAAGTTTAGTTTTGACAACACAAGTTTAATAAATTAATACTATGAGGAAGATTGCGTACAAGCAAGTTTCATTTTTGAAACCTTGCTCCATCACTAGGCTTAAACATACTCCTAGTATACCATAGTAAGGAATACTTCACCTACTTCATACCTCGTCCTACACCTAGGTTAGGTTAGGTACATTGGGGTAGAACTAGCTTAGCAACGCATCGTATGAGTACTCGCATTTTTAGTCTGTGTTATTTATGTAACAGCATCTGTACTAAAAGATAATGCTATCGCAGTATTATTTATTTCTACTGCTCACCCTGTACATTATTTATCTCGCATACTGTCTTGTGATCGTAACAGCACATTATACTTACACCAGAAACAAGACTGTTCAATAAATCTTTTATTGAAAACGCCCGTCTATTCTTTCTGTGTAAATCTGAGGAAAACTAAGCATGCACGATTGAGCTGAGTGAAATAGTTATCTATTGTTTCCACGACTCTGGGACACGTTCTGATTCTAAAAGGGAAACATAGTGGTCATGTTTTGCGGCTGCCAGAAACTACTCCTTCTTGTTGTCAAGGAGTTTCTAGTGGCCTCTGAGCTAGCTGGCACAAGTAATGAAGTTTAATATACTCGATAGGGACATACTGACCTTAGTCCTATGTCAAACCTATAGGATATATTATTCCAATGCGCAGAGCCTATTAGGGAAATAGGAGCTACACTACAGCACTTCATCCTGGAATTGCTGGCAGCCATCTTGGGACCAATATAAATGATAGTACCCCATTGAAATGCATTGTAGTGAATCGAAGATTTTGAGGGTTACCAAAAGGAGAACTATAAAGGGTGATAACAGACTTTAGTTACATTAGAATTCATTTGTTGATGGCACCATACTAATTTCAGGAATTGTGATGTGTTCTAAGGTGATTTTACCCTGTGAAAAACCCTCTGCTGGGATATCATGAATCATGTTTGAGAGAAAACTATTTTCACATGCTTGTCCCATACAGTTATGGAAGGTGCTCCAGAAGCTAAAATGAGAGCATATTTTCTGTAAATTCACATTATCTTTCTCAGTCATGTGAGAATGAAGTCTGACATTCTCAGTAAAACATGTACATCCAACAAGGGCAGAGACTGTCAGTTGATTCCTTTGTGTTCTACTGCAGCTTCCCAGAGTGTTCTAAAGAACAACTAGAGTGCTAACAGCCTTACTTATGACAAAAGTATGGCACACCTGAAGCCATCTTGATTGGAATAAACTGGTAACACTTAAAACATTTAATTTAAAAAGGAACAAAATGATGGGGTTCATTTTGTAATAGAAATTATGGTTAGTGCTGTAAAAAGAAAAATTAGGACATGTTTCAAGTGTGATCTCAAATATCTTCCTGTTATATTTCAACAGGAGCAGCCTGTCAGTTGATGCCTTTGTGTTCTACTGCAGCTTCCCAGAGTGTTCTAAAGAACAACTAGAGCGCTAACAGTCTTACTTATGACAAAAGTATGGCACACCTGAAGCCATCTTGATTGGAATAAACTGGTAACACTTAAAACATTTAATTTAAAAAGGAACAAAATGAGGGGGTTCATTTTGCCATAGAAATTATGGTAAGTGCTGCAGAAAGAAAATTTAGGGCATGTTTTAAGTGAGATCTCAAATCCTCTTCTATTTCATTAGAAAATTCTGACATGCAGACTGAAACAATCACTTTCAATACCAGCAGTAGACTTCCAGTTAACTCCCTGGTGAGCAGTAGCTTTACTACAGTGATCTAATGAACAACTAGAGTGCTAACATTCAGAATTTATGGCAAATGTGTGACACATCTGAATGCCTTCTTGATGGAATCAAAGTAAAAAACTGAAAGCATTTCCTACTGAGGAGACTGCAGTAAATGACGAAATTAGGAAACTTCATAACAAATAAGTCTCCCAAGATTGCTACCAGAGAAAAAAGAGGCCAAATGTAGCACAAATATCACCCAGATGTAGCCCACATATAGCCCAATGACAGAAGTGTGCAAAACACTTTTTATTTTTAGTTTTTCTGCAGTTTTATATAGTGCAAACTGGTCAGGTATTGGAGCGTTACATCTTACTTGGACCCCTTATTGTGTATTTTGCACGAGGTACATGAGATTGATCTTGCGAAACATTGAACTTTACGATTCTGTTAACCTGAAGTTGCTCTGAACCGGGCTTTGTAACACCCGTTTTTACCTACTGGTTTTAATTAATTCTCACTGTATTGTATTAGGAAAGAGGATTTACTGTTTTTATGTAAACTTTTATGATCTATGTTTCTAAATCAGATCAAATAAAGTTTAATGAGTTCTATGGCAGGACGGAGGCGAGGATTATGCATATCTTTCCTCACTTTATTTGCATAGCAGTTCAAAGAAAACGTAACACAACAATCATTAAACAAAAGACTACACAACCCATGAACCATTAGGGGGTAGTCTCCAAGGCAACTATAGACCAATCATATCACAGTCCATCGTATATAATATTGTGACGTCCCTTCCGCTTCCTCTTTCTTCACTGCTCATCAGTTAAGTGCATTCCTTACATTCCTGGCTTAATCTGACGTTGTTGCTGTTTGTATAGCGGTTTCTTGTGCACGTTATTAGCATTATTGCCTTGGTATTGTTTCATATTCCCTGCGCAGCAGGCTCTTGCCCGAGCGCATTCTCCCCCTCGCAGTTTCTCCCGCTGTGTGCTCTGCGCACGGTGAGATCCTGTCAGGCGCGTCTGGTCCGAGCGAGGCAGCTCCGTCGAGCACTCCCGCTGGTCTTTACGCGCGTTTGGGAATCCGGTCACTTTTTTAGTGTCCGCTTGATTCCTGTCCAACCCTCGCCTAATTTTGACACCGCTACGCGGTGATTTTCCCACACGGCCACGTTAGTGACCAGCGCCACCTGGTGGTGGTAATTGGTATTTCGCCTCAGTCTATTCTTATAACAACTTCTGGGAAAGCCCAGCTGTTGGAGCACCGGCGAGGGGGCTGCCTTAAGGATTTTAAGGGCATTTGTTCTGTGCTCACACCCTCTGCTATCATATCTTCTCCAGAAGACCATTTTTACTCCTCCTACCAGGAAGTGGAGAAGGAATGGCCCCCCAACTTCTCCCTCCAGCAGTGGACCAAGCCCTCTCTCTGGCTATTTCTAGGGCGCTGGCTCCTCTTAGGGATCAGGTTGATAAGCTGGCGAAAAGCATCCCTGGGGTGTTCAGTGACCCAGATCTGGTGGTGGCGGGTCCCAGTAGCTCCCAGAAGGGGAATAAAAGGGCCGTTAAGCATACCTCGGGGCACTTGGAAGGATTTGATAAACTTACGGAGACCTTCCTCAAAAGTGCGCGAACGCTAAAACATGCACCCTGCCGGGAGGAGGAGGGGCCCGGAGAAAATTGCGACACTGTCACCACTATTGTAGACCCCGATGGCGGGTTTCCCTTAGAGGGAGAGGGTGTATCGGAGGACGATTTCTCCTCCGATGAGGATAAGGACTTGGGGCGTCCCTGGCGTCCAGAGTCCCACTCCTCTCAGTCCCCGGTTGGGGACGGGGTACAATCGGACATGTTCGAGCCTACCCAAATTTACCATCCTAGGTCGGCGGAGTGGACACCTGACGCCAAAGTGGCAGAGTATGTGGTGGGGAAAATCCATCAACCCCTTGAAAGGGAGGTCAGGAATAGGATGAGTGGAGAATGTCCCAGGCCCTCACTAGAGGGGAAGGTGGCACACACGCCTGAAATTGATGAGAAACTATGTACCTTTTTCTCCAAGTATATGAGGGATCCCAAGAAAGGAATTGATAGGTCTTGGACGTGGTAGGGCCCTTGACCCAAATTATTCAATTGACGGAGCGTTCCAAAGAGTCAGGATCCCCTTTGTCCACGGATATTGTGGCTGGTTGGGCGCACTACCCTAAACCCTAAAACACTACCCCTCCACTACCCAAACACCACTGCACTACCCTAAACCCTAAAACACTACCCCCAGCACGACACCCTACACTACCCAAACATAACTGCACTACCCTAAACCCTAAAACACTACCACCAGCACGACTCCCTACACTACCCAAACACCACTGCACTACCCTAAACCCTAAATCTACCCACAGCACAACCCCCTACACTACACAAACACCACTGCACTACCCTAAACCCTAAATCTACCGCCAGCATGACCCCCTACACTACACAAACACCACTGCACTACCCTAAACCCTAAAACACTACCCCCAGCACGACCCCCTACACTACCCAAACACCACTGCATGACCCTAAACCCTAAAACACGACCCCCTACACTACACAAACACCACTGCACTACCCTAAACCCTAAAACACTAGAACCCAGCACGACACCCTACAGTACACAAACACCACTGCACTACCCTAAACCCTAAAACACTACCCCCTACACTACACAAACACCACTGCACTACCCTAAACCCTAAAACACTACCCCCAGTACGACCCCCTACACAACCCAAACACCACTGCACTACCCTATACCCTAAAACACGACCCCCTACACTACACAAACACGACTGCACTACCCTAAACCCTAAAACACTACCCACAGCAAGACCCCCTACACTACACAAACACCACTGCACTACCCTAAACCCTAAAACACTACCCCTACACTACACGAACACCACTGCACTACCCTAAACCCTAAAACACTACCCCCAGCATGACCCCCTACACTACCCAAACACCACTGCACTACCCTAAACCCCCTACACTATACAAACACCACTGCATTACTCTAAACCCTAAAACACTACCCCCAGCACGACCCCCTCACAACACAAACACCACTGCACTACCCTAAACCCTAAATCTACCCCCAGCACGACCCCTACACTACCCAAACACCACTGCCATACCCTAAACCCTAAAACACAACCCCCAGCATGAACCCCTACACTACCCAAACACCACTGCACTACCCTAAACCCTAAAACACTACCCCCAGCACGACTCCCTATACTACCTAAACACCACTGCACTACCCTAAACCCTAAATCTACCCCCAGCAGGACCCCCCACACTACCCAAACACCACTGCACTACCCTAAACCATAAAACACTACCCCCAGCATGACCCCCTACACTACACAAACACCACTGCACTACCCTAAACCCTAAAACACTACCACCAGCATGACCCCCTACACTACTCAAACACCACTGCACTACCCTAAACCCTAAAACACTACCACAGCACGACCCCCTACATTACCCATACACCACTGGACTACCCTAAACCCTAAAACACTACCCCCAGCACGACCCCCTACACCACCCAAACACCACTGCACTACCCTAAACCCTAGAAAAGAAACCCCCACCCCATGCCCAATCCCCCTTACCTGTCACTCCTCGTGGTTCCTCTCTCCTCGTGGTTCCTGCTTCAGGTCGTCTCTGAGGGGCGGTGCACGTCGTTGTGAGGAAACGGAACAGCCTCTGTTTCCTTACAACGACATGGATCGTCTACATGTTTTTTAGAACGCATGGTCATTTACCATACATACACAAAATTCGTTGTAAAGGCATGCGTGGTAAATGACCATGCGTTCTAAAAAAATGCGTAGTAATGACTTCGTGATGTACAACGCATGTGTGGTAATGCATGCGTTGTAATGGTATCGCAAAGTAAAAAAGTCGTTGTAACTGCTGTTTACCGATCGAAGCTGGCCCCTGTTCTTCAGTGAGACGTTTATTTGATTAATTAGCAGGAAGGAATGTGGTTTTTTTACCGAAAAGTGCATTCCCGGCTGTTGTATTGTGAAAGTGTCCGCGTGGCCTGGTTTCACTTCCGGTGAGAGAGTGGAAGAGTCTGTTTGGATCTAAAGGAGTTCTGTTGTTGGACGGGGCCGGCGCAACATGTCATCAGAAAACATAGCTAATGGAAAGCGTCCTCCCTGAAGTGTGGAGCAGTGCCATGAGAGGTCAACGAGTGTGCGTCCCACCGCAGTATGACCGTACCGCGTGACCCATGTGCCGCCTCCAGGGTACGGGAGGCAGAAGCGGCATTGCAGGTCCTCTTGAAGACCATTGTAGCACTAATTCTACATTTTGGTACTAGGGCATTTTAACTTTGTTGTTCCTGCCAGATACAAAGAGAAGATCCTGTGTTATTCAGTGCCCTCGTTACCTTTCTTGTGGGTTGTGGTGCTTGTCACTTCGCTGCCCCACCAGTGCACACGACTGGGCACCCCACCTCGTGTGCCATCTGCAGGGCCTCTGCCCTCGGATCACTGGTTTCGGTTTCTGGAGTGGCAACTGTAGGAGAGTAGGATCTGCTTCACAGGGGTACCCCCACTTTTTGCTGATACTTCACTGGTTTTCGACATTAGTCTGGCTGGGGCCCTGCTATTCAGAACCCCAGCCTAGCTGTTTCCTCTTTAAAAGGGTCTCCATGTGCCTTAGGCACATCTCTGATTGGGATCTGGAGTGCCCTTGTAAGTCCCTAGTATATGGTATACTATGTACCAAGGGCATAGGTACCTCAGAGGCCTGCCAGGGGCTGCAGCATGTATTATGCCACCCCTGGTAGGCCATCCAAACTGACACCACAGGTCTGCTACTGCAGCCTGGGTAAGGTGGTGCATGCACCCCTTGCTGTGGTATAGGTTACCTATATCACTAAAAGCATACACACATATAAACCTATAAGTCACTCCTAAGGCAGGCCTTATCAATCCTAAAGGCAGAGTGCATGGTTCTTATGTGAGAGGGTGCCCCTGCATGAGCAGGGCCCCTCTGCAGCGTTCGGAGACCATCTCTGATGCTGTTTGTAGTGCAGCCTGACCATATACTCTTAAACGCATTATATCCTCGCGGTAAAATGCTAACTATGGAATGGCTGCACCAAAACATGTCGTGTTTGGTGTCAAACATCTTGGAATACTACCCCCCGCCAATCCTGGCGGCGGGGGTAGCATTCCACCCTTCTAGAGGGAAAGGCATGTTAACTCTGACGAGTCCGGTAACTTCTTTCCAGAGCCCTGGCATCACAAAATGGATGCTGCTGCCACAGACACGAGTCTGGCCTCCTGCTGCTGGACGAAACTCCGGCAGGGGAGGCCTGGACAATAGGTTTCCTGTCCCAGGGAGGTGTGACCACCTCCCCAGACAGGACAATGTGTATTGGGGCTGGGCGGGAGCACTTTCGGGTGCTTTGAAGTCCTGCACTGGGGGCACATTTGGTGTCCCTGTGCATACCCCAGTTCAAACCGGATCAGGGGCTTGCAGCCCCTGCTTTGGCGCGAACTGGACAAAGGGAAAGGGGTGTAGCCACCCCTCTGCCCTGACCCACCCATAGGTGGGGCCACAGAGTAGTCCATCCCCTATTTTTGGAATAAAGGTAGGAACCCAGTCCTTAGGACTTTAGATTATACCTGGACGAAACTCTGACACGGAATCCTGGACCTTCGACGCTCTACGACAAGATTAGAGGACTGAAGAATCTCCCTTGGGGTCAAGGAGTGACTCCCCTGCTTGGCAGGCACCAAAGAAGCATCTGTCCGGTTCGCATCACTGAAGCTCCCGTCGGACGCCGAAGTCATCGCATCACCAGAGGTGGATTCTCAGACTTCCCCGAGGCTACCCTGAGTCCCCAGCAAAGCTGAGGCCCGTGGCTATCGTGGGTGACTTGAGACCGTGACCCCTGGACACCGAGCACACTTGCAAGTGCACCATCTTCTGGGTCTCCCAAGAAGTCGTGCTTTGGGCTCCGAGTAGCCCTAGCCTCCAGCACCACCTGCACCGAAGATCACTGGCCCCCACTCCACGAGTGTCCTGTAAGCCAGCTCCACGTGCGGCGTCACGAGGCTCCTTCGCGGTCGCTAGCCCGTTGGCTAGTAGCCCTTACCGAAGGCCAATCTTTTCTTTACTTGGCAGTCTGGTTGCTCCAGGCCTGCCCTCACTTACCCTTGCTGGGTGAGTTCCCCAGACCTTGCTGGTCTGCATCATCGACGATCTACATCTTACTCGAGACTTGCCGTTGCCAAGGCTTGTTGGGTCCAATCTGGTCGCCGACACCTCTGCACTCGACAGACATCGAGCAACAGCCCGAATCCTGCTCCTGGTCGCCGACAACGCCTCCTGGACCTCGTGGCTGAAGAGTCAAGACGACCGTCATCGAATCTGAAGCACTCGACATCGGTGGGCCTCTGTCCATCGCCTTCCTGGTCACTGGCTAGTGACCCAGACTCTGTCCCCTCTGCTTTCAGGTTCTTCAGAACTCCGATCCACTCTTGGATCCACCCGGACACTTTTCTCCTGGTCGCCAGCAGCACTTTGCAGCAGATCGCCATAAGAAACGACGACGAAACCCGACCCCGAAAGGCACCTATGCACCCGGCTTCCCTGGGTGAGGTAACACGAGTACTCCGGTGCTCCCGTGGGTAGAGACTCTTCAAAGTCCTAGATCTCAAAGGGTTTTGTCCTAGTCCTTTTTAAAGTGTCCCTTTCCTCTATTTTCCCGATCCCGACTTTCTCCATAGAAGTTAACGGCGTATCGCGGTTGTGTATTTACACTGCACGCGTCTCCCGTGGGTCCCCTGTGTCACTACCTTGGGTGGTTCCTTGTGGTCCAAGCACTTCTAGAGGCTCTAGGCCTAGTGTCTAGTTCAGTCGTGGTTCGCATACCATTTTATTGGTATATGGTTTGAGTACGCCCCTAGGGCCCAAACGTGTATTTGTGCTATTACTGTGATTTAAGATCTTATAACCTATGTACTTCGAACTCTAGCCTCATAAAGAGACTAGAGGGGTGTGTTTAGTAATAAATACATATATTTTGAATATATACCTGGTGTGGTGCTCTTTCATTTGGTCACTCAAGAGATTATAGACTGGTAAAACAAGCTGCTTTACATTCCTTCAAGACTTAGCCTGAAGGCTGCTCTCCATAGCTACCACTAGGATAGCTTTCAATAAGGTTGTCTTTAACCTATCTACCATAAGAGTCGATTTGGACTGGTGCAAGGTGCCCACTATAATTAGTGGACAGCATATGCCAGGCCAACTTCTCACATTGGTGTGCAGCGTGTGGGATTCCAGCTTGCTATTGTTTTACCAGATAATCTCAATTGAATTGATCAACTGAAAACCACTAAAGGTACCTAAGGTACATATAATTTAAGCTTAGAATATCAGTAAGTTCTACTGAACTTAGAGTTGTGTGTTAAGGGATAGCACAACCCTTTCTACAACTCAAGAGAGTTTAGTAGGCCACACTAGAGTAGGTAGTGCATACACCACACCACACTAGTAATGTCTTTAAAAGCAGGATCTAGAGATGCCCTGCAGGAAGCCATTGAGCTTCCCCCTCCAAGTATGACACACTCCCATTCTTGGAACTGAGAGCTTTGTGTAACGTGAGGAAATTAAGGACAGGCCAAAGTCCCACCACCCAACACCTCCAGGAGATGTTGGTGGCTTATGATCTTAGTAAGTCCTCAGAGACTGAAGGGGTAGGAGCAGAGGGTGGGCCAGCAGATGAGGAAGGGGCCAGGGGTACTACTACCCCCAGCCCCCCTCTGAAACTGACCAGGAGGGTGACAATGACCCTGACCTGGAAAACCCAATCCCTTCTGGGGAAGATGAAGATGAGGATCTGGAGAACCACACCTTTGTCCCCCCAGGAAGGATTATGAGTGTGCTCAGAAAGTCTAGGTCTCCTTCTCAGGAGTCTAACCACTCTGGCACCTCAATAGGGAGCTCTGTTTCTTCTCACAGGAGGGAATCCTCTCATGAGAGAAGAAAGAGACTGGTCCAGTATGAGGAAACTCAACTGGAGATCAGGAAGAAGCAATTGGCTTTAGATAGAGAATCCCTAGATCTCCTTAGGGAGAGAAGAAAGTTGGGACTAGAGTCCCATGGTGGCAGCCATGTCCCTAGAGATAGGGAAAGGTCCTATGACCATAGGAACCTGAGCAAGATTGTCCCTCCCTACCAGAGTGGGGATGATATCCACAAATGGATAACTGCTTTAGAGAGGGCCTGTAAAGTACAGAAGGTCCCTCAGGAGCAGTGGGCAGCAATCTTGTGGCTCTCCTTTGCTGACAAAGGTAGAGACAAGCTCCTCACTGTTAGAGAGGAGGATGCTGACAATTACAAGGTCTTGAAGAGTGCTCTTATTGATGGGTTTGGCCTAACCACTGAACAGTACAGGTTGAAGTTCAGAGACACCCAAAAAGCACAGACTCAAGACTGGGTAGACTATGTGGATTGTTCTGCCAAGGCTCTGGAAGGCTGGTTGATGGGCAGTAAGGTGTGTGACTTCTCAGGATTGTATAATCTGATAATGAGGGAGCAGATTCTTAATAACTGTCAAAACCAGCTGTTGCATCAGTACCTGGTTGACTCTGATCTGACCTCTCCCCAAGAATTGGGAAAGAAGGCAGACAAATGGGTCAGAACCAGGGTGAAGCAGAAGGTACAGAACCAAGGTGGGGAAACCAAGAAGCAAGATGCTAAGAACTCTGACAAGGGTGGGGAGAAGGGTAAAGATCAAAAGTCTTCATCAGGCCCCCAAAAATCTTCTTCTGGTGGGGATTCCCAGTCTACCAAGGGTAAAGGCCAAAGAAAACCATGGTGCAAGGTCTGTAAGCAAAAGACCCACTGGACCAGTGATTGCACCAAGTCCAAAGACTCCAGTCCAGCATCCACCAATGCCCCTAAGGCACCTGTTCCCCCTAGTACAGTTGGTGGAAGTGCTCCAGCAAAGGGTTTAGTAGGGTTCACCCTGGGAACTGAGTTGGGCTCTGACTTAGTCAGGGAACTGACTCAGGCTGTGTTAGTCTGTGATGGAGGCATGGATGTGACCTCCACTGTGAGTCCCAGTAATCTGGGCAAGTACAGACAACAGCCTTTAATCAATGGACGAGAGGCTTTGGCATTTAGGGACACAGGGGCAAGTGTCACAATGGTGACACAAGACCTTGTGCTACCTGGGCAAGTTATACTTGGTGAAATGTACCAAGTGACCAATGCTAGCAATGTCAGAACAGACCATACTCTGGCAGTTGTTAACTTCTCCTGGGGAGGGGTAACTGGCCTTAAGAAGGTTGTGGTGAGTGCAAACCTACCAGTCGAATGCTTGCTTGGCAATGACTTAGAGACCTCTGCTTGGGCAGAAGTGGAGCTCAGGACCCATGCAGAAATGCTGGGGATCCCTGCAGATGTGTTTGCTGTGACCAGGTCACAAGCTAAACTGTCTAAAACTGAACAGGCCTTGGATTCTGGAAGAATGGACCAAGTGCCTTCCAAGAGGAGGAGTAGTAGGGTTAAGGCAGTGCCTTCCCCCTTGGCTCAGGAGGAAGATCAGTCCCTTGAGGGGGATGATCTCAGCCCTGAAGAAGGAACTGTCCCAGAGGAACTTGAGCCTGACCAGGTTGAGTTCTTGGGGACAGGGGGACCTTCTAGGGCAGATCTGAGCCAGGAGCAGCAGAGCTGCCCCTCCCTTGAACCCCTCAGACAGCAAGCTGCTGCTGAGGCTGCTGGGAAAGCTAGTGGTCCCCATACAGTGTATTGGGATGATGGACTCCTGTACTCAGAGAGTAGAGACCCCAAGCCTGGTGCTACCAGGAGGTTGGTAATACCTTTGAAGTTCAGGGGCTTCCTATTGACCCTAGCCCATGATATTCCCTTAGCAGGACACCTGGGCCAGAACAAGACTTGGGACAGAATTGTCCCTCACTTTCACTGGCCCCACATGTCTGAAGACAGCAAGGAGTTTTGTCGCTCCTGTGTAACCTGCCAAGCCAGTGGCAAAGCAGGTGGCACTACAAAGGCCCCCCTGATACCACTACCTGTGGTGGGGGTGCCCTTTGAGAGGGTAGGGATTGACATTGTTGGTCCCATGGATCCCCAAACAGCATCTGGGCACAGATTTATACTGGTGGTAGTGGATCATGCCACCAGGTATCCAGAGGCTATACCCCTTAGGACCACTACAGCACCTGTGGTGGCAAGGGCCCTCCTGGGAATTTTCTCAAGAGTGGGCTTTCCTAAGGAGGTGGTATCAGACAGGGGTGCAAACTTCATGTCTGGGTACTTAAAAGCAATGTGGAAGGAGTGTGGAGTTACTTATAAGTTCACCACACCCTATCACCCACAATGCAATGGTTTAGTTGAGAGATTCAACAAAACCTTGAAGGGCATGATTAAAGGGCTCCCAGAAAAGCTTAGGCGTAGATGGGACATACTCTTGCCCTGCCTTTTATTCGCATATAGGGAGGTGCCTCAGAAGGGGGTTGGTTACAGCCCTTTTGAACTTCTGTTTGGCCACCCTGTGAGGGGTCCACTGTGCTTGGTGAAGGAAGGATGGGAGTTACCTCTCAAGCCCCCAAAGCAAGATATAGTGGACTATGTACTTGGTCTCCGCTCCAGGATGGCTGAGTACATGAAAAAGGCAACCAAAAACCTTGAGGCTAGCCAGGAACTTCAAAAGGCCTGGCATGACCAAAAGGCTGTCCTAACTGTTTACCAGCCAGGACAGAAGGTGTGGGTGTTGGAGCCAGTGGCCCCAGCAGCTCTCCAAGACAAATGGAGTGGACCCCACACTATTGTTGAGCAGAAGGGTGAGGTCACTTACTTAGTAGACCTGGGAACACCCAGGAGTCCCCACAGGGTTCTCCATGTCAACAGACTTAAGCCATATGTGGACAGGGCAGACATGGGCTTGCTCATGGCTACTGATGAAGGGCAGGAGGAAGAGAGTGACCCACTCCCTGACCTGCTCTCACAGAACCCTGACGATGGGTCAGTTGATGGTGTAGCCTTGGCAGGCAGCCTCACTACCCAGCAACAAACTGATTGCAGGCAAGTCCTCAATCAGTTTAGACATATGTTTTCCCTGACACCCAGTCAGACCACCTGGTGCACTCATGAAGTGGACACTGGGGACAGTCTGCCTATTAAAAACAAGATTTATAGGCAACCTGACCATGTCAGGGACTGTATCAGGACTGAAGTCCAGAAGATGTTGGAATTGGGAGTGATTGAGCCCTCAGATAGCCCTTGGGCTAGTCCAGTAGTCCTAGTACCTAAACCTCACACCAGTGGTGGGAAAAGAGAGATGAGGTTTTGTGTAGACTACAGGGGCCTCAATGCAGTCACTAGGACTGATGCCCATCCAATACCCAGGGCAGATGAGCTCATAGATACTTTGGCCTCTGCCAAATATCTCAGCACATTTGACCTAACAGCTGGCTACTGGCAGATCAGACTAGCTGATGCTGCAAAGCCCAAAACAGCATTTTCAACCCCTAGTGGGCATTATCAATTTGTGGTGATGCCCTTTGGTCTGAAAAATGCACCTGCCACTTTCCAGAGGTTGGTGAACACAGTTCTCACAGGACTGGAGGCCTATAGTGCAGCTTATCTAGATGATATTGCTGTCTTTAGCTCCACCTGGGAGGATCACCTGGTCCACCTCAGGAATGTTTTACAGGCCCTGCAAAAGGCAGGCCTGACTATCAAGGCCACTAAGTGCCAGATAGGGCAGAGTCAGGTTGTGTACCTGGGCCACCTTGTGGGTGGAGGCCAGGTTCAACCTTTGCAGAGCAAGATCCAGACCATCATGGACTGGACTGCTCCCACTACCCAGACTCAGGTGAGAGCCTTCTTAGGCCTGACTGGGTACTATAGGAGATTTGTCAAGGGGTATGGATCAATAGTGACACCCTTGAATGACTTAACTTCTAAGAAAATGCCCAAAAAGGTTCAGTGGACAGTTAGCTGTCAAAAGGCATTTGATGACCTCAAGCAGGCCATGTGCACTGCTCCAATTCTGCAGAGTCCTGATTACTCCAAGAAGTTCATTGTCCAAACAGATGCATCTGAATTGGGGGTAGGGGCTGTACTGTCACAATTGAATGAAGAAGGTCAGGATCAGCCAGTAGCTTTTATTAGCAGAAGGCTGACCCCTAGAGAGAAACGTTGGTCAGCCATAGAGAGGGAGGCCTTTGCTGTGGTCTGGGCTCTGAAGAAGTTGAGGCCATACTTGTTTGGTACACACTTCCTGGTTCAGACAGACCATAAGCCCCTCTTATGGCTAAAACAAATGAAGGGTGAAAACCCCAAACTGCTTAGGTGGTCCATTTCCCTACAGGGGATGGACTTTACAGTGGAACATAGGCCTGGGAGTAACCATGCGAATGCAGATGGACTCTCTAGGTATTTCCACTTAGAACATGAAGACTTAACTGGGCAAGGTTAGTTTAATGTCCCTACGTTTGGGGGGGGTTGTGTAGGAGAGTAGGATCTGCTTCACAGGGGTACCCCCACTTTTTGCTGATACTTCACTGGTTTTCGACATTAGTCTGGCTGGGGCCCTGCTATTCAGAACCCCAGCCTAGCTGTTTCCTCTTTAAAAGGGTCTCCATGTGCCTTAGGCACATCTCTGATTGGGATCTGGAGTGCCCTTGTAAGTCCCTAGTATATGGTATACTATGTACCAAGGGCATAGGTACCTCAGAGGCCTGCCAGGGGCTGCAGCATGTATTATGCCACCCCTGGTAGGCCATCCAAACTGACACCACAGGTCTGCTACTGCAGCCTGGGTAAGGTGGTGCATGCACCCCTTGCTGTGGTATAGGTTACCTATATCACTAAAAGCATACACACATATAAACCTATAAGTCACTCCTAAGGCAGGCCTTATCAATCCTAAAGGCAGAGTGCATGGTTCTTATGTGAGAGGGTGCCCCTGCATGAGCAGGGCCCCTCTGCAGCGTTCGGAGACCATCTCTGATGCTGTTTGTAGTGCAGCCTGACCATATACTCTTAAACGCATTATATCCTCGCGGTAAAATGCTAACTATGGAATGGCTGCACCAAAACATGTCGTGTTTGGTGTCAAACATCTTGGAATACTACCCCCCGCCAATCCTGGCGGCGGGGGTAGCATTCCACCCTTCTAGAGGGAAAGGCATGTTAACTCTGACGAGTCCGGTAACTTCTTTCCAGAGCCCTGGCATCACAAAATGGATGCTGCTGCCACAGACACGAGTCTGGCCTCCTGCTGCTGGACGAAACTCCGGCAGGGGAGGCCTGGACAATAGGTTTCCTGTCCCAGGGAGGTGTGACCACCTCCCCAGACAGGACAATGTGTATTGGGGCTGGGCGGGAGCACTTTCGGGTGCTTTGAAGTCCTGCACTGGGGGCACATTTGGTGTCCCTGTGCATACCCCAGTTCAAACCGGATCAGGGGCTTGCAGCCCCTGCTTTGGCGCGAACTGGACAAAGGGAAAGGGGTGTAGCCACCCCTCTGCCCTGACCCACCCATAGGTGGGGCCACAGAGTAGTCCATCCCCTATTTTTGGAATAAAGGTAGGAACCCAGTCCTTAGGACTTTAGATTATACCTGGACGAAACTCTGACACGGAATCCTGGACCTTCGACGCTCTACGACAAGATTAGAGGACTGAAGAATCTCCCTTGGGGTCAAGGAGTGACTCCCCTGCTTGGCAGGCACCAAAGAAGCATCTGTCCGGTTCGCATCACTGAAGCTCCCGTCGGACGCCGAAGTCATCGCATCACCAGAGGTGGATTCTCAGACTTCCCCGAGGCTACCCTGAGTCCCCAGCAAAGCTGAGGCCCGTGGCTATCGTGGGTGACTTGAGACCGTGACCCCTGGACACCGAGCACACTTGCAAGTGCACCATCTTCTGGGTCTCCCAAGAAGTCGTGCTTTGGGCTCCGAGTAGCCCTAGCCTCCAGCACCACCTGCACCGAAGATCACTGGCCCCCACTCCACGAGTGTCCTGTAAGCCAGCTCCACGTGCGGCGTCACGAGGCTCCTTCGCGGTCGCTAGCCCGTTGGCTAGTAGCCCTTACCGAAGGCCAATCTTTTCTTTACTTGGCAGTCTGGTTGCTCCAGGCCTGCCCTCACTTACCCTTGCTGGGTGAGTTCCCCAGACCTTGCTGGTCTGCATCATCGACGATCTACATCTTACTCGAGACTTGCCGTTGCCAAGGCTTGTTGGGTCCAATCTGGTCGCCGACACCTCTGCACTCGACAGACATCGAGCAACAGCCCGAATCCTGCTCCTGGTCGCCGACAACGCCTCCTGGACCTCGTGGCTGAAGAGTCAAGACGACCGTCATCGAATCTGAAGCACTCGACATCGGTGGGCCTCTGTCCATCGCCTTCCTGGTCACTGGCTAGTGACCCAGACTCTGTCCCCTCTGCTTTCAGGTTCTTCAGAACTCCGATCCACTCTTGGATCCACCCGGACACTTTTCTCCTGGTCGCCAGCAGCACTTTGCAGCAGATCGCCATAAGAAACGACGACGAAACCCGACCCCGAAAGGCACCTATGCACCCGGCTTCCCTGGGTGAGGTAACACGAGTACTCCGGTGCTCCCGTGGGTAGAGACTCTTCAAAGTCCTAGATCTCAAAGGGTTTTGTCCTAGTCCTTTTTAAAGTGTCCCTTTCCTCTATTTTCCCGATCCCGACTTTCTCCATAGAAGTTAACGGCGTATCGCGGTTGTGTATTTACACTGCACGCGTCTCCCGTGGGTCCCCTGTGTCACTACCTTGGGTGGTTCCTTGTGGTCCAAGCACTTCTAGAGGCTCTAGGCCTAGTGTCTAGTTCAGTCGTGGTTCGCATACCATTTTATTGGTATATGGTTTGGTACGCCCCTAGGGCCCAAACGTGTATTTGTGCTATTACTGTGATTTAAGATCTTATAACCTATGTACTTCGAACTCTAGCCTCATAAAGAGACTAGAGGGGTGTGTTTAGTAATAAATACATATATTTTGAATATATACCTGGTGTGGTGCTCTTTCATTTGGTCACTCAAGAGATTATAGACTGGTAAAACAAGCTGCTTTACATTCCTTCAAGACTTAGCCTGAAGGCTGCTCTCCATAGCTACCACTAGGATAGCTTTCAATAAGGTTGTCTTTAACCTATCTACCATAAGAGTCGATTTGGACTGGTGCAAGGTGCCCACTATAATTAGTGGACAGCATATGCCAGGCCAACTTCTCACAGCAACATAAACAGTTGCTCCCAAAGGACTAGCCTGAACACTTAGGTGTATATCCCCTGTACCAGCATTCCACGAAAATTCTTTCCTACCTCTCCCACGTCAACGAGGACGTCATAATAGCACGGCTCCGCTCGCGACACCGTATGATGTCATCGGAGCCATAAGAGGACCTCGTCGGCGTGCTGACGTCAGTTCCACCCATTTTTTCCGTGCCACCGAGGCAAACAGGGGACCGAGACATTTTCACATGTATACATAGTATAATAAATATATATATATTCACTGAAAAAACCATAGGTTTCAGGCACGTTATAGTTAGAAATTAGCATTTAAAAAACCTTTGAGATGTCATCAGTGATGTCATGAGTGATGTCACTGACCATGTCATGAGTGATGTAATATGTGACGTCATCAGCAGTGCATTGCGGGCGCGCAAGTTATAGTTAGCTGAACTAACTATAACGGGGGAATTTCTATGGTTTTGTACGAGTGAAATCTCCAACTAACTATAACGCCCCTGAAACCTATGGTTTTTTCAGTGAATTTCTAAGGTTTTTTAAATGCTAATTTCTAACTATAACGTGCCTGAAACCTATTTCAGTGAATATATATATATATATATATATATAAATGTATATTATCTACTGGCGGTCGCCAGTAGATAGTTATAGTTAGGACCTATTTTCCATAGGAAATCCGCGACATTCTATTTGAAATAACTCTTGTGCCGGTTGACGAATCTTCACGAAAGCTTCCAACTTGTTGGGGCGCTCCGCTCCGCTCCTAGCCTGAACGTCTCGGGTTGATTCGTCAGCGGGGGCCGAGAAAAAGGGGGTCCCAAAACGCGTTTTCCCCATTCATTTTTCCATAGGATCCTTTCATCGCGGCTACAGCCCGAACTGCTGAACGGAATTACACCAAATTTGGCAAAGAGGTAGCCCTTGGTTCAGAGTTGTGCCTTTTGCTTAAATGGTGTAAATCCGTTCAGTAGTTTCTGAGAAAATAACAAATAAAATCACATATATATCTATGGCCGAGTAGGGTCCGCGTACCCTCTCGATCACGAGCTGCATGCTAATTGGCTGTCAACACTCCAAATCAGGAAGTGTTGGCAGCCATTTTGTCCCTCGGTAGAACCGAGGGACAGAAACAAGTGCGCAAAGTGCAAAAGGGGGCAGGGTAGAAACACCCTGACCCCTAGGTCTGCTCAGGGGGTCCCACAAGGACCCCTGGGCAGAAAAGCATTTTTTTTTTTAAATCGGCGGGATGCGCTTAGGGTGCACGGATCCCGCCGAGAAAAAAAGAAACAAGTGCGCAAAACGCACAAAGGGGGCAGGGTAGAAACACCCTGACCCCCTAGGTCTGCTCAGGGGGTCCCACAAGGACCCCCTGGGCAGAAAAAAGCATTAAAAAAAAAAAATAATCAGCGGGATGCGCTTAAGGTGCGCGGATCCCGCCGAAAAAAGAAGAAAAAAAACGAAGTGCGGTCTCCCACGCTTCGTTGTTAATTGGCCCCCGGGTGGGCCAAGTCCCGGGGGCATTATTTATAATATGTGGGGCCTCTAAGGCCCCCAGCCCGAGGACTGCCACCCCCGGGGCTTTAAAAATAAATGGTGCGGGAGGGCTCTGAGCCCTCCCGCAGCCCGAGACCGCCACCCCCGGGGCTTTTTTTAAAATTTAAATCACCTGTGTGGGGGGTTCCAGCCCCCACACGCCCGAGACCGCCACCTCCCCGGGGCACTAACAAATTTAAAATGGGGGTCCGTTTTGGACCCCCGAAGCCCAGGGACCACCACCTCCCCGGGGCTTTGCAGATGTGGGGAGGGGGCCGCGCGGCCCCTCCTGGAGCCCTTGATGGCCCTGGGGACCGCCACCCCCAGGGCCGGCTCCTGCAGTGTCCCGGGTGCCTACCCCGGGACACTGTAGTTTGCTATGACAGGACGGGAGCCTCGCAGCTCCCGTCCTGCCATAGCAAACTGCTTTGGATTTTGGAAGAGAGAGCAGGAAACCTGCTCTCTCTTCCAAAATTCAAAGACAATTGCTTTTCCACATGGGGAGCTGCATCTTAGCAGCTCCCCATGTGGAAAAGCAATGCCGGCTCCCGAGGGATGCGGGGAACCGGCGGGACCATGGGAGGATTGGGGACCCCCCCACGGTCCCCAACGGAGAGGGCCAGCCCCGGGGGATGGGGTCCCCGGGGCTAGTAGTGGCCCGGGAGGGGGGCCACGCAACCCCCCTCCCCAAATGTTAATTAAAAAAAAAAAAATTTTAAACAAAGGCCGGCCTTGGGGGATGGGGTCCGCGGGGCCATAAGTGGCCTAAGGAGGGGGGTAACACAGTCCCCCTCCATAACATTTTTTTTAAAAAAGAAGGCCATGCCCCGGGGGATGGGGTCCCCGGGGCCGATTAAGGCCTGGGGAGTGGGGCCACGCGGCCACCCTTTCCAATTTTTTTTTTTTTAAAACAAAATATTTGGGGGCAGGCCCTGGGGGATGGGGTCCCCAGGGCCAAAAAATTAGAAAAAGAAGGGGGGCCACACAGCCCCCCTTCTTAAAATTCTTTTTTTTTTAAATACCGGCATCGCGCTGGAGGCCACGCCCCCTCCTTGGAGCACTCTGCAAACGCGCCCCCTGGCGCGTTTGCAGATGGAGAACGATTCCCCTTGAATACTGGGGGTCCCTGGGGGCCAACTAGCCCACCAGGAACCTCCAGTATGCGCCAGGGAGCTGCGTTGCACAGAGGTGTACAGAGGTCACACCCCTTTTTACACCTCTCTGCAACGCAGCTCTGTGGCGCTTTTTGGAGGTAACTGGTGGGCTAGTTGGACCCCAGGGACCCTCAGGATTCAAGGGGACTTAATCCCCCAACTTAAAACGCGCCACGGGCGCGTTTGCACAGTGGTGAAGGGAGGGGCGGGGCTTCAGGTGACATGTGTGCAAACAGGCCCCGTGGCGCGTTTTAAGATGGGGAATTAAATCCCCTTCAATTCTGAGGGTCCCTGGGGGCCAACTAGCCCACCAGGTACATCCAGAAAGCGCCACAGAGCTGCGTTGCTGAGAGGTGCAAAAAGGGGCGTGGCCTCTGAACACCTCTCTGCAACGCAGCTCCCTGGCACATACTGGAGGTACAGGGTGGGCTAGTTGGACCCCAGGGACCCTCATGATTCAAGGGGACTTAATCCCCCAACTTAAAACGCGCCACGGGGCGCGTTTGCACAGATTTCACCTCAGGCCCCGCCCCCTCCCTTCACCATTGTGCAAATATTCCTCTAAAATCAGCCGAACTACGAATTCCGATTTACTCACCTGTTATCAGGAGAGACCTCAGTGCTGCATCTTTGAGCCCAGTACTGATCCTGAAAAGTAATTTTAACCGTACTTACCAGTAACTTGAATTTCCTTCCATAGGATATCATTGCTTGCTTTTTGCTGAAAAAGTTTCTGTCGATTTTTGAAACTTACAAATATTCCTCTAAAATCAGCCGAAATACGAATTCCGATTTACTCACCTGTTATCAGGAGAGACCTCAGTGCTGCATCTTTCAGCCCAGTACTGATCCTGAAAAGTAATTTTAACCGTACTTACCAGTAACTTGAATTTCCTTCCATAGGCTAACATTGACTGGTTTCACTTGGAAATTCTTCTAAGTGTGGAGTTTTGGAACTTTATAATATTCCTCTAAAATCAGCCGAACTACGAATTCCGATTTACTCACCTGTTATCAGGAGAGAACCCAGTGCTGCATCTTTTAGCCCAGCACTGACCCTGAAAAAGTAATTCTAACCGTATTTACCAGTAACTTGTATTTCCTTCCATAGGAATCCATTGTCTGGTTTTCAGCAGAAAAGTTTCAAAGTGTCGAGTTTCACAAACTACAAATATTCCTTAAAAATCGCCTGTATGACTTAAACGCATTCTTTCCACTGTTTACAGGAGATGCACCAGTGCTGGATCCAGGATCCACCACTGAGTAAGAAAAAGTAACGATAACACTACTTACCTGCTAAGTGAATTTCCTCCCATAGGATAACATTGGTGATTCTATGTGAAGAAGTTTCTAAGTGTCAACTTTTAAAATACAATAATATTCCTTAAAAATCACTACTGTAACCAAAGCGCTTTTACTCAACTGTTTACAGGAGATGTCCCAGGACTGAATCTAGGATCCAGTCCTGTGGTTAGAAAAGTAATCCATAAAGTAACTAATTGCATTTAACTTGAAATTTACATAGAGCTCAATGTTGCATTGTGTTTGAAATTGTGTTGCCGATTGCAACAACTGTAACTACTGTACTTAAAAGTCTATTGCCTATTTGCAAAGTATTTAAACTAAAGTAATGCATTCAGTGAAAGTATATTTTGTAATGTAATATATAATGTAATTACAATGTAATTTAAAAAATAAAATATGTAAAAATAAATAGTTTAAAAAAATGTAGTAAATCAGTATCAAAAAAATAAATATAACAATTAATACATTTAAAAATTGTCATTTACAAAACCTTTGAAATTCACTGAAAAAAACCATAGGTTTCAGACATGCTATAGTGAGGAATTAGCATTTAAAAAACCTTTGAAATTCACTGAAAAAACCATAGGTTTCAGGCACGTTATAGTTAGAAATTAGCATTTAAAAAACCTTACAAATTCACTGAAAAAACCATAGGTTTTAGGGACAGTTATAGTTAGTTGGACATTGCACTCGTACAAAACCCGTGAAATTCCCCCGTTATAGTTAGTTCAGCTAACTATAACTCGCGCCCGCAATGCACTGCTGATGACGTCACATATTACATCACTCATGACATGGTCAGTGACATCACTGATGACATCACTGATGACATCTCAAATGACATCACTGATAACATCACTGATGACATCATCCACGTGATAATCTGATGCACCTCCTCACACCCTAATATAACCTTTGATACACTCACTCTAAATTACAGACTGCCATTCGTAAAACCATAGACTCTCCAACACCAATAACTACATACCCACTCACTGATTCTTAGGTCTACACACACATCCACTCACTCACCCGTACAGTCACTCATACTTACGGTCACTCAGTACAGGACTATCATATGCACTCATACTCCTATATAGACCCTCAAACACCGCCACTCATCCATAGAGGTACTCACACACCTAGTCACTCATGCAAATAATTAAACACACTGCCATTTACTCACCTATACAGTTATACACACACCAGCTCACTTACTCATACAAATACTAGCACATTCTTACGCTCTTATACAATCACTGATACAAGCACACACTCATCCATACAGTCACTCTCACAATCACAATCACACACTCTCGCTTATAGCTATTTATATACTCCAACACACATATATACTGCCTTTCACATATGTAGTTACTCACACATGTACCACTGGGACATACATTCACTCACTAACACACTCTTACACACACTTACCCACCCATACAGTCTATCACAGATGCACTCTTGAAACCATCCACCCAGTGAATCACCCACTCACACATCTATGCACAGAATCGCACACACCCCACCCACACAAACACTCAGGCACCCATACAGATACTCAGACAACCAATCAATAACTCATATAGACACTCATGTAGCTATTCACAAACCCATGCAGCCACTTACACAGCAATAGACAGACGGATACAGACATTCACCCAGTTTAGTCACTAACCCATGCATTCAGTAAGATACGTTTAATCACTCACTTATAGAGTTAGTCACGCACCTACTAAATCATCCATACAGACACTTATGCACCCACTCATTCTTCAATACGCCTTTCCCTATATATATTAAACATATTTGAACTTTACAGATACACACAGTCACTGGATGATGTCATCAGTGATGTCATTTGAGATGTCATCAGTGATGTCATCAGTGATGTCACTGACCATGTCATGAGTGATGTAATATGTGACGTCATCAGCAGTGCATTGCGGGGGCGCGAGTTATAGTTAGCTGAACTAACTATAACGGGGGAATTTCACGGGTTTTGTACGAGTGCAATGTCCAACTAACTATAACTGTCCCTAAAACCTATGGTTTTTTCAGTGAATATATATATATATATATATAAACAGAACCCGGTAAGGGTAGAAGCTGTCAATCAGGGTGGTCCATGCTCGGGGTACCGGAAACCCCGCAATATGCCAAAACGAACTTCTGTAATCCCAGAAAGCGGCACGGACACCTTGGAAAGTTGCAGCAAATATCTTTAATGACTGCACAAGCAACGCGTTTCAGCTTACGCCTTGATCACGCTAAAGGCCAAGCAGTAATACACACCAATTTAACCAGTGCTATACAACATAGAAAAAGGACTGATGATGACACCAATAGTGAACAACATCTATGGAAAAAACGGCGGCCATCTTAACACTATAAATATACACACATCACATCAGCTGAATAGTTGGTTAAACTGTTATAACACAGACCTTGGCAACTAAATAGCCTGGTAACACAAGTTCATACATGCGTCAAGTGTGTTTTAGTGATGTCATGAATAATACATCACTGAATCAGATGTAATATAAAATATAATTACAAAAATGATTATATGGCAACAGTCATCACAGAATAAAATTCCAGTACCATATCCAGCTAAACAAAACGCCCCAGTATCTCAATTAGCACCGACCAATATACATTAATAAAACAACTGTATGACTAAGTATTAACAGTGAATACATGCAGCAAATATAATATTACAGTCGGTGATCTCAGGGCCGAAGAAGTCAACAGATAATTCTGCCCAAGTGGGCATAAGATGCATTACATGTTGTGTCGATGATAAATAAGTGGCCTGATAAAACATGTGCCCAATACCTAAAAAAGTGAAGAAATACATAAAGTTCAAATACAAAATGAAAAGCAGAAAAATCACAGCGAATCCAAATACATAGTAACATTGCACATAGGATATTAATTATGTAGGTGTACTGATAGTTCCTCACTTGAGTTTAACCCCAAGGGAGCCATAGTTTCCAAGTCAATGATATATCTCGACTCTAATTGGCGGAGTGAGAGTTGTCTGTTCCCTCCTCGTACATTCTCAGGAACAGCATCAATGACAACCATGCTGAGAAGTTTCTCATCTTGAAAGTGTTGATCAAAGTAATGTCTTGCTACAGGGTATTGTTTGTTGTTGTGACGGATGGCCCTGATATGTTCAAGCACACGTTTTTTTGCACGATGGATAGTGCTTCCTATGTAAGCCTTATTACAGGGGCAAATAAGCGCATATACACAGTAGACCGTGTTGCACGTAAGGGCTTTCTTAATCACAAATTCCCTTCTGCTGCTAGATATCAAAAGCGTGGCGCAGTCGATGCTGTTACTGCAAGCTTTGCCATTATTACAGCATCGAAAGCCCGGACGACTGCCAGTGGTGGATCTGATGTTATGGGTCACACGGTTAGGACTAAGTTCGTCTCTCAATGATCAATTTCTTTGAAAGGTAATTTGAGGCTGGCTGTTAAGATGTTTCTGAAGACTAGTGTCAGTTAACAATACATGCCAGTGTTTTCTCAATATCTGGCGAACATCCTGCGCTTGTCCAGAGTAGGTCGTAATAAATCTCAGCATGTCTGACTCAGTTTGTCGTTTAGCTGGATGTAATAGCTGATTACGAGTTACATCATCTACTCTATTGCATGCTTCAGATATAGTTCTACGGCTGTAGCCTCTCTCCCTGAAGCGCTGGGACATGATTTCTTTCTCTTTCAGGTAACTACTTTCAGAGCTGCAATTTCGCTTGGCGCGCAACAGCTCGCCATAGGGGATGCTATAAACCAACTTACAAGGATGGGCGCTCGAAGCACTCAGGATACTATTCCCGGCTGTAGTCTTGCGAAACAATTGTGTCTGTATAGTACAATCTGAAATTTCAACCAAAACATCCAAAAACTCTATTCTTGTTTTACAGATATGTTCTGTAAATACAAGATTGTGACTGTTGTCATTTAGTTTTTTAACAAAAACCTTGGCTGAATCAATATCTCCATTCCAAATTAAAAAGATGTCATCTATATAACGCAGCCACAGGACACATTGATCGAATTCAGCCATCTGTGAGGCTACCTGCTCCTCCCACCAGCCCATGACCAAATTGGCATAGCTGGGGGCGAAGCAGGTCCCCATGGCTGTGCCCTGTGACTGACGGTAGATGACATGATCAAACAAAAAAAAGTTGTTGGTTAAACAAAACTCAATCATGGCAAGTATCATTTCAGAGTGTGAGAATAAGGAGATGGAACAGGTTTTGAGATAATGCCTAATAGCTTGCAGACCAAAATGATGTTGAATACAGGTATACAAACTGTTATTATAACAGTTTAACCAACTATTCAGCTGATGTGATGTATGCATATTTATAGTGTTAAGATGGCCGCCGTTTTTTACCATAGATGTTGTTCACTATTGGTGTCATCATCAGTCCTTTTTCTATGTTGTATAGCACTGGTTAAATTGGTGTGTATTACTGCTTGGCCTTTAGCGTGATCAAGGCGTAAGCTGAAACGCGTTGCTTGTGCAGTCATTAAAGATATTTGCTGCAACTTTCCAAGGTGTCCGTGCCGCTTTCTGGGATTACAGAAGTTCGTTTTGGCATATATATATATATATTATCTACTGGCGGTCGCCACTAGATAGTTATAGTTAGGACCTATTTTCCATAGGAAATCCGCAACATTCTATTTGAAATAACTCTTGCGTCGGTTGACGAATCTTCGCGAAATTTTCAAACTTTATGGCCCGCTCCGGTCCGCTCCTACCCTGAAAGTTTCGGGGTGATTCGTCAAGCGGGGGCCGAGAAAAAAGGGGGGTCCCAAAACGTGTTTTCCCCATTCATTTTCCCATAGGAAACTTTAGCCACGGCTACAGCCCGAACTGCTGAACGGGATTACACCAAATTTGGCAAAGAGGTAGTTCTTGGTTCAGAAAGAACCCTTTTTGTTAAATGGTGTAAATCCGTTCTGTAGTTGCTGAGAAAATCAAAAGTAAAATCACATATATATCTGGGCGGAGCCTAACCACACATGTCATCGTGAGATCTGATTGGCTGTCAGCACTTCATCCTGGAATTGCTGGCAGCCATCTTGGGACCAATATACATGATAGTACCCCATTGAAATGCATTGTAGTGAATCAAAGATTTTGAGGGTTACCAAAAGGAGAACTATAAAGGGTGATAACAGACTTTAGTTACATTAGAATTCATTTGTTGATGGTACCATACTAATTTCAGGAATTGTGGTGTTTTCTAAGGTGATTTTACCCTGTGAAAAACCTTCTGCTGAGATATCATGAATCATGTTTGAGAGAAAACTATTTTCACATGCTTGTCCCATAGAGTTTAGGAAGGTGCTCCAGAAGCTAAAATGAGAGCATATTTTCTGTAAATTCACATTATCTTTCTCAGTCATGTGAGAATGAAGTCTGACATTCTCAGTAAAACATGTACATCCAACAAGGGCAGAGATTGTCAGTTGATTCCTTTGTGTTGTACTGCAGCTTCCCAGAGTGTTCTAAAGAACAACTAGAGTGCTAACAGCCTTACTTATGACAAAAGTATCGCACACCTGAAGCCATCTTGATTGGAATAAACTGGTAACACTTAAAACATTTAATTTAAAAAGGAACACAATGATGGGGTTCATTTTGTCATAGAAATTATGGTTAGTGCTGTAGAAAGAAAAATTAGGACATGTTTCAAGTGTGATCTCAAATATCTTCCTGTTATATTTCAACAGGAGCAGCCTGCCAGTTGATGCCTTTGTGTTCTACTGCAGCTTCCCAGAGTGTTCTAAAGAACAACTAGAGCGCTAACAGCCTTACTTATGACAAAAGTATGGCACACCTGAAGCCATCTTGATTGGAATAAACCGGTAACACTTAAAACATTTAATTTAAAAAGGAACAAAATGAGGGGGTTCTTTTTGAAATAGAAATTATGGTTAGTGCTGCAGAAAGAAAAATTAGGGCATGTTTTAAGTGAGATCTCAAATCCTCTTCTATTTCATTAGAAAATTCTGACATGCAGACTGAAACAATCACTTTCAATACCAGCAGCAGACTTCCAGTTGACTCCTGGTGAGCAGTAGCTTTACTACAGTGATCTAATGAGCAACTAGAGTGCTAACATTCAGAATTTATGGCAAATGTGAGACACATCTGAATGCCTTCTTGATGGAAACAAAGTAAAAACTGAAAGCATTTCCTACTGAGGAGACTGCAGTTAATGAGGAAATTAGGAAACTTCATAACAAAGAAGTCTTCCAAGATGGCCACCAGAGAAAAAAGAGCCCAAATGTAGCACAAATATTACCCAGATGTAGCCCACATATAGCCCATTGACAAAAGTGTGCAAAACACTTTTTATTTTTAGTTTTTTGCAGTTTTATGTAGTGCAGACTGGTCAGGTATTGGAGCGTTGCATCTTAAAACATGACCCCCTACACTACAAAAACACCACTGCACTACCCTAAACCCTAAAACACTACCCCCAGCACGACCCCCTACACTACACAAGCACCACTGCACTATCCTAAACCCTAAAACACTACCCCCAGCAAGACCCCCTACACTACACAAACATCACTGCACTACCCTAAACCCTAAAACACTACCCCAGGACGACCCCCTACACTACCCAAACACCACTGCACTAACCTAAATCCAAAACACTACCCCCAGCACGACCCCCTACACTACCCAAACACCACTGCACTACCCTAAAACATGACCCCCTACACTACACAAACACCACTGCACTACCCTAAACCCTAAAACACTATCCCCAGCACGACCCCCTACACTACACAAGCACAACTGCACTACCCTAAACCCTAAAACACTACCCCCAGCACGACCCCCTACACTACACAAACACGACTGCACCACCCTAAACCCTAAAACACTACCCCCAGCACGACCCCCTACACTAACCAAACACCACTGCACTAACCTAAATCCTAAAACACTACCCCCAGCACGACCCCTACACTACCTAAACACCACTGCACTACCCTAAAACATGACCCCCTACACTACACAAACACCACTGCACTACCCTAAACCCTAAAACACTACCCCCAGCATGACCCCCTACACTACACAAGCACCACTGCACTACCCTAAACCCTAAAACACTACCCCCAGCACGACCCCCTACACTGCCTGAACACCACTGCACTGCCCTAAACCCTGAAACACCAGCCCCTGCACGACCCCCTACACTGCCCGAACACAACTGCACTGCCCTAAACCCTGAAACACCACCCCCAGCACGACCCCCTACACTGCCCTTAGACCACTGCACTGCCCTAAACCCTGAAACACCAGCCCCAGCATGACCCCCTACACTGCCCGAACACCACTGCACTTCCCTAAACCCTGAAACACCAGCCTCAGCACGACCCCCTACACTGCCTGAACACCACTGCACTGTCCTAAACCCTGAAACACCAGCCCCAGCATGACCCCTACACTGCCCGAATACCACTGCACTGCCCTAAACCCTGAAACACCACCCCCAGCAAGAACCCCTACACTGCCCGAACACCACTGCACTAAACCCTGAAACACCACCCCCAGCAAGACCCCCTACAATGCCCGAACACCACTGCACTGCCCTAAACCCTGAAACACCAGCCCCTGCACGACCCCCTACACTGCCCGAACACCACTGCACTACCCCATACCCTGAAACACCAGACCCTGCACTACTCCCTACACAGCCCGAACACCACTGCACTGCCCTAAACCCTGAAACACCAGCCCCAGCATGACCCCCTACATTGCCCGAACACCACTGCACTACCCTAAACCCTGAAACACCACCCCAGCACGACCCCTTACACTGCCCAAGCACCACTGCACTGCCCTAAACCCTGAAACACCAGCCCCAGCACGACCCCCTACACTGCCCGAATACCACTGCACTACCCTAAACCCTGAAACACCACCCCGTGCACGACCCCCTATACTGCCCGAACACCACTGCACTGCCCTAAACCCTGAAACACCACCCCCAGCATGACCCCCTACACTGCCCGAACACCACTGCACTGCCCTAAACCCTGAAACACCAGCCCCAGCACGACCCCCTACACTGCCCGAACACCACTGCACTGCCCTAAACCCTGAAACACCACCCCTGCACGACCCCCTACACTGCCCGAACACCACTGCACTGCCCTAAACCCTGAAACACCACCCCAAGCATGACCCCCTACACTGCCCGAACACCACTGCACTGCCCTAAACTGTGAAACACCAGCCCGAGCACGACCCCCTACACTGCCCGAACACCACTGCACTGCCCTAAACCCTAAAACACCAGCCCCAGCACGACCCCCTACACTGCCCAAACACCACTGCACTGCCCTAAACCCTGAAACTCCAGCCCCAGAATGACCCCCTACATTGCCCGAACACCACTGCACTACCCTAAACCCTGAAACACCACCCCCAGCACGACCCCTTACACTGCCCAAGCACCACTGCACTGCCCTAAACCCTGAAACACCAGCCCCAGCACGACCCCCTACACTGCCCGAACACCACTGCACTACCCTGAAACACCAGCCCCAGCACGACCGCCTACACTGCCCGAACACCACTGCACTGCCCTAAACCCTGAAACACCACCCGTGCACGACCCCCTACACTGCCCGAACACCACTGCACCTAAACCCTGAAACACCACCCCCAGCAAGACCCCCTACACTGCCCGAACACCACTGCACTGCCCTAAACCCTGAAACACCAGCCCCTGCACGACCCCCTACACTGCCCGAACACCACTGCACTGCCCTATACCCTGAAACACCAGACCCTGCACTACTCCCTACACAGCCCGAACACCACTGCACTGCCCTAAACCCTGAAACACCAGCCCCAGCATGACCCCCTACATTGCCCGAACACCACTGCACTACCCTAAACCCTGAAACACCAACCCCAGCAAGAACCCCTACACTGCCCGAACACCACTGCACTAAACCCTGAAACACCACCCCCAGCAAGACCCCCTACACTGCCTGAACACCACTGCACTGCCCTAAACCCTGAAACACCAGCCCCTGCATGACCCCTACACTGCCCGAACACCACTGCACTGCCCTATACCCTGAAACACCAGACCCTGCACTACTCCCTACACAGCCAGAACACCACTGCACTGCCCTAAACCCTGAAACACCAGCCCCAGCATGACCCCCTACATTGCCCGAACACCACTGCACTACCCTAAACCCTGAAACACCACCCCCAGCACAACCCCTTACACTGCCCAAGCACCACTGCACTGCCCTAAACCCTGAAACACCAGCCCCAGCACGACCCCCTACACTGCCCGAACACCACTGCACTACCCTGAAACACCAGCCCCAGCACGACCGCCTACACTGCCCGAACACCACTGCACTGCCCTAAACCCTGAAACACCACCCCGTGCACGACCCCCTACACTGCCCGAACACCACTGCACTCCCTAAACCCTGAAACACCACCCCCAGCATGACCCCCTACACTGCCCGAACACCACTGCACTGCCCTAAACCCTGAAACACCAGCCCCAGCACGACCCCCTACACTGCCCGAACACCACTGCACTGCCCTAAACCCTGAAACACCACCCCCTGCACGACCCCCTACACTGCCCGAACACCACTGCACTGCCCTAAACCCTGAAACACCACCCCCAGCACGACCCCTACACTGCCCGAACACCACTGCACTGCCCTAAACCCTAAAACACCAGCCCCAGCACGACCCCTACACTGCCCGAACACCACTGCACTGCCCTAAACCCTGAAACACCAGCCCCAGCATGACCCCCTACATTGCCCGAACACCACTGCACTACCCTAAACCCTGAAACACCACCCCCAGCACGACCCCTTACACTGCCCAAGCACCACTGCACTGCCCTAAACCCTGAAACACCAGCCCCAGCACGACCCCCTACACTGCCCGAACACCACTGCACTACCCTGAAACACCAGCCCCAGCACGACCGGCTACACTGCCCGAACACCACTGCACTGCCCTAAACCCTGAAACACCACCCCGTGCACGACCCCCTACACTGCCCGAACACCACTGCACTAAACCCTGAAACACCACCCCCAGCAAGACCCGCTACACTGCCCGAACACCACTGCACTGCCCTAAACCCTGAAACACCAGCCCCTGCACGACCCCCTACACTGCCCGAACACCACTGCACTGCCCTATACCCTGAAACACTAGACCCTGCACTATTCCCTACACAGCCCGAACACCACTGCACTGCCCTAAACCCTGAAACACCAGCCCCAGCATGACCCCCTACATTGCCCGAACACCACTGCACTACCCTAAACCCTGAAACACCACCCCCAGCAAGAACCCCTACACTGCCCGAACACCACTGCACTAAACCCTGAAACACCACCCCCAGCAAGACCCCCTACACTGCCCGAACACCACTGCACTGCCCAAAACCCTGAAACACCAGCCCCTGCATGACCCCCTACACTGCCCGAACACCATTGCACTGCCGTATACCCTGAAACACCAGACCCTGCACTACTCCCTACACAGCCCGAACACCACTGCACTGCCCTAAACCCTGAAACACCAGCCCCAGCATGACCCCCTACATTGCCCGAACACCACTGCACTACCCTAAACCCTGAAACACCACCCCCAGCACGACCCCCTACACTGCCCGAAGCACCACTGCACTGCCCTAAACCCTGAAACACCAGCCCCAGCACGACCCCCTACACTGCCCGAACACCACTGCACTACCCTGAAACACCAGCCCCAGCACGACCGCCTACACTGCCCGAACACCACTGCACTGCCCTAAACCCTGAAACACCACCCCGTGCACGACCCCCTACACTGCCCGAACACCACTGCACTCCCTAAACCCTGAAACACCACCCCAGCATGACCCCCTACACTGCCCGAACACCACTGCACTGCCCTAAACCCTGAAACACCAGCCCCAGCACGACCCCCTACACTGCCCGAACACCACTGCACTGCCCTAAACCCTGAAACACCACCCCCTGCATGACCCCCTACACTGCCCGAACACCACTGCACTGCCCTAAACCCTGAAACACCACCCCCAGCATGACCCCCTACACTGCCCGAACACCACTGCACTGCCCTAAACTGTGAAACACCAGCCCGAGCACGACCCCCTACACTGCCCGAACACCACTGCACTGCCCTAAACCCTAAAACACCAGCCCCAGCACGACCCCTACACTGCCCGAACACCACTGCACTGCCCTAAACCCTGAAACACCACCCCCAGCACGACCCCTTACACTGCCCAAGCACCACTGCACTGCCCTAAACCCTGAAACACCAGCCCCAGCACGACCCCCTACACTGCCCGAACACCACTGCACTACCCTGAAACACCAGCCCCAGCACGACCGCCTACACTGCCCGAACACCACTGCACTGCCCTAAACCCTGAAACACCACCCCGTGCACGACCCACTACACTGCCCGAACACCACTGCACTCCCTAAACCCTGAAACACCACCCCCAGCATGACCCCCTACACTGCCTGAACACCACTGCACTGCCCTAAACCCTGAAACACCAGCCCCAGCACGACCCCCTACACTGCCCGAACACCACTGCACTGCCCTAAACCCTGAAACACCACCCCCTGCACGACCCCCTACACTGCCCGAACACCACTGCACTGCCCTAAACCCTGAAACACCACCCCCAGCACGACCCCCTACACTGCCCGAACACCACTGCACTGCCCTAAACTGTGAAACACCAGCCCGAGCACGACCCCCTACACTGCCCGAACACCACTGCACTGCCCTAAACCCTAAAACAGCAGCCCCAGCGCGACCCCTTACACTGCCCGAACACCACTGCACTGCCCTAAACCCTGAAACACCACCCTGTGCATGACCCCCTACACTGCCCGAACACCACTGCACTCCCTAAACCCTGAAACACCACCCCCAGCATGACCCCCTACACTGCACGAACACCACTGCACTGCCCTAAACCCTGAAACACCAGCCCCAGCACGACCCCCTACACTGCCCGAACACCACTGCACTGCCCTAAACCTGAAACACCACCCCCTGCACGACCCCTACACTGCCCGAACACCACTGCACTGCCCTAAACCCTGAAACACCACCCCCAGCACGACCCCCTACACTGCCCGAACACCACTGCACTGCCCTAAACCCTGAAACACCACCCCTGCACGACCCCCTACACTGCCCGAACACTACTGCACTGCCCTAAACCCTGAAACACCACCCCCAGCACGACCCCCTACACTGCACCGAACACCACTGCACTGCCCTAAACCCTGAAACACTACCCCCAGCAAGACCCCCTACACTGCACGAACACCACTGCACTGCCCTAAACCCTGAAACACTACCCCCAGCAAGACCCCCTACACTGCCCGAACACCACTGCACTGCCCTAAACCCTGAAACATCACCCCCAGCAAGACCCCCTACACTGCCCGAAAACCACTGCCCTAAACCCTGAAACACCACCCCCAGCAACACCCCGTACACTGTCCGAACACCACTGTACTGCCCTAAACCCTGAAACACCAGCCCCAGCAAGACACCCTACACTGCCCGAACACCACTGCACTGCCCTAAACCCTGAAACACCAGCCCCAGCAAAACCCCCTACACTGCCCGAACACCACTGCACTGCCCTAAACACTGAAACACCACCCCCAGCAAGACCCCCTACACTGCCCGAACACCACAGCACTAAACCCTGAAACACCACCCCCAGCAAGACCACCTACACTGGCCGAACACCACTGCACTGCCCTAAACCCTGAAACACCACCCCCTGCACGACCCCCTACACTGCCCAAACACCACTGCACTGCCCTAAACCCTGAAACACCACCCCCTGCATGACCCCCTACACTGCCCGAACACCACTGCACTGCCCTAAACCCTGAAACACCACCCCCAGCAAGACACCCTACACTGCCCGAACACCACTGCACTGCCCTAAACCCTGAAACACCACCCCCAGCACGACCCCCTACACTGCCCGAACACCACTGCACTGCCCTAAACCCTGAAACACAACCCCCTGCACGACCCCTACACTGCCGGGACACCACTGCACTGCCCTAAACCCTGAAACACCACCCCCAGCACGACCCGCTACACTGCCCGAACACCACTGCACTGCCCTAAACCCTGAAACACCACCCCCTGCACGACCCCCTACACTGCCGGGACACCACTGCACTGCCCTAAACCCTGAAACACCACCCCCAGCACGACCCCCTACACTGCCCGAACACCACTGCACTGCCCCAAACCCTGAAACACCACCCCAAGCACGACCCCCTACACTGCCCGAACACCACTGCACTGCCCTAAACCCTGAAACACCACCCCCTGCACCACCCCCTCCACTGCCCGAACACCACTGCATTGCCCTAAACCCTGAAAGACCACCCCCAGCACGACCCCCTACACTGCCCGAACACCACTGCACTGCCCTAAACCCTGAAACACCACCCCCGCACGACCCCCTACACTGCCCGAACACCACTGCACTGCCCAAAACCCTGAAACACCACCCGCAGCACGACCCCCTTTACTGCCCGAACACCAATGCACTGCCCCAAACCCTGAAACACCACCCCCAGCACGACCCCCTACACTGCCCGAACACCACTGCACTAAACCCTGAAACACCACCCCCTGCACGACCCCCTACACTGCCCGAACACCACTGCACTGCCCTAAACCCTGAAACACCACCCCCAGCATGACCCCCTACACTGCCCGAACACCACTGCACTGCCCTAAACCCTGAAACACCACCCCCAGCATGACCCCCTACACTGCCCGAACACCACTGCACTGCCCTAAGCCCTAAAACACCACCCCCAGCACGACCCCCTACACTGCCCGAACACCACTGCACTGCCCTAAACCCTAAAACACTACCCCCAGCACGACCCCCTACACTACCCGAACACCACTGCACTACCCTAAACCCTAAAATACTCCCCCAGCATGACCCCCTACACTACCCGAACACGACTGCACTGCCCTAAACCCTGAAACACCAGCCCCAGCACGACCCCCTACACTGCCCGAACACCACTGCACTGCCCTAAACCTGAAACACCACCCCCTGCACGACCCCTACACTGCCCGAACACCACTGCACTGCCCTAAACCCTGAAACACCACCCCCAGCACGACCCCCTACACTGCCCGAACACCACTGCACTGCCCTAAACCCTGAAACACCACCCCCTGCACGACCCCCTACACAGCCCGAACACTACTGCACTGCCCTAAACCCTGAAACACCACCCCCAGCACGACCCCCTACACTGCACGAACACCACTGCACTGCCCTAAACCCTGAAACACTACCCCCAGCAAGACCCCCTACACTGCACGAACACCACTGCACTGCCCTAAACCCTGAAACACTACCCCCAGCAAGACCCCCTACACTGCCCGAACACCACTGCACTGCCCTAAACCCTGAAACATCACCCCCAGCAAGACCCCCTACACTGCCCGAAAACCACTGCCCTAAACCCTGAAACACCACCCCCAGCACGACCCCCTACACTGCACGAACACCACTGCACTGCCCTAAACCCTGAAAAACTACCCCCAGCAAGACCCCTACACTGCCCGAACACCACTGCACTGCCCTAAACCCTGAAACACCAGCCCCAGCAAGACACCCTACACTGCCCGAACACCACTGCACTGCCCTAAACCCTGAAACACCAGCCCCAGCAAAACCCCTACACTGCCCGAACACCACTGCACTGCCCTAAACACTGAAACACCACCCCCAGCAAGACCCCTACACTGCCCGAACACCACAGCACTAAACCCTGAAACACCACCCCCAGCAAGACCACCTACACTGGCCGAACACCACTGCACTGCCCTAAACCCTGAAACACCACCCCCTGCACGACCCCCTACACTGCCCAAACACCACTGCACTGCCCTAAACCCTGAAACACCACCCCCTGCATGACCCCCTACACTGCCCGAACACCACTGCACTGCCCTAAACCCTGAAACACCACCCCCCAGCAAGACACCCTACACTGCCTGAACACCACTGCACTGCCCTAAACTCTGAAACACCACCCCCAGCACGACCCCCTACACTGCCCGAAGACCACTGCACTGCCCTAAACCCTGAAACACAACCCCCCTGCACGACCCCCTACACTGCCGGGACACCACTGCACTGCCCTAAACCCTGAAACACCACCCCCAGCACGACCCGCTACACTGCCCGAACACCACTGCACTGCCCTAAACCCTGAAACACCACCCCCTGCACGACCCCCTACACTGCCGGGACACCACTGCACTGCCCTAAACCCTGAAACACCACCCCCAGCACGACCCCCTACACTTGCCCGAACACCACTGCACTGCCCCAAACCCTGAAACACCACCCCAAGCACGACCCCCTACACTGCCCGAACACCACTGCACTGCCCTAAACCCTGAAACACCACCCCCTGCACCACCCCCTCCACTGCCCGAACACCACTGCATTGCCCTAAACCCTGAAAGACCACCCCCAGCACGACCCCCTACACTGCCCGAACACCACTGCACTGCCCTAAACCCTGAAACACCACCCCCACACGACCCCCTACACTGCCCGAACACCACTGCACTGCCCAAAACCCTGAAACACCACCCGCAGCACGACCCCCTTTACTGCCCGAACACCAATGCACTGCCCCAAACCCTGAAACACCACCCCCAGCACGACCCCCTACACTGCCCGAACACCACTGCCCTAAACCCTGAAACACCACCCCCTGCACGACCCCCTACACTGCCCGAACACCACTGCACTGCCCTAAACAATGAAACACCACCCCCAGCATGACCCCCTACACTGCCCGAACACCACTGCACTGCCCTAAACCCTGAAACACCACCCCCAGCATGACCCCCTACACTGCCCGAACACCACTGCACTGCCCTATGCCCTAAAACACCACCCCCAGCACGACCCCCTACACTGCCCGAACACCACTGCACTGCCCTAAACCCTAAAACACTACCCCCAGCACGACCCCCTACACTACCCGAACACCACTGCACTACCCTAAACCCTAAAATACTCCCCCCAGCATGACCCCCTACACTACCCGAACATGACTGCACTGCCCTAAACCCTCAAACACTCCCTCCAGCACGACCCCCTACACTACCCGAACACCACTGCACTGCCCTAAACCCTAAAACACTCCCCCAGCACGACCCCCTACACTACCCAAACACCACTGCACTGCCCTAAACCCTAAAATACTACCCCCCGCATGACCCCCTACACTACCCAAACAACAATACACTACCCTACCCCCTAAAACACTACCCTCTACACTACCCAAAGACCATTGCACTACCCTAAACCCTAAAACACTACCCCTGCACGACTCCCTACACTACCCAAAGACCACTGCACTACCCTAAACCCTAAAACACCTCCTCCTACACTACACAAACACCACTGCACTACCCTAAACCCTAAAACACTACCCCAGCACGACCCCATACACTACACAAACACCACTGCACTACCCTAAACCCTAAAAAACTACCCCCAGCACGAACCCCTACACTACCCAAACACCACTGCACTACCCTAAACCCTAAAACACTACCCCCAGCAGTACCCCCTACACTACCCAAACACCATTGCACTACCCTAAACCCTAAAACACTACCCCCAGCAGTACCCCTACACTACCCAAACACCACTGCACTACCCTAAACCCTAAACCACTACCCCCAGCATGACCCCCTACACTACCCAAACACCACTGCACTACCCTAAACCCTAAAACACTACCCCCAGCACGACCCCTACACTACCCAAACACCACTGCACTACCCTAAATCCTAAAACACTCCCCCCAGCACGACTCCCTACACTACCCAAACACCACTGCACTGCCCTAAACCCTAAATCTACCCCCAGCATGACCCCCTACACTACACAAACACCACTGCACTACCCTAAACCCTAAAACACTACCCCCAGCACGACCCCCTTCACTACCTAAACACAACTGCACAATTTGTTACAGGCGTTGTAACGCAGGCCTGTGGTGCTTACTGGAAGTACCTGGTGGGCTAGTTGGGCCCCAGGGACCCTCAGGATTCAAGGTGACCTAATCCCCCAACTTAAAACGCGCCACGGGGCACGTTTGCACAGTGAGGAAGGGAAGGGGCGGGGCCTCAGGTGACATGTGCGCAAACACGCCCTGTGGTGCGTTTTAAGTTGGGGAATTAATTCCCCTTGAATCCTGAGGGACCCTGGGGGCCAACTAGCCCACCAGGCACCTTCAGTAAGCACAACAGAGTTGCATTGCAGAGAGGTGAAAAAAGGTGCGTGGCCTCTGAACGCCTCTCTGCAACTCAGCTCTGGGGTCCTAACTGTAGGTCCCTGGGGGGCTAGTTGGGCCCCAGGGACCCTCAGAATTCAAGGGGACTTAATCCCGCAACTTAAAACGCGCCACGGGCGCGTTTGCACACGTCACCTCAGGCCCCCCTCCCTTCACCACTGTGCAAATGCGCCCTGTAGCGCGTTTTAAGAGGTAGTTTTAATCCCCCTGCCCTATTATGTACTAGGGACTTACAGAGGAGGTCATGCTAATCACAGGGGTACCCCAACGCATAGTGTTCCCTAGTGTATGTAGGTGTTTTCACTCTATTCTAAGTGTCTTTTAGCATAGCACTGGCTCTGGTTAGTCAGAGTCAGTTACCACCAGTTCCCGTCTGAAAAAGTTGTGGGCACAGGATGATTTTGCAACAAGGCCTCTTTCTGCTCCTCTGTTGGTTCTTTCTGCACATCCTTTGCTTCTTCCTGCACTTTTCTTCGTCTTTGTGGACTTCTGTTGCTTCTTTCTGCATTTCTTTTGCTTCTTTCTGTGCATTTTTTCTTCTTTCTTCACATGTCCTACCTCTGTAGGCATAGTTAGAAACTAGCATTTAAAAAACCTTTGAAATTCACTTAAAAAATCATAGGTTTCAGGCACGTTATAGTTAGAAATTAGCATTTAAAAAACCTTTGAAATTCACTGAAAAAACCATAGGTTTTAGGGACAGTTATAGTTTGTTGGACATTTCACTCGTACAAAACCATAGAAATTCCCCCGTTATAGTTAGTTCAGCTAACTATAACTCGCGCCCCTGCAATGCACTGCTGATGACGTCACATATTACATCACTCATGACATGGTCAGTGACATCACTGATGACATCTCAAATGACATCACTGATGACATCACTGATGACATCATCCATGTGATAATTTCATGCATCTTCTCACACCCTAATATAACTTTTGATACACCCACTCTAAATTACAGACTGCCATTCTCAAAACCATACACACTCCAATACCAATAGCTACATACCCACTCACTGATTCTTAGGTCTACACACACACACATCTACTCACTCACCCGTACAGTCACTCATACTTACAGTCACTCAGTACAGGACTATCATATGCACTCATACACCTATATAAACACTCACACACCGCCACTCATCCATAGAGGTACTCACACACCTAGTCAGTCATGCAAAAAATTAATCACACACCCATTTACTCACCTATACAGTTATACACACACCAGCTCACTTACTTATACAAATACTAGCACATTCTTACGCTCTTATACAATAACTGATACAGTTGTGGAGAAGTGTGGCTCAATGGTTAGAGCGGCAGACCCTGATGCAGAGATCTGGCCCGGGGCCAGGGTTCAATTCCCGCCTCGGCGGGTCTTGGGCTCAATTTCCTCGGACCTGATAATTCTCGCCTCGGTGCCTATTCTAATCATGGGTCTCACTCTGCAACTCTGGGCAATAGCTTGCTTAATCTCCACAACGGCCCCAACAGCGCTGGGATGCCTGGCTTCACCCTGGGGGTGCCCAGGAGTGGTCATTTCACAGGGAAAAGCCAGGAAGGGTTCCACAGCAGTATGCGTACAGCGCCAGGACACCCCTTTGGGGGTATAAGTGCGCTTTACAAGTACAAATTTCATTTCATACAAGCACACACGCATCCATACAGCCACTCTCACAATCACACACTCTCACTTATAGCCATTTAAATACTCTAACACACATATATACTGCCTTTTACATATGTAGTTACTCGCACATTTACCACTGAGATATACATTCACTCACTAACACACCCATATACACACTCACCCACCCAAGCAGTCCATCACAGATGCACTCTTGAAATCATGCACCCAGTGAATCACCCACTCACACATCTATGTACAGAGTCACCCACACCCCACCCACACAAACACTCAGGCAGCCATACAGATTCTCAGAGAACCAATCAATAACCCATATAGACACTCATGTAGCTATTCGCAAATCCATGCATCCACTTACACACCAACAAACAGACGGATACAGACATTCACACAGTTTAGTCACTAACCCATGCATTCAGTAAGATACGTTTAATCACTCACTTGTAGAGTCAGTCACGCACGTACTATATCATCCATTCAGACACTTATACACCCACTCATTCTTCAATACGCCTTTCCCTATATATATTAAACATATTTAAACTTTACAGAAACACACAGTCACTGAATGATGTCATCAGTGATGTCATTTGAGATGTCATCAGTGATGTCACTGACCATGTCATGAGTGATGTAATATGTGACGTCATCAGCAGTGCATTGCGGGGGCGCGAGTTATAGTTAGCTGAACTAACTATAACGGGGGAATTTCTATGGTTTTGTACGAGTGAAATGTCCAACTAACTATAACTGTCCCTAAAACCTATGGTTTTTTCAGTGAATATATATATATATATATATATATATACAAAAAGAGTTGCCTCTAGGTGGGATGCACTCCCAGGTGGAAATTACGCCAAAGCAAGGGCACACGCCACGAACAAAGTCCTTTTCTGGTTTACCTGCCAGACGCGTTTCGGGCCAACGCCCTCTTCAGTGGCAGACCATGTGACGTGCCGGCATGCGGCAACCACCAGTAAATCCCCATAATAATAACGCTCAGGTGAACCACCTGAAGCAATGCTTCCTGGGACTGGTGGTTCAGTAAAACCCATGTGGGTCGCCGCCGGCACTCACATTCAAAAATGTCTTTAAAAGGATTGCCGATGTTCGCGCCGGCACCCCTGCATATAACAGGCACCTCCTGATCCACAGTTAGCTGCCCCAATAAAGCAGCCGTGGACCCGCAAGGGTTTCGCGGTGGTGCAATCCCGCGACCCGGCAGGCCGCTGTACAAAATACAAAAAGAGTTGCCTCTAGGTGGGATGCACTCCCAGGTGGAAATTACGCCAAAGCAAGGGCACACGCCATGAACAAAGTCCTTTTCTGGTTTACCTGCCAGACGCGTTTCGGGCCAACGCCCTCTTCAGTGGCAGACCATGTGACGTGCTGGCATGCGCCAACCACCAGTAAATCCCCATAATAATAACGCTCAGGTGAACCACCTGAAGCAATGCTTCCTGGGACTGGTGGTTCAGTAAAACCCAAGTGGGTCGCCGCCGGCACTCACATTCAAAAATGTCTTTAAAAGGATTGCCGATGTTCGCGCCAGCACCCCTGCATATAACAGGCACCTCCTGTTCCACAGTTAGCTGCCCCAATAAAGCAGTCGCGAACCCGCAAGTGTTTCGCGGTGGTGCAATCCCGCGACCAGGCAGGCCGCTGTACAAAATACAAAAAGAGTTGCCTCTAGGTGGGATGCACTCCCAGGTGGAAATTACGCCAAAGCAAGGGCACACGCCATGAACAAAGTCTCTTTCTGGTTTACCTGCCAGACGCGTTTCGGGCCAACGCCCTCTTCAGTGGCAGACCATGTGACGTGCCAGCATGCGGCAACCACCAGTAAATCCCCATAATAATAACGCTCAGGTGAACCACCTGAAGCAATGCTTCCTGGGACTGGTGGTTCAGTAAAACCCAAGTGGGTCGCCGCCGGCACTCACATTCAAAAATGTCTTTAAAAGGATTGCCGATGTTCGCGCCGGCACCCCTGCATATAACAGGCACCTCCTGTTCCACAGTTAGCTGCCCCAATAAAGCAGCCGCGAACCCGCAAGTGTTTCGCGGTGGTGCAATCCCGCGACCAGGCAGGCCGCTGTACAAAATACAAAAAGAGTTGCCTCTAGGTGGGATGCACTCCCAGGTGGAAATTACGCCAAAGCAAGGGCACACGCCATGAACAAAGTCCTTTTCTGATTTACCTGCCAGACGCGTTTCGGGCCAACGCCCTCTTCAGTGGCAGACCATGTGACGTGCCGGCACGCGGCAACCACCAGTAGATCCCCATAATAATAATGCTCAGGTGAACCACCTGAAGCAATGCTTCCTGGGACTGGTGGTTCAGTAAAACCCAAGTGGGTCGCCGCCGGCACTCACATTCAAAAATGTCTTTAAAAGGATTGCCGATGTTCGCGCCGGCACCCCTGCATATAACAGGCACCTCCTGTTCCTCAGTTAGCTGCCCCAATAAAGCAGCCGCGGACCCGCAAGTGTTTCGCGGTGGTGCAATCCCACGACCAGGCAGGCCGCTGTACAAAATACAAAAAGAGTTGCCTCTAGGTGGGATGCACTCCCAGGTGGAAATTACGCCAAAGCAAGGGCACACGCCATGAGCAAAGTCCTTTTCTGGTTTACCTGCCAGACGCGTTTCGGGCCAACGCCCTCTTCAGTGGCAGACCATGTAACGTGCCGGCATGCGGCAACCACCAGTAAATCCCCATAATAATAACGCTCAGGTGAACCACCTGAAGCAATGCTTCCTGGGACTGGTGGTTCAGTAAAACCCAAGAGGGTCGACGCCGGCACTCACATTCAAAAATGTCTTTAAAAGGATTGCCGATGTTCGCGCTGGCACCCCTGCATATAACAGGCACCTCCTGTTCCACAGTTAGCTACCCCAATAAAGCAGCCGCGGACCCGCAAGTGTTTCGCGGTGGTGCAATTCCGCGACCAGACAGGCCGCTGTACAAAATACAAAAAGAGTTGCCTCTAGGTGGGATGCACTCCCAGGTGGAAATTACGCCAAAGCAAGGGCACACGCCATGAACAAAGTCCTTTTCTGGTTTACCTGCCAGACGCATTTCGGGCCAACGCCCTCTTCAGTGGCAGACCATGTGACGTTCTGGCATGCGGCAACCACCAGTAAATCCCCATAATAATAACGCTCAGGTGAACCACCTGAAGCAATGCTTCCTGGGACTGGTGGTTCAGTAAAACCTAAGTGGGTCGCCGCCGGCAGTCACATTCAAAAATGTCTTTATTGGGGCAGCTAACTGTGGAACAGGAGGTGCCTGTTATATGCAGGGGTGCCGGCGCGAACATCGGCAATCCTTTAAAGACATTTTTGAATGTGAGTGCCGGCGGCGACCCACTTGGGTTTTACTGAACCACCAGTCCCAGGAAGCATTGCTTCAGGTGGTTCACCTGAGCATAATTATTACGGGGATTTACTGGTGGTTGCCGCACGCCGGCACGTCACATGGTCTGCCACTGAAGAGGGCGTTGGCTCGAGCGCGTCTGGCAGGATACCAGAAAAGGACTTTGTTCATGGTGTGTGCCCTTGCTTTGGCGTAATTTCCACCTGGGAGTGCATCCCACCTAGAGGCAACTCTTTTTGTATTTTGTACAGCGGCCTGCTTGGTCGCGGGATTGCACCACCACGAAACACTTGCGGGTCGGCGGCTGCTTTATTGGGGCAGCTAACTGTGGAACAGGAGGTGCCTGTTATATGCAGGGGTGCCGGCGCGAACATCGGCAATCCTTTTAAAGACATTTTTGAATGTGAGTGCTGGCGGCGACCCACTTGGGTTTTACTGAACCACCAGTCCCAGGAATCATTGCTTCAGGTGGTTCACCTGAGCATAATTATTACGGGGATTTACTGGTGGTTGCCGCACGCCGGCACGTCACATGGTCTGCCACTGAAGAGGGCATTGGCCCGAAACGCGTCTGGCAGGATACCAGAAAAGGACTTTGTTCATGGTGTGTGCCCTTGCTTTGGCGTAATTTCCACCTGGGAGTGCATCCCACCTAGAGGCAACTCTTTTTGTATTTTGTACAGCGGCCTGCTTGGTCGCGGGATTGCACCACCGCGAAACACTTGCGGGTCGGCGGCTGCTTTATTGGGGCAGCTAACTGTGGAACAGGAGGTGCCTGTTATATGCAGGGGTGCCGGCGCGAACATCGGCAATCCTTTTAAAGACATTTTTGAATGTGAGTGCTGGCGGCGACCACTTGGGTTTTACTGAACCACCAGTCCCAGGAAGCATTGCTTCAGGTGGTTCACCTGAGCATAATTATTACGGGGATTTACTGGTGGTTGCCGCATGCCGGCACGTCACATGGTCTGCCACTGAAGAGGGCGTTGGCCCGAAACGCGTCTGGCAGGATACCAGAAAAGGACTTTGCTCATGGTGTGTGCCCTTGCTTTGGCGTAATTTCCACCTGGGAGTGCATCCAACCTAGAGGCAACTCTTTTTGTATTTTGTACAGTGGCCAGCTTGGTCGCCGGATTGCACTACCGCGAAACACTTGCGGGTCAGCGGCTGCTTTATTGGGGCAGCTAACTGTGGAACAGGAGGTGCCTGTTATATGCAGGGGTGCCAGCGCGAACATCGGCAATCCTTTTAAAGACATTTTTTAATGTGAGTGCCGGCGGCGACCCACTTGGGTTTTACTGAACCACCAGTTCCAGGAAGCATTGCTTCAGGTGGTTCACCTGAGCATAATTATTACGGGGATTTACTGGTGGTTGCCGCACGCCGGCACGTCACATGGTCTGCCACTGAAGAGGGCGTTGGCCCGAAACGCGTCTGGCAGGATACCAGAAAAGGACTTTGTTCATGGTGTGTGCCCTTGCTTTGGCCTAATTTCCACCTGGGAGTGCATCCCACCTAGAGGCAACTCTTTTTGTATTTTGTACAGCGGCCTGCTTGGTCGCGGGATTGCACCACCACGAAACACTTGCGGGTCGGCGGCTGCTTCATTGGGGCAGCTAACTGTGGAACAGGAGGTGCCTGTTATATGCAGGGAGTGCCGGCGCGAACATCGGCAATCCTTTTAAAGACATTTTTGAATGTGAGTGCTGGCGGCGACCCACTTGGGTTTTACTGAACCACCAGTCCCAGGAAGCATTGCTTCAGGTGGTTCACCTGAGCATAATTATTACGGGGATTTACTGGTGGTTGCCGCATGCCGGCACGTCACATGGTCTGCCACTGAAGAGGGCGTTGGCCCGAAACGCGTCTGGCAGGATACCAGAAAAGGACTTTGTTCATGGTGTGTGCCCTTGCTTTGGCGTAATTTCCACCTGGGAGTGCATCCCACCTAGAGGCAACTCTTTTTGTATTTTGTACAGCGGCCTGCTTGGTCGCGGGATTGCACCACCGCGAAACACTTGCGGGTCGGCGGCTGCTTCATTGGGGCAGCTAACTGTGGAACAGGAGGTGCCTGTTATATGCAGGGGTGCCGGCGCGAACATCGGCAATCCTTTTAAAGACATTTTTGAATGTGAGTGCTGGCGGCGACCCACTTGGGTTTTACTGAACCACCAGTCCCAGGAAGCATTGCTTCAGGTGGTTCACCTGAGCATAATTATTACGGGGATTTACTGGTGGTTGCCGCATGCCGGCACGTCACATGGTCTGCCACTGAAGAGGGCGTTGGCCCGAAACGCGTCTGGCAGGATACCAGAAAAGGACTTTGCTCATGGTGTGTGCCCTTGCTTTGGCGTAATTTCCACCTGGGAGTGCATCCCACCTAGAGGCAACTCTTTTTGTATTTTGTACAGTGGACTGCTTGGTCGCGGGATTGCACCACCGCGAAACACTTGCGGGTCGGCGGCTGCTTTATTGGGGCAGCTAACTGGAACAGGAGGTGCCTGTTATATGCAGGGGTGCCGGCGCGAACATCGGCAATCCTTTTAAAGACATTTTTGAATGTGAGTGCCGGCGGCGACCCACTTGGGTTTTACTGAACCACCAGTTCCAGGAAGCATTGCTTCAGGTGGTTCACCTGAGCATAATTATTACGGGGATTTACTGGTGGTTGCCGCACGCCGGCACGTCACATGGTCTGCCACTGAAGAGGGCGTTGGCCCGAAACGCGTCTGGCAGGATACCAGAAAAGGACTTTGTTCATGGTGTGTGCCCTTGCTTTGGCGTAATTTCCACCTGGGAGTGCATCCCACCTAGAGGCAACTCTTTTTGTATATTATATATATATATATATATATATATATATATATATATATATATATATATATATATATATATATATATATATATATATATATATATATATATACCTACTGGCGGTCGCCAGTAGGTAGTTATAGTTAGGACCTCGTTTCTATTCAAATAGCGTTTTTTCTTTTGCCAATATCTTTGGCGCCGTTTCACGAATCTTCACGAAATTTTCAAAACTAATGGCCCACTCTGGAAAGCTCCTGTTTTGAAAGTTTCGGGGTGATTCGTAAAGCGGTGGCCGAGAAAAAAGGGGGGTCCCAAAACACGTTTTCCCCATGTTAATTTCCATAGGAATTTTGAAACAGGTTACAGCCCGAACTGCTGAACGGAATTACACCAAATTTGGCAAAAAGGTAGCCCTTGGTTCGGAAAGAGACCTTTTTTTTAAATGGTGTAAATCCGTTCAGTAGTTCCTGAGAAATTAAAAAAAGAAAAATATCGATATCTGAGCACCGAGGAGGGTTCGCGAACCCTCCCGGGCACGAGCTTCACTCTGATTGGCTGCCAACACTCAAACCAGGAAGTGTTGGCAGCCATCTTGTGACTCGGTAGCCGAGTCACAAGAAAAGAGTGGAAAAAAGGTTGAAAAAGAAGAAAAGGGGGCAGAGTAGAAACACCCTGACCCCCTAGGCCTGCTCAGGGGGTCCCACAGGGACCCCCAGGGCAAAAAAAAGCATTTTTTTTAAAACGGCAGAATTCGCGTTGGGGTTGCGAATCCTGCCATGAAAATAAAAAAAAAACAAAGCGAGAGCTCCTGCACATCATTTTAATGAGGCCCCGGGTGGGCCAAGTCCCCGGGGCAATGTAAAACAAAAATAGCAGGGGCCTGCGGGGGCCCCCGCAGCCCCGGGGACCGCCACCTCCCCAGAGCTATGGTAATTATGTGCAAGGGGCACGCGGCCCCCCTGCAACCCCGGGGACCACCACCTCCCCGGGGCTTCTTTTAAAATGAATGCGTTGGGGTCCCAACCCCTCCCCACGCTGCCCCGGGGATTGCCACCTCCCCGGGGCTCTGCTTTTTTTAAAAATAGAGATGTGTGGGGGGGCAAGAGCCCCCCCACATGCCCCGGGGACCACCACCTCCCCAGGGCACTCTTTATTCAAATTTAGGGGTCTGTTATGGACCCCCAGCCCTGGGGACCACCACCTCCCTGGGGTTTTCAAAATGAAGGGAGGGGGGCCGTGTGGCCTCCCTCCAGGAGCCCTTGATGGCCCTGGGGACCGCCAACCCCCAGGGACGGCTCCTGCAATGTCCCGGGGTGCCCACCCCGGGACATTGCTGTTTGCTCCCGCCCTGTCATAGCAAACGCTGCTTTGCTTCATTGAAGCGAGAGCAGGAAAACCTGCTCTTGCTTCAATGAAGCAAAGCAGGATTGCTTTTGGGCAAGGGGAGCTGCATGTTAGCAGCTCCCCTTGCTCAAAAGCAATGCCGGCTCTCGCAGGAGGTGGGGGCTGGTGGGATCGTGGGGGCATTGGGGCTCCCCCCATGGTCCCCAACGGAGAGGCCAGGCCCCAGGGCTAGAAGTGGCCTGGGAGGGGGGCCACACGGCCTCCCTCCCCAATAATTTACATATTTTAAAAAAATACACGGAAAGGCCGGCCCCAGGGGATGGGGTGCCCAGGGCCATTATTGGCCTGAGGAGGGGGGCCACATGGCCCCCCTCTAAAAAAAATAAAAATAAAAAGGCTGCCAGGCCCCAGGGGATGGGGTCCCCGGGGCCATAATTGGCCTCTGGAGGGGGGCCCCGCGCCCCCTCCCAAAAATAATTTTTTTTAAAACAAAAACAAGGGAGACAGGCCCCGGGGGATGGGGTCCCCGGGGCCAAAAGTGGCCCAGAGAAGGGGGGCCACGCAGCCCCCCTCCCATAAAATAAGAAAAATTAAAAAAAGAAAGAAACCAGCAACTCGCCGCAGGCCCCGCACCCTCCCTGCAGCACTCTGCAAACGCGCCCCCTGGCACGTTCTAAGTTGGGGAATAATAGTCCCCTTGAATACTGAGGGACCCTGGGGGCAAACTAGGCCACCAGGTATCTCCAATAAGCGCCACACAGCTGGATTGCAGAGAGGTGGTCCGAGGCCACGCCCCTTTTTACACCACTCTGCAAACGCACCTCTTGGCACACTGGTGGTGGGGCGATGAGGTCCTCTTGTGTCCTGAGGACCTCAGGACACAAGTCGACTTCATCCCCCAAGCAGCAGTGCGCCAAGAGGCACGTTTGCAGAGTGGTGTAAAAAGGGGGCGTGGCCTGTGTCCACCTCTCTGCAATCGAGCTCTGTGGCGCTTACTGGAGGTACCTGGTGGGCAAATTGGCCCCCAGGGACCCTCAGTATTCAAGGGGAATTAATCTCCCAACTTAGAACGCGCCAGGGGGCGCGTTTGTAGAGTGGTGGAGAAAGGGGGCGTGGCGTGGCCTGTGTCCACCTCTTTGCAATCGAGCTCTGTGGCGCTTACTGGAAGTACCTGGTGGGCAAGTTGGCCCCCAGGGACCCTCAGTATTCAAGGGGAATTAATCCCCCAACTTAGAATGCGCCAGGGGGCGCGTTTGCAGAGTGGTGGAGAAAGGGGGCGCAGCCTAGTATGAGAAGTTAGCAATCCTGCTGTGTGGGACTTACTGGAGGTAATAGGAGGGGTAGTCGGCTATGCTAATTATGTGTGGGGGCACATCCCCCCGCACCTCCCGGGACCGCCACCTCCCCGAAGCTTCTTTTAAAATGAATGCGTGGGGGGATCCCAACCCCCCCACGCTGCCCCGGGGACCGCCACCTCCCTGGGGATTTAAATTGGATGCACGCTGCCCCCCCACATGCCCCGGGGACCACCACCTCCCCGGGCTCAGACTTATTTGAATGCGGGGGTCTGTAGCGGATCCCCGGGCCCAGGGGACCACCACCTTCCCGGGGCTATGTAAATTAAGGGAGGGGGGCCACGTGGCCCCCCTCTAGGAGCCCCTGATGGCCCTGGGGACCGCTACCCCCTAGGGCCGGCTCCTGCAATGTCCGGGGGTGCCCACCCCTGGGACATTGCCGTTTGCTATGGCAGGGTGGGAGCCATGCGGCTCCCGCCCTGCCATAGCAAACTCTGCTTTGCTTCATTGAAGCGAGAGCAGGAAATCCTGCTTTTGCTTCAATGAAGCAAAGCAGGATTGCTTTTGAGCAAGGGGAGATGCATGTCAGCAGCTTCCCTTGCTCAAAAGCAATGCCGGCTCCCGCAGGTTGTGGGGAGCCACAGGACCGTGGGGGCATTGGGGCTCCTCCCAGGCTCCCCAACGCAAAGGGCTGGCCCCGGGGGATGGGGTCCCTGGGGCCAGGAGTGGCCCAGGAGGGGGGCCACGCGGCCCCCCCATGTTAATTAAAAAAAATAAAAAGGGCCAGAAATGGCCCAGGGGAGGTGGGCCACGCAGCCCCCATCCCCGGAAATATAATTTAAAAAAAGAACCAGGCCAGGCCCCGGGGGATGGGGTCCCCGGGGCCAATAGTGGCCCAGGGAAGGGGGGGCCATGCGGCCCCCTTCCCGTTTCTTTAAAAAAAAAAAAAGAAAATGCTCAGGCCCCGGGGGATGGGGTCCCCGGGGCCAAAACTAGCCCAGGGAAGGGGGCCACGCAGCCCCCCTCCCCAAATTTTTTTTTTTTTTTTTTTTAATTTGAGATGTCATCAGTGATATCATCAGTGATGTCACTGACCATTTCATGAGTGATGTAATATGTGACGTCATCAGCAGTGCATTGCGGGGGCGCGAGTTATAGTTAGCTGAACTAACTATAACGGCCGAATTTCTCTGGTTTTGTACGAGTGAAATGTCCAACTAACTATAACTTCCCTGAAATCTATGGTTTTTTCAGTGAATTTCTAAGGTTTTTTAAATGCTACTTTCTAACTATAACGTGCCTGAAACCTATGGTTTTTTCAGTGAATATATATATATATATATATATCCCACTAACTGTGTTTTCTTTCAATCTAGTTGTCTGTGATGGATAATCCTTCTTATTAATTCCACAGGTAGTGTTCACCTAGGTGGGAGTTGGCCCTCGCTTGTGATGCCTTCCCTGTTAGTGCGCCAGCCTGCTACTACTACCATCACCATTAAGGAGTCACCTTGGGAAACCCTGCGGTAAGGTTCAGGAAGATTGAGAGGGATAGAAGCCACTGCTTCGTCAATTCAGGTAGGAGAACTATGGAGTGAAGTGAACTAGTTAAGTTAGCAACTAACTTCTACTGAAGATTAAGATGTTGTTTATCTAGGTTGTTGCAGGCAATATAGGCATAGGAAATGGCAGCATACCCCTCTAGTGGTCAATAGAGTAGTAGGGGGCAGGAGGACAAGGGTCTCAATAACTGATATACAATTTGATAAGCGGATTAAAAGAACAGGCTGTGCTAAAAGGCAGCAGTGCAAAGTAAAACATTTCAAAGATTTCAGGCACAAAGTAACAGAATAATTTACCTACTGCTGGGGGGTTGGTAGAAAGTGTGGAGGGAGCACTTTGAGTTGCTGAAAGTAGAGATGTTGATCAAGAGGAATTCACAGGTGGGCAGAGATATGGCATGTGCCTGTTTCACAGAGAGTGAGGCTCTGTATAAACAGGCTAGGCCATCCCCCATGCGCCTGGGGCTGTCTAGTCTAATAATGCCATAACTAAGGGGGACCAGTGTGTCCAAGGTGGGCCCAGAGGAATTGTTTAACCAGGATTCCGTTAGCATGAGAATGTCATGGTCTAGGTCGAGGATAAGAGCGGCTATGTCGACTGCATGTTTCACGGCTGAACAGCAGTTTAGTATTGCACATTTCAGGGATGCTTTAGAGGTGGTCCTATTAGAGGGCATATGAGAGAGAGGAACTTGAGTGAGGTTCAATTTGTTCACAGACCTAGCATTGGGGTGGGCAGACCTGAAGGGGTGGGAGATAAAAGTCTCAATTTTGGTAGCTGGTTGGGTGAGAGCAGCCGGGGAAGGGTTATAGGAGTCTAGGAGGTCAAGTAGGTCATTGTTGGATAGCTGTCTAACTGGTCTATTGGGTTGGGAGGATCGATTTTGGTCGGGTGCAGTCATGTAGCCAGACTGGGTGCTCCCTGTCTAGTCAGGGAAACGGTCCGAGTAGTGGCTGGAAATTCTGGGGGGTCATTAGATAAGTGTTGGGCAAAGTGTGAGGAACACTTGTGTTCAAGGTTGGAAGTGATGTGAATGACTTTGAATGGCCTTACAATTTAATTATGAAGGAGAATCTTTTGAGTAATTGTTACAATGAGAAATTACATCAGCATCTGGAAGACCTAGCTCCAATTTCTCCTCTGGAGTTGGGGAAGAAGGCAGGTCATTGGGTCAAAACAAGGGTGACCAAAACTACCACTGGTGGGGGAGACCAAAAGAAAGAGGCCAAAAAGACCCCCCAAGAAAAAGATGGTGACCAAAAAGATAAAAACAAAAATGAGTCTTCTTCAGGCCCCCAACAACCTGCTCAGGAGGGTGGGCCCAGAAACTCATCACAGTCCAAGGGTGGGTACCAGGGTAAAAGTTGGGATCCCAAGAAGGCTTGGTGTTTTGATTGCAAGACAACTGGACACCGAACTGGAGACCCTAACTGTAAAAACAAAAAGAATGCCTTTAGCACACCTGCAGTAAATGCACTTGGAGTCTCCAGATGGGATCACGGGTGAGCCTTGACCATTTCAAGGTGCTCACAGACGCAACTCTAGTCTCAGAGAGAGGGGTGAATGTAGCTACCCTGGCTGTCTGGACCAGTAACCTGGAGAGATACAGACAAGACCCAAATATTAATGGGATTAGAAAGGAAGCTCTCAGGGACACTGGTGCCAGAATCACTGAGGCTGAGTCAATGGTGTCCCCTGATCAATATTTGCTAGGACAGACCGTTACAATCCTCAACGCTGACTATCAGGCTAAGGAATGTCCAATGGCCTTGGTGACCTTAGATTGGGTAGTGGTGTCTTCTGTTATCCCTGTACAGTATCTGCCTGGAAATGATTTGGAGTACTCAGAAATGGGCTGAGGTAAAGAGGAAAACCCATGCAGCAATGCTGGGAATACCTGAATGGGTGTGTGTAAAAACAAGGGCACAAAGCAAAACCCAAGGTGAGAAAGAAGTGTTGGAACCTGAAATGATTGACCACCCTTCAAAGAGAGAGGGCAGGAAGTCCGGGAAACCAGTTTCAAAACAGACACCAGACCGAGTTCCCTCTCCTCAGTGAGAAGACTTGTCAGCCCCAGGAGCTTCGGCCTTACACAGCAGAGCTTTTAGGACCATGGGAACCCAATTGGGAAGATCTGTACCAGGGGCAGAGAACCTGTCCCACTCTTGAAAGCCTGAGACAGCAAGCTGCTGATCAGGAAAAGGGAAGTGTCAGTGGTTCCCACAGGACCTATTGGGAGGAGGGACTTCTATACACTGAGGCCAGAGACCCCAAACCTGGTGCCACTAATAGAGTGGTAGTGCCTAATCAGTTTAGATAGTTTCTCCCAACATTGACCCATGCATCCCCCTAGCTGGGCATTTTGGCCAGACAAGAACCTGGAGTTGGGGGAGGCCAAGCCCCCTTTCCTGTTTCACTTTTGGTGGGAGGAAAGGTGGGAAAATTAGTTAGATGAGAAAGAGGGTTGCCCCTTAGCCTGCACCACCCCTAGGGTGGGGCAGGTGAGGTGAACCCCTCTCCTGAAATTTCACCATATTGAGATGGTTGATAAAACCTCCAATCGGCTAGGATAGTGCCCCTTCCCACGTGGTCACTAAATGGTGTAGACACCCTAAGGTTGGATAGCCCATAGGCTACTGCCTATCTCCCCTTGTAACGCCCCTAAATTCAGTATTTAGGTGGCTCCCTCAGATTCATCGGACCAAAGAAGACCAGTACAAAGAAGACCCACTACATGAGAACTGAAGCCCTGCTGCAGAAGAAAAAGGTGCCAACCCCTGCCAGCTGCTCCAAGGACTAAAAAATCACTGCCTGCTGTGTCATTCTGAACCTGCACAGACTCCAAGAACCCTGGAGCACCTACAACCTTCAGTGAATCACAGAGAAGCTACCTTGGAGTGAAGGTATCACTCCCCAAGTTTGTCGACTTGCTGCTCCACATCGATCTTGATGCAGCACTGAAGTAAGAGAAGGTATAACAGTTCTGGAGCATCAGATCTGCCTCTCCACCAAGTTTGGAGGCACCAGAACCTACCAGAGATGCAGCGTACCAATGCCCAGGGTACTGGATCCCCAACAGTAAAAACCAAGAAGAAGAGTCCACTCCGGACTCCCAAAGCATCAGAAGAAAGCACCCATTGAGCGTTGCCTAGACACCCGAGACCCACTTCCTGTGTCCCAGCTGTCCTGACATTGCCTCTCCCAGTTGCCTGCTCCTGCCGCGAGGACCCTAAGGACGCACAGCTGACCTGTTCGCCCTGCACCCGGCCCCACCTGCCTCAGCTTCGACTAATAAGCTCTTTTCCCATGGTCCCCAGGCCCTTGCAACCTCCTCCCTCTAAGGAGACCCACCTTATTTACCTGTACGTCCAACTGTGCAGTGAATTTTCAAGTGGCCTCCTTCATCTCTGAGCTACATTTTCCAAGACCCTCAGCACTCTGCTCCCGCCCGATCATGGATGCTCCCGAACTTCTCCTGCTGGAACTTTGTACCTGGTCTTGACATCAACCTAAAATGGGAAGGTGAACTTTGTGATAGCATTGCCTGATTTCACATGCATTTTTCCTCTTTTTCCCTATTGTTTCCTATGGTGCTTAATTGCGCACAAAAGTAATATATTTACCGAACTTTGAAAAATCGTAACTCCAAAAGTACTTACCTTAGAACTCTGTTCTTGGTCTTAAAAATACATAAAAATTGACTGTATTTTATTCTTGAGTGTGTGTCTCATCTATTGACTCTCTGAGTACAACTGCTTAGCACTACCCTCTGATAAGACAAACTGCTCCCCCACACTACCACAAAAAGAGCATTAGAATTATCTGCTTTTACTTCTGTGTACCATTTGGGGATTCTCTGGACTCTCTGCACAGTGTACTTCTTTTAAGTACACTATGTAGAGAGCCAGCTTCCTACAATCTGCATCTCAAAGCTTTGGCAGCTTAGATGACTAAGAACTGCCTCATGTTGCACTCAGATAAAACAAATGTCATGGTGTTATGTTATCCTTCAAACTTCTGATTTGCAAGCTAGTGGCTTATCTCTCCAGGTCAATGCTCTCTGCCTGTTTAGACTGTGAAACTTTGATGGTTATTTTTGATGAGGTGCTCTCTTTCAAAGCACACATCACCAATGTTAGCTCCTCATGCTTCTAGCAACTAAAAATTCTTCATAAGAGCTTGCCCTTCTCACCAGAAAACACACATGGTCCCATCTTTGAGACAGTGGTCAGATCTAGGCTGGACTATGCAAATGCTCCCTATCTGGTAATTATGCCACCCAGAAACTTCATTTGTTATAAAATGCTGCAGCCTGGCTCTTTTTTTAAGCTCCCTGGCATGATCCCATTTCTTGTCAACTACAGACCATTTGCTGGCTTTCTGGGCAGGAGTGTATTTTTTGTCATAAGTATCTGTCTCTGTTTTAAAGGTCTTCATAACAAGAGCTTGGCTTTTATGAGGCAACCTTTGCCTGTCAGGACGCCATTTTGCATCAGTGTAGTTTACAAATACCACAAATAAAAAAACAAAATACATACAGCCTCCCCAAAGGTCTAACTCCATTGAAATTAGTTGTATGTTTATCAGAAGACATGAATCCTTCTTGAGTCATCCAGTAGCCAAGTTAGATGGAAAGAATATTCGGCCCTACACATTAACTGTATTTAATAGTACATTTAGCAGTACAACAATAGTACTACTAACATACTACAAAACGATATTCACAAACGTATGCTTGGCGGTTCAGCCCCCTCCTTGTCTATCTTTTTCTGTGAGGAGATCTCTGCCCCAACTGTGGAGTCTCTGCACAAGTAAATATACATTTCAGTAGTAAATCTGGGAGGGACAGATGGGAATGGCTGAAAAATGGGGAATACTTGCTACAAAATGGGAGGGATTAAGGGAGTAGTAAAGAGGGGTTTAACAAGAGATATGAAGGGGTTTAGGGAGGGAGGTGCACCCACCCACAAAAGATTCCATTCATATTCACAAACTGCACTGCTAAAGTTACTTCAGCCAAAAAGGAAACAAAAGAGTCATAAATGTTTTGTTGTTCAGAGCTGACGAAAGGCCAGCACCGCATATGGTCAATAACTGGTACTGCAGCAACCTCACATAGAAATTAATGAAGGTAGGGACTTAAAATAAAACCCCATAGGAGCTTGTGTTAAAATATAGTAAATTAATCAAACTATTTAAAAATATCAATACATTCTATGTAATGCTAAAACTGTCTATAAAAAAAATAAACATTATTTAGTTTAAAATATTTTAAGATTATTTTTAAAATGTAAAAATAATGTAACATACATGTATAACAAAAAATGCAGTGAAGTTCAAGTTGACTACAGCACATTGAGTATGCGGAGAAGAGTGGAGCACTTTTGGCATGGAAAACAATAACATAGCTGGCTAGAAACTGAATTGACAAACTAGTGGAAGCTGGTACGGGTAGGGTATTCAAGGCAGAGAAAGATCTTAGAAGAGAACTGTTAAGTGCCCTGAGATCAGTGTATCATGAAGATATTGACTCAGACCTTCAGGAAATCAAAAACTGGCTGTCAAACAAGGCCCTACCCAGGTTATCACAGGAAAATAGAGCATGTCTTCAGGCTGAGCTCAGTGAAGATGAAATCAGAAACCAGGTGGCTAATATGAAGAACGGGAAGTCATTGGGCCTGACAGGATTCCCGCTGAGTTGTATAGACGTCTGATTGAAAACTTTGTCTCAGTTTGGAAATCTCTATTCAAGAAAATATACTTAGAGATAACAAAGAGGTCCCCCTAATGGTATGAGGCAACTGTGGTCTTTTTTTTTTAACTGTTCTTTTTATTGAAATCAATTTATCACATGAAGAAACAATTTACAGGAAATATTATACTCAGTGCTGCATTTGCCAACTATCCATATTGAAGATACATCCCCAGCCGGGGCAGAAAATAACACAGTACATCCGTCTAGTGGCCTCTACTCCATGTTCATTATTGGTATGGCTCTCGGCGGCTCACAGATGTCCCCCCTGTAACTGTTCCATTTTTGCCATATCTGCGACCACTTGTTAGGGCAACCTCTTGACACATATACAGTTTTTTCGGTGAACATACAATGATCCATATCGTTTTCCCAGAGCCTCAAAGATGGTTTTTCTCTCGCCCCCCATAGTTTTGCAATATTTCGTTTGCCGATCATCATCCCCAATGACACCCATAGCTTCTCTTTAATGCTTAGGTCTGTAGGGCCCCAGATATTTAAAAGACATAGCTTAATATTGCAGTCAGTAGTTACCCCCATGACTTCTGTCATACAATTCGTCACCCTCTCCCAGTATCTCTGAATTAATGGACACTCCCAGAGTGTATGTATGAATGTGCCGTCTGGCCCACAACCCCTGATACAAACTGCGTCCTCCCTAAAACCCATCTTCATCAACGTTGGCCCCGAGGAATATATTCTATGTAATATCTTGAGTTGAACTAGCCTCAGCCTGGATGAGATTGCCGTTTCTTTTGGATATGCAAGCGCTTCTAACCATTCCCCATCGTCCAGACCAGCTACGTCGTGATCCCAGTGTGCGCGGAGTCGGAGAAGGGGGTCAGGCGTATTGTTTATAAGTTTTTTATAAATCATGGAGATTGCCTTCTCCGGGAGGTGGCCGTCTAATATTCTGTCCTCTAACGGTGAGGACTCTGGCGGAGTTCCACCCCTGGTTATTACAGCTTGCAGCGCATGTCTGACTTGGAGATATCTGTAGTGTTCTGAGGCAGCTAGTTCATATTCGTCTCTCAACTGGTCAAAGGAGAGTACTCCTCCTCCCTTCCACAGGTCCCCAACTGAGGATAAGCCAAATAGGTCGCACTGGTCAAACCCTTTAGTGACTCTCAGGTTACCCAACTGGGATGTGTCCCAGAGTGGGGTGGCCAACGTGATTTTGTCCTTCCACCCCAAACTCAGTATGGCCTCTCTCCACACCTTGACCGAGTGATTGGTGGGCCCCGTTAGTTTCACTTTAGATGGATTTGCATATAGCACTCCCCTGTAACTCCCTTCGGGGAGCAGCCATCTATCCATGTTAAAGCCTGGGTCATTCTGCAGTCCGTATGTACAGTGATTAATAGCAGTGAGATGAGCTGCCCAGTAATATCTTCTAATGTCGGGGAGTGCTATGCCTCCGTCGTACCACCCTCTTGTGAGTTTGGAAAGAGAGATCCATGGAGGTTTCCCCTCCCAGAGGAGCTCCCTCAGGGCGGAATCGATTGATTTGAAATATTCTGGTTTCACCAGGAGTGGTGTATTTTGGAGAGCATAAAGGAAACGGGGAAGAGACATCATTTTGAACAACGCGGCCCTCCCCAATAGGGACAGAGGGAGCGATTTCCAGTGTATGACGTCACTTTTAAGGTGCTGTAACGGGGGAAGGAGATTTTGATCGTGAGAGAGTGTCAGGTCTTTGGAAACGTATATCCCCAGGTATTTAAAGCTCGTAGGAGCGATTGTTATGGTGAAACCTCTGGTTAGGGTTGGGGTTCGACCGCTTAAGACATAAAGGACTGATTTAGACCAGTTAATGGTATATCCTGAAAATTCCCTAAAGACTATAAAGATGCGATTTAAAGAGGCTGCCGGCGACGCTAGATATAGTAAAACGTCATCAGCATAAAGCGATATGCGGTCTTCCCAGTCTGTTGCCAATTTCAACCCTTTAATTATCGGATCCTTCCTTATCCACATCGCCAACGGTTCCAAAATGAGGGCAAAGAGCAATGGGGAGAGGGGGCAACCCTGATGAGTTCCCCTTCCCAGCTCAAATGGGGAGGGCCCTCGATTGTTGACCACTATCCGAGCCAGGGGGGTGGCGTAAAGGAGGCGTATCCAACTCAGGAATCCAGGGCCGAACCCTAGTTTTCGCAATACTGCAAACATGTATGGCCATTCAATTGTATCAAAGGCCATGGCCGCGTCAAGTGACACCACCATCGCATCTTCTAGAATAGTGTCGGCCCTCGCAAGCACTCCGTGAAGTCTCCGCAGATTGAGAGATGTATTCCTGGCTGGCATAAAGCCTGACTGGTCGGGAAGTACTAGGTTGGTGACCACTGTCAAAAGACGGGTAGCGAGTAGCTTGGCCAGTATCTTGGCCTCTGCGTTTAGTGGCAATATCGGCCTGTAGGATGAGCAAAGGTGGTTTGGTTTTCCTTGTTTGTGGATTACCACGATATTGGCCAGTCTTTGCTCTGATGGGAGCAATCCTGCATCTTGACTGTCTTGGAACATTTCTAACAAGAAATGGTGCGATTTTACTTGCGGTCAATTTGTATAATTCGACCGGCAGGCCGTTTGGACCGGAGGCTTTTCCCCCATTCAGGTCATGGATAGCTTTCTCCACCTCTCTGGGCTCCAACTTCCTATCCAAGTCCGATTGTTCCTCGTCGGAAATTTTCGGGAGTGGGATGTCGTGGAGCATGCCAATTGCATCAATTTCAGTATACTTCGTTCGGGAGGTGTATACATCTTTATAATGGTCGGCGAATTCGTTAGCTATAGTTTGTGGGTCGGAGGTCATGCGTCCAGTTTTGGTGGCTAGTTCCACCACTATTCGACTCGCCTGCTCTCTGTGGTCGAGCCACACGAGCAGCTTTCCTGCTTTGTCGCCCAGCTCGTAGACTCTACATTGTGTGGCTCGATGTTGTTTTTGGCCGCATTCTTTGCCACCGCCAGAAAGTCCTTTTGTTTGAGTAGCAGGTCATGTCTCTTCTCATCTGAATCAGTCCCCTGGAGACTCCTTTCTATCGTTAATATGTCAGTTTCCAGCCTATCTAGGTCCTCCTGCTTCTCTCTCTTGGAGGTGGCAATTTGGGAAACGGCAGTCCCTCTGATAACCGTTTTATAGGCCTCCCATAGCACCACTGCCGAGTCTACTGAGTTTTCATTTTCATGAAAGTAGTGCTCTGTGTCGCTAACAATCCGTTTACGTATCTTGGGGACCTTGAAATACCAGGGGTTTATATGGGCTGTTTTTCCTACTAGTGGCTCTCCCACTTCAACCCGGGCCCAAAGGGGGGCATGGTCCGAGAAACCTCGCGCTAGGTGATTAATCTCTCTAATCTGTCCCAGTTGGTCCGCCGGTGTGATTATGTAATCTATTCGGGACTGAGTTTGATGGGCCCCCGAGTAAAATGTGTATTGTCTGTCTGTTGGATGAAGCGCTCGCCAGGTGGCAACTTTGGTCTTGATATTGAAACCAGGAAAAAGACCCCAAAAAGGCTGAGTCATATAGACCAATTTTGCTAAAGAACTGCGATTACAAAGTCTTCGCAGGAATCGTTGCTACAAGACTTCAACGGTCATCCATACAATTTTCAAAGCAGACCAAAAAGGTTTTATCCCGTGTAGATAGCTCCATGAGTTAACCCAGATGCTCATAGGGACTATTGACCTGGGGGAATCCCTTAATGCCTCGTTGACAATAGCAACTGTGGATGCAGCGATTGGGTGTATCTAAAGGAAGTGTTAGAGTAATTCTGGATTACCTCTAATCTAGTGAAGACTATACAAACACTATATATGGCACCCACAGTTAAGATATTGGTAAATGTAGAGCTCTCACACCCATTCACGCTCCTGAGAGGCACTAGAGAAATGTACCCACTTTCACCATTACTTTTTCATCTCTATATAGAGCCATTTGCACAGGCAATTTAATGAGCTTAGTCTATGTTCCCTTTTAAATATCCACCAAGGTGGCCTGCACGCGGACGATCTTATCCTGTACACGACCAACCCAGGGCATTCAGTTCCCAAACTTAAACAGCATGTCGAAAGGTTTGGAGAGTTATCCGGATATCTGATAAACAAGAAGTCAGAGGTGATAGTATGGCCGAGCATGAGTCCGAGATTCCATTTTAAAGGGCATATTAGATATCTAGGGGTACAAGTAACACACAGTTTGGAGGAGCTATCCGGGAAGATTTTAGCCAAAGTCAGCAAGGAAATAGACAGGCTGCTAAGGAAATGGTAAAACTTGCTCCAAGTTATTTTTGGGAGTGTTACCATTATAAAGATGATGGTTCTCCCGAAAGTGACCTTCATGTTGAATACTATACCACTACTGTTCCCAGACATGCAGATCAGGAGGCTGCAATGCAGGATATCCAGTTTCATTTTGGCATCTAAATGTGCTAGGATTGCCTGGAAAAGCTAAGGAGACAACTAAAACAGGGTGGGCTGGCCCCATCTGACTTTCAAAAATACTGCTTTGCCTTCCAACTCAAACCTTTTCACCTTTTAGCAAGGACACCAGAGGCCTCTGATATCGGAAATTTGTACACTGCCATGCTAACAGATCTTGGTGCAGAAAAGATCCTGTATAAGTTTGGCAACACCAAATTTTTTAAACGAGTCCGACTGAAGGTCCTCCAGACAACGCTTAGAAATTGGGTTCTTGTTATGAAAGCAATGGGACTACACTACTACTCAGATGTGGCTTCCTTTTGGGACTCACCTGGGACCCCTGAATGGCTAAAAGATAGTCTCAGCCGTCCATGTCGGGAAGCCAATTTCAACAATTCGGGGGATTTCAGAGATGGCGAAGCCCCAATTGCCTTGCAAGAGCTCTCGGCGTGAACAGGTGGGGAAGTTTCAAAATTAAACATTTTCCAGTTGTGTTCATGGTGGACAGCGCAGGTTCTGACAAAGGGCGGAAACTGGGAACATGAAGCAATTCAAGGGGAGAGTAGGAACATTAAAAAAGAAGTGTCCCTGTAGTATGGGGATACAGAGGAAGCAAAGGATGAGAAAAGCATGGAGCGTGTCAGATATGGAGGAAGGACTTTCCAGAGCTCGCATGTTAGAACTTATGGAAAGTATTGTTTAACTTTCTTTACAAGACAGTAAAACCTGCACTGTAAAAACAAAATCACCTCTTTATGCTTCATAGGGCCTAATGGAAAAATCTAAGGATTGCTAAACTCACACGAGACACTCCAAGATGTAAGAGATGCAAGGCAGCAGCAGGCGATAAATACATGTTTGTGGAGTGCCAAGAGCGGGCTGTCTTGTGGACCGAGGTCAATGGGGCACTGAGAGAAATATTGGACACCGAAATGAAGGTAAGCCATACCTTAATACTATTTGGGATTGACACAGTACTCAACAAATGGAACAAATGGCAAGAGGGCATGTCGTTTCTCTTGATGTTGACAGCAAGAAGAAAACTCTTCAAGAAGTGGACCTTACCTGAACCTCCATCAAGGCGAGATTGGTTTACCTCAGCCAGCTATGTCAGCAAAAATGACTTAACATGTAATAAGGGGGAGGCGGAAAAATGGTGGCACCTTTTTATAGCTTGGCACAAGGAAGGTACTGTCATGTAGTTCCTACCAATCCGTAGGATCTGCGCATGATTTGGACTACATAAACTGAGGGCTTGGTGTCAAGACTGATTCCAGACACCCCCACAGGATGTGTTGGTCTATAGACCAGCTAGCTCACAGTGCCACTATAAGTCCCCCTAACCTACCAGGGAGCGAACAGTTTCTGGCAACCACTGAACATGACAACCCTGATCCCTCAGGGATCGTGGAAACAGTACAGGCTCTTTCGCTCAGTCACTCGTGCTTACTTTCCCTCAGAGAAGTATACAGAATACACAGTGGGATGTTTTCAATGTATTTATTGAACAAAAGATATTCTTGTATAAAATACATGTGCTGCAATGATTAGGAGACAAAAGCAAATAAAGGAGATTACAAGCACCAAAAGAGTGAAGAAATGAATATATGCAGGCATATATGCAATATGGTAATCTAACGTACTCCTACGATGCGGACCCTACTCTGAGTGTACCTAGAGTGTGTATGGGTGTAGAGCCAAGAATCCACCCAAGGGACGATCCAACCCCATTACCTGATAGGAGAAAGTGAAGGATCCCGTCTTGGTCTCGAGTTGGACACCCCTCATGGAATGTCAGGACCAGTGTGTGGTGATTTGTCAGCATTCAGGGTCCTTCAGTGTCAGCAAAAGTGCCTCCTCTACCAATCTATCAGGATGCCTATTATTTGTAATTAAAAGCAGCCTTCGCGATGTGTGCACTAGATTAGTGATGTTATGGATATGTAGATAGCGCATTCGCCCTGTGGATAAAGATAGGACGACTTTTGTGCCTAGTGCGTAGAGAGGCCTAGCACATGATGTTCAAGGCATCGTGATAATGTTGTGCGAAGCTGGATGTGTAAACAAAGTAGTTTCAGAGAAACTAATCTATCATTGTCGTGCATACAAATGTGTGCAAAAGTTCACCGCTGAAATTTTATTTTCTAGGACAATGTAAGGAATAAGCTACCTTGCTACATGGGCCTAACTCGGGAATATAAAGTACAACAGTCCAAAGATTATCCCAGAGCTCTGCTGAGAGGAAAATAGGTCCCGAAAGAAAGTACTTGTCAGCAAAGACATACACCTCTGTTTCTGGGTAAAAGTGACTAAGCTCCACCTTCAGAGGGGAGTGAATAACTGGTGGTGGAATAAGGACAAAAAATAAAGAAACAAATTCCTTTTACTAAATACACATATTAAAAGCATATATTTATTTTACTTTATTTGGGATTTTTTAAATGTATACTTTAAAAAATAATGTCATTTTAAATTAGTATATATAAAAATGATTACATTTTTTATTTAAAAATAAGTTATTAATGCTGTAACTGTTTTATATTGTTCTACATTAAAAATAAATATATGCAATTAGTTGCTTTCAATATTTAGCATTCAAATATTTTTCCAATTTTTTAAATGTTTAATAAACTTTTTAGGTTTTCCCATTACTATACCATAGTGAGATATATACCCCTGCATAGGAGACCTCCGCTGCCTACATGTGAAACATTATCAATAGCAATTTTACACTTGTAAATAAGGCTCCAGTCCTTGAATTCAGGGATTGGCGACATGTAAGTTTATACTTTGTAGAAAATTTATACTTGTAAATGGTGAATAGCACAAAAGAAAGACATTTACTACAAGTTTAAGAGTAAACTTATATTTGAAGATTTACTCATGAGTGTATTTACCTTTGCGAATAGCCCCTTTATTCTTCAAAGTTTATCTTCTTTCCAATGTAATGGTCCTAGGGTTATAGCAAAAACAAAAACAGGTCCATTCAAACCAGATGCATATTGAAAAATCAATGTTAGCCTATTGAGTGTTCTAGGCCAGGATCTAGGCACCCTTCAAAGTAAATCATGATAAACAAAGACAGGGTAAAGAATGGTGGTTTGTCCTGGTCAGGAATTTTATCTTTGCACTTAAAAAAATTCTGGAGGAGTATCTGCAGTCAGGCAAGTTTGTGGTCAATAAGGGCTCCACATGGCCAATTGGATATGTTAAGTGGTCTTGCTGTAGCCCCAAATTTGCAGTAAAATGGTCATAGCAGCATAAACTGCTTATAAGCAGTGGTGTGCGAAACCCACCTAATTTGCTGCAGTGTAATTACACAAAATTACTGCAAAATTACACAAAATTAAACAAAATGCACCTGGCATTCAAACAACTTATCTGAACTAAGGGGTCCATTACGATGGCGGGCAGACAAAGTCCGCCCGCCATCGCAACGGAGCCAGGGACCGACCGCCGAAGTTGCGGCGGTCCCGCAATGCATATTATGATGCGCCCGCCACACTGGCGGGCGCATCCTGGGCCTATTACATTGCGGGTGGATCTGCTGGCTGCAGACCGGCCCGCAATGCAATAGGAGTGTGCACATAATTGCCATGCATTACATGGCAGGCACCACGTGGTGCCTGCCATGTAGTGCATTGCAATGAGGGGGGGTACCATACGTACCCCCCATGTGCACCCCTCACCCCCCCAACACTCTGGGGGCCCGCAACGGGCCCCCAACAGCAAAAACCGCATGCCTTTCCATGGCGGCAACACCGCCATGGAAAGGCTGATCACCGCCAGCATCATAATATGGATGGCGGTTTCTTGCAGACACCGCCACCATATTATGCCCCTTTTCCGCCCGGCCGACGAGTCGACCGGCGGAAAAGCGGCGGACGGTCTTTCCGTCCGCCGCGGACCCCCCAGCCATACTAATATGGCGGAGGGTCAATCTGGCATGGATGGCGGGTGGATCGCCCCCGCCGGGCCAGCGGTGGCTACCGCCGGCCCGGCGGTGGCGATCCGCCCGCCATCCTAATGGGCCCCTTAGTGTACACATAAGAATTCAACTCAAAAATGTCATTTTGAGTTCATATCCAGTTGCTTGCATTCTATACACTGCTTCTTGTGTTTGACTTTGTAATTTTGCACTTAAAATTACCCGAACAGTCTGCTTGGGTGAAAAATCTACCTGAAATGTTTGTTAAAGGTACTGCTGCTCGCTTTCAAAACACTGCTGCTCACATTCGGATTTGCAGTTTTGTTGCTCACAAATTAGCCAAAAGGTCCACTTGGGTGAAAAATCTACCTGAAATGCTGCTGCTTGTGTTTAAAAAATGTGTGGATGGTGCATCTTCCATTATATTTTCACACTGAAATTATGCAATGTGGCATAATTGCATAATCTCTGGAATTTTGTGTAAATGTCATTATAAAAAAATATCAAAATTATAGAAATTATGCTGTTGTAATTAAAATGTAACCTAGGCTTACATAAAAGAAGCCACCAATGTTTGTTCACTCTTATATAATCAATATTTGTTATTCATAGAAGATAGATAAAGGCAAGGTCACATGTTTTGGGCTGGTCTGGCGCCATTTGTTTCTTGTCCTGTTCCTCCGGAGAAGGTTTATGTCCAAAGTATCCAGTCTTTCACAAAATATTTCTTAGACAGCTGTTGATGGGTTCAAGTTGAAGGAGTGCTCCCCACAAATTCAGTTCTTGTCCAAACAGAAATGTCCTTTTATAACGAACTGGTTCCAGAATGTTCTCTGCAGCAGCAACAGATTCCTGTGTCCTCAGGAACTTCAGCACTTCCCATCACAGTGCAGATATTGTAGAAGTAGACAATAAATAGTTGTAACTGATACACTTTCTTTCTAGCAGGTAGCCATAGCTCCCTGTGGGGCTTATTTATGAGAGCCCTGCATCACTTTTGCACCAAATAGAGTGGTAGATGTGTGACGCAGGGCTCTCATAAAGATTTATAAACCCACGCAAAGCCACCTTGCGTGGCTTTGAGTGGCCTCATAAATCATGAATAAGGCGACGCAGCTCCCGAGAGGCGTTCCATGGGTTTTGTGGTGGGTTTTCCCATGCAACACCCATGGAATTTGATGCTGCCCTGGATTTACAAAGCGGTGTGAAGCTGGCTAAGCGGCAAATCCGTTGCCCCTCCTGAGGTGAGGCGTACCGAGGAGAAATATGTTAATTGCTCCTCGTTTTTTACTATTTCCATATGTGCTGCATTCTGCAGCACACGCAGAAAGAGGACAAAGCCTCGTGGGATTGTTTTTGTGCAGGAAGGTGCCTCTTCCTGCACAAAAACAATCCTGCCTGAAATGGTGCACGGGTGCCTACATTGGTGCTAGGCTGCCAAAACAGCACCAGCACTGGCAGAAAGGACAGGAATGCACCATATTGCTTAAATAAGGTCCATTCCTGCCCTTTCACTATGGCGTAGGGCACGCAGAAAGGTGCCTTGCTGTGCTGCCCTATGCCAAAATGCCATAAATGTGGCCCTTAGTTTATGAACCTTCTGCATTCGCCAACTGCAGTAACAAAGTTATATTGGGGCAAGCAGATTTTACTCATTAAGACCTGAGCTTGTATGTCCTTGGGATCAGCCAGATGTCTTCGACTCTAACCCACGTGGAAGCTTCCTATCTCAAAGATTCATTTCAGAGCTGAGCACAAATCTCTCAACAGACCTCTGCCCAGTAGGCAGGAATTATTCATGCCGTAAACTGGAAACTCTTTCTTCTTGAAACAGAGTCAGATCTCTCATGGGAGTTGAAGAATTTGGATACTTTAAAGGAAAAAGAGGACAGTGACCTCTAATTAAACCATATTACGATTCCCAAATTTCTACTGCCCCATATTTTCAGTGTCTCGTTTCCTGTCCAAGACTTATGCTTTCAGGCAAAAGCTGTACAACAGTTCCTTTCCATACAAAAAGCCAAAATGGTAGACCTTTGAGTCATTTTGCTCATTCACCTCTCTCTCTAGGCCCTTCCCAAGGCAGGCACATTTACATTCACCAAGGATCAAAGATAATCTATAATTAAATGCCCCATCTGTTTAACCCACATAATGTTTTTGGCTCCACTGGTCTAAGGAAGGTCGGTGCACAAATGAAAAGGTTTCTCTAGGGTCTATTTACAAGGAGATGTTGCCTGGCAACTTAGGACCACACTTCCCCCCTTGTCTTAATCTATTTTCCTACAAAGTCCAGGTGCTTTCTGTCAGAGCCACTTGGGAGATTAGGTGTGAGAAGGGGCGAATAGACAAGAATGACATGATGCCGGACAGGCATATGGATGGCCTTTTGCTGAAACAAAAACCATGCAGTTGATCTTGCAGCAGGCTATTTTTAATCATTTAAACCTTTATAATGAGTTCTAGATTATGTAAATCAAATCACTCCTCTTTTTGGCATACTGGATTACCTATAATCTCTGGATGTGGTCTAAATAGAATTTTCGTAACGAATTGGTTAATAGTGTCTGTTATTTACAGCACCTAGAAAGAAAAGAGTGGTATGAAGCAACTTATAAGAACAAGTTATTATTTTTATTAATATTCATAATAATAACAACAGTAATAACAATAATAATAATAATCATATTAATAAACATAACAATAAGAATATCGATCATCTAACCTTTTAAAGAAAGCTGTGTAATCCAATGCCAAGAAACATGCATGTTATATTTCTGCTAGGGGGTCTTGTAGTTTATTGCCTGCACTCTTCTGATGTGAACTTCAGTGGGTTTCTGTTCATGCACATTGTTTTAGTTTTGGTTTTTAGTGTTCTCTAAGCTGAATGCAAGCAGCAGTGTTTTGAATGCAAGCGACTGGAAATCAACTCAAAACGAGATTTTCGGGTTAAATTTTAGCTTGGAGTTAGTGCTCTCATCATTCGGTGGACAGTTGTTGCAGCTGTCTGGGCCTCTAGGGGTGGAATGTCCAATATGGATAGCCTGAGCAACCAATATTCGGTTGCAGTTTCTCTTCCTCTGCCTCCTGTTCCATCTGTCACTCTGCAGAGGACTTTCCTCTGAGGACTTATCAGGTGTTTCCCTCTGTGCACCTTTGTCTTTGTGGGGCTGTTTTTCCGCTCTTTAAAAGTTCTCTCCTAAGGTCTACTCTTCTGACAGGGTGCTGTGCCAGTTGGGCTCCCGGTCTCTCTGGGCTCTTGTCTTGTGGGTGTTTCCCAACTTGGAAAGGTTGAGCCTAGGTCAAAGCTGTGGCCTCCGGTTTTGATCTCTTCTTCTCTGCACCTATAATTTGTCTTCTTTCCCTGTTGGAGGTAGTAAAGGCTGGGCATTGCCTTGCTGTTGGCATGCAGTGTGGGTATCCTTTCTGTTCTTCTGACTGAGGACAGCAGTTTCCAACTTCTCATTCTATGCTGTGTCAATTTGCTGTGCTCCCTTGTTTGATTCTCCTGTAGCTCTCCCTTTCCATTTTCGTGCAGTTTTGCAAGTTTTGTCTGCTTCTTGAGCTTTGCCTGATTGGACGTCCATCCAGGGTACCTCTCTGCCTGCTCTTGGGCTGCTCCCTTTGCGTTGTCTTCCTCTCTGGACTGGGTGTAAGTGATTGGGGGTCTTTTGACTTTGTGTCTAACATGCTTGCCGCTGTTTTCTCAACTTCACATTCCCCTGTGATGCTGTGCTCTTTCTTTCAGTGGCCACTTGCATTGCTTTTAGGCTTGTGTTCTTTGCTGGGTATCGAGTTGTGTACTTACTGCTCATATATATTCACCTTCACATAAGGTGCAGGACGACGGAAGGTTGAGAAGCTTACTTATTAGTAACCTTTTTTTGTCTAATTGTCCTTCCTTGTCTGGGTACTTACGACTCTCCCCTTGTTACTTAGCCTCTATCCTCAGGGCCTGTTGATGACAAGGCAGGATGTGGGTGTGTCCGCCATTTATGGGGGTCCATCTAATATGGGACAAGCCTAGGGGAGAGGTAAGAGGACAAAAGGTTCTTGTGATTTTGTCTAGGTCATGTGCTGCCAGAGAGAGGTGAACCCTACTCATTTATGTAATACATAAGTTCTTGGATGAGGAAGGGTGAAAGGAATAATGAAGATTACTGGAAAGTAATAAGCCCATTACAGAATAATGAGCTGCCTGCTGGGCATCCATGGGATAGCTTTTGATGATTCACTACTATTATGGAAAATAAAGAGATGGGATTGGGAGAGCATACTGGAATTCCTTTTAACAGCATGCAGAAATTGTGCATTAAACCACCTTCAAAATATTTATTCAGGGAGTGAGATTGGCTATATTCCCTAGAAAATGCATCTCCTTAGAGCTATAATGATGCTCTAATCACTGGAGCACTATGCAGAGAAGGTGAACAAGTTAGCAGTGCAACGCTGACTCCAGTGGGTGCAGGAAGTGCTTGTGCCAAAACACAGCCTGTAGTCGTACCACTTCCTGCGACAATGAGATGACTCGTCACGAGGAGGCTGAGGTTTTCAAAATGGCTCATAGCATGGACCTGGGCTGCTGATGGTAGTCCCTGCCCAACACATACGGTATGGTGGGAGGGAAAACCACTGATACGCAAAAATGGCTGGGGGTGATCTGGCGCACCTGACTGCTGCCTTCCCAACTGCTAGATCAGTGGCATGGAGTATCTCAGGCAGTAGAAGTCTCTGGGGCTTGCAACCTAGACAACCCACAAAGGAGACCCCTTGTCTGATTGTTGACTGGATGCCACACACAAATGTGGCCTACTTGGCATCATGAACTAGAGCTTCTCTCTCTGGCTGTTTAATACCCTAATTGTGGGAACACTCTACACATGGCCCTCAATGCACACAAGTTGAGTGCCAAAAAGGAGAAAAAGGGATTTTGCAAACCTAAGGCTTCCATGTGGCTACTGGAAGATGCAGTGATGGAGCAAGAACCTGATGTGGCAAAGGAGGTAGGACCTTCTCAGAAGGAGCCCCTTATTTGACTGCCCTCCAACAATTGCAAGAAACCACCAGTAAGTTTCATAAAAACTCTTCCACTCAGGATTCCATGTGTTCTTTAAACCTGTAACTCACTGTAGGAGAAGGTGGCCTGAGCATCACTGAAGGACATTAAAGAAGCTGTGAGTGCACCGCAGGAGTTTCACATGTGTGCTATCTCAGTGTTGCTTCACTAGGAGTTGCAGATGGAATACAAGAAGAATGCCTTACCTACGGACAATGACTGCATATTGGGAGTTTCCTCTAAAGGGGCTGGAGATTAGCCTATCTGTGATGCAGTCTAGAATATCCCAGAGAAAAAGATCCTGTCTTTGTGATCCAGGCTAGGAGCTGTGGTGTGAAATTTGTATAAGCTGCCCACCAGACTAGTAAAAGGGAATAAAGAAAACAAATGTAGAGTCAACACAAAGTTGAGCAGCACGCAATAACGCTAGAGAATCCTGAAAGAGACCACAAAAAGAAACTGTGGCCATGGATGGTGAGAGAATATTGCTTTGCCTGTCTTCTGACAGGCAATGCAGACGCGGAGGCAGACACTGACGCACACCAAAAAAGAGATCATCACTTCGGAATTGTAGACATTGTTTTGGCATCCTTTGTGACTAAGGGCCAGATTTATCATTGTATTAGTTTGCCCTTGAGTCATACATGGTGTCGCAAGGACAACACAATACTTAAGTCAGATTTACCAAGCAACGCAAGGCCTCCTTGCATTGTCCTGCTGTGCTTGGTAAATCTGGAGTAACCCAAGGCAGCGCAAATCTCTACCTTGTGTTACTTTGCCCAGTGAAGGTGTTCCATGGGTGGAGCGGGGGCGTTCCCACACATCTACCTATGAATTTTTGGTGCCTTCCCACATTTACCAAGACTGGTAAACCTGGGAATGCATCAAAATTCTATGCCTTCCCAGTGCTGGTGTAACAAGGCAGAATATCTGCATGTCATCCCATTGTTTCCTCTTTCTAAGTGTGCTGCATTCTAAAGCACACTTAGAAAGAGCAAAAAGCTTCTAAGGATTGTTTTTGTGCAGGAAGGTTTCTCTTCCTGTGCAAAAACAATTCTGCCTGCAACTCAGGCACTCTTACACCATGATGCAAGGGTGCCTGCGTTGGATCTAGGCAGCAGATTGTGTGCCAGCGCAGGCAGAGAGCAGTAATATGCCACATATTGGTAAATATGGTGCATTCCTGCCCTCTCCCTTTCACGCAGCACAGTGCAGCAAGTTGTCTTGCTGCAATGCATTGTGTGAAATATTGATAAATATGGCCCTAAGATGTGGGAGATATGAAGGGTGGTGGTGTGTTTTTTTCATACATTGAGTTGGCTAAAGCATTCTGTTAGTTGAGAAAGAGAAAACAAGAATAAAACTTCGAGGGGTGGAGTTTACCTATAGGTATGGGTTGCTGCGGATCCTGTGTGTGGCTTGGTGCATTAGGAGATAGCTACATCGCCAAATTTGGATGGTGTGGGATATTGGGAAATTGAGTTTTTGATTTGAGGGGTTATTGAAATATGAACCAGTCACATTTCTCCGCCATCCCCCCATCTCCCTTGTTCGTACATGGGAGGGTGCAATGCGGTTTTAGCCAGAGGGCTTTTTTGTTGTTGATAGAAAATGGACTTTGCTTAGTTCTTTTTGATAGGAAGTCCTGTATTGTAACTTGCTGATTGCCTTCAGTTACTTGTTCCAGTTGCAAAGTCTCTCCTTTTTCAACAAATAAAAAGATGTAACTCATAAAATATTTAGTAGGCATATTGTTTTTTCCACAGGCCTCGGGGGCATATGAATGACAAAGATTGCTAACGACACGCTCCGCCATTCTGAAAACGCAGGGATGCGCTGTATTTACAATGGTACGGCACATCCCTGCGTTTTCCCTAGCGCTGGAGCTAAACTTAGCTGCCTAGTGCCAACGCAGGCACCCTTGCACCAAAGTGCAAGGGTGACTGCATTGAGGGAATGATTGTTTAAGTGCAGAAAGGTGCCCCTTCCTGCACATAGACAATCACTCATGGTGATTTGTAACTCCTATCTGTGCTGCATTGTGCAGCACACATAGAAGTTTCAACTGCTCATTTTTTTAATGATTATTTATGTGCAGGAAGGGACACCTTCCTGCACATAAACAAGCATTTATGGCGATTTGCTGTGTCTATGTCTGCTGCACAATGCAGCAGACATAGAAACGGCAAAAACGAGGAGAAATTAAACATTTCTCCTCAGTTCGCCATGTTAAGACCAGCTTTTCCTGGTCTTAATTTTGGCGCTGCCCCATATTTCTGCCAGCCCCATATTTCTGCCACCCCCATATTTACGCCACCCTTGTAAATAGGGGGCAGCGTCAAAATCAATGGGTGTTGCAGGGAACGCCCACTGCAACACCCATTGCCCGCCCCTTTCAAGCTAAGTGTAGCGTAAAAGGGGGCCTTATTTACAAGGCAGCGTTAAGCAACGTTATCTGGCTTCACCCCACCATGCAAATAAGGCAAAGGTATTATCCCCACAGGAACGTCACAAAAAGTGACGTTCCTGTGGCGATACGCCCTTGTAAATATACCCCCGGTTCTTAACAGGTTTAATAATTTACATGGCAAACTGGATAGGCGGAGGAAAACCATGCGCTAAATTTGAGGGAAAGTTCTTTAAACAATAAAGAGTGGAAAACACTCTCAACAGGTTTGTAACTGCTCTAATGAAATATATAAATCAGTTGTTTTCACGGCATGCTGGAGAACGCAAACCAATCCTGGCACTGGACGTTCTGCCACCATATAATAATGACTTCAGACGCTTGCATCTGAACGATAAAACATCCAGTTTCTTGGCAATTACCAAAGCCCGGCCAACTGATAATAAGGAGACAAACAGGATTTCTTTAAAGATAACCTGGCAGCACAAAAGAATAACTCTGAAGTGGAGAATTGGCTGAGACTTTTTAGCGAAGTTATATTGCTGCAGATTAAAAAAACAACGAACCAATTTAATTCACAAAGCCCAATCAGACAGAAATTTTGTTGCATTAGAAATCAAATAGCCGGGTAGGAAGACAAGTTAATGTCTTGGCAAATCGCTTGAGTAACCTCGAAGGTGATGAACTACAGTGCCTGAAGAGAAACCACAACTATGTAGAAAGGGAAGAAATGAAGAGGGTGATTTATCAAAAAGTTGGGCAACGCAGCGTAGCGGCCAAAGTTGTTCCGCTGCATTGCGACGGAAGAAATATAGGACAGCATTTCTACAAAGATATGGCACTGCTGCTGTCATACCCTGCACTAGCACTCAAACAGGCTGCCTAAGAACACACACACACCTTGGCGCCAAAGTGCAAAGTTGTGTGTAAGATGTCTAGCATAGGTATTGTACTGAAAGGTTACCCTTCCAGTACAATAAACTATGCTAAGACATACTTTAAAACTTTTCATATAATGTATGTGTGCTGTATCGCATGCAAACCTATAAATAAATAAAGACGTTTCCCCAAGTTCAGACCAGCCTTGAAGAGGCGTTAATGTTTGGCACCAAGCACTGTCTACAAATGTTTTTTTTTTTGTTGAGAATCATGGGTGGTAGCCTGGGAACCTCCATGTATCACCCATGGAATACCTCTTTGATACAAAGTAATGCAAAGCAGAGAGCTACATTGTATTGTTCCCTTTAGACAAAATTCAAGCACAAAAAAAGTTTTGTACTGGAAAGTAAATAACAAATCAACACTTACAAGTGGTATTTACCATGTATTGTTTTACTTTTGCTTGAACCTTTATGGCCCTGGAGGCTGAAATAAAGTCATTTGGAATGAAATGAAATGAAATAACAAATAAACACTTGTAAGTGGTTTTCATCACTTTTGATGATTTTGCTCCAGCACAAGATGTTGATAAATCTACCCTGTAGTGTGATCAAAACAGTACCAAGAGTTTAAATGTATATTAATGCAACAACTGCATAGAAAACAAGTGTATATGTGACATAATAACGTCCAAAAAATGTGAATGTGATTTGAAAAAGGGAATAAAGGTGTATAGCCAAAATGGTTGCCCAAGCAACTCCGCTCTCCACCCTGGATACCTGAGTTATTTTACCCCATTGGGCCTGTAGAGATGACTCTTGGTGGTGGAAAAGCCTGGTGCAGAGAGGCAGTGTGGGCTATGATTGTGAGCTTTGCTGACACTGACATTTTTGTAATGGAATGGAGTTGGGGTCACACGAAGCAAAGAAGTTCAACTTCTAAGTTGGTGGCAGTGTGAATTCAGCCTGGAGGTCTTACTGCTCATGGGAGCAGTGAGTGATTGACCTCATATTTGGTGGCCACACCTAGCGAAAATTGAGGTGGAGGACCTGCCAAGCAGTGGAGGAAGCGAGGAGATGAGATTGTTGCCTGGGGACAGCAGAGGTAGGTAGCAACCAAGAGACATCAAAAGATATAATAATAATAATAATTTAATAAGAACAGGCGACATTTGAGGAACATTTCAGTGCTCGAGAGGGGCCCTCTGTGTAGCAGCAAGACATTAGAGGGTGGGCTAGTGAATTTCTGTCTGTAGATGCAGGCTAGTAAACATTGCTAGTCTGGTCTGCAGGCCAGTGAAATGGTGAGAGGTGCTGGGGAATAATCACTGCAGGGATAATCGGATAAGAGGACAGTAAGTGCATTCACTGAATAGACTGTGGATGTACTTTCAGGCATGGGGATAAATACTAGGCCTGAAAGTTTTTATTTCCTGTAAAAGGGATGCCCACAAGAGAGTGCCTGGTTGTGCCTTGCGGATGCCCTAGCTGGTGGTTTCTAGTGATAGAGCAGTCAGCTCGATCAAGGAGTTAGTGTGCCATGTGACAATGTGGGGTATACTAGAACATTTGTACTACATTGGACTTTGAATACTGTAAAAAATCTTCAGCTGTGATTTTCCTGGGAGCTACTTTGATGAGAGTCTCCTCCAAAAAATTATCGACAGGTCTGCTGTTCTATTTGGCGTTATACAGGGAGAAACAGGTGAAGGACACAGGGCGGGGTTCTTATAAGGGAGTGCACAATGACCTATCATTTCTTTATCAAGTTGGATTTAATTTAATGGAGAGTCCTGAAACTTTCAAACATGAGCTGTGTGGGGGCTGAAGAGAGACATTGATAACAGCTTGCAATAAATGCGCCAAGATTTGAGCTCTATAATTGAAGACTTAAAGCATGATATGGACTCAGTGGGTATGCAAATGTTACACTTTGACAGTAAAGGCATTGCATGGAAATATTCAAGCCAAGCACCAAGCTCCATTTGCACGAAACAGAAGCTAGCCTATAGTTGCCCAGCATGAAAGCTGAACAGGTTCAAAACAGATCACTTGTGAAGGAAGTGACCCGATTAGGGCCACCCGGGTCACTCGTGACCACCTCTCAGCCTTCCTAACAAATGAAGAGTCGGTCAGACAGTAGAGAATACAAACCAAAGTATTTGTTAGTAATACACTCAAGTGGAGTCCAGTCTGACCAGCCTCCTTAGATTGCTGCAGAGGGACTGACCTCTACCATTGGGTAACGTATAATGTACATTTTCAGAATCACTGAAGACACGCCCAGACTGGAATTTTCCAGTTGGTAGTGTCAGGTCTCACCTGTGTTTCCGCAGGAACATCATGGACATGAAGAAAGGTCCGCAACTTCGCCAAATCACCTATTGCACCCAACAAGGTCAAAGTGACAATGGTAACCTGGGGAAGAAGGGAAACAAAACAAGGAGAGATAAGGGTCTCACGTCGAACCCCAGGCTGCAACAGGACCAGGCAAGGACAAGGCACAACAACTGTAGACAAGAGAAAAGAACAAAAACTGGTAAGTATGTAGTAGGGTATCTCTATCTCTAATTCTCTCTAATTGGTTGTTTCATTCCTTAATGGGTTGTTTCATACCTTAAGGTTTCCCTTCTTCTTAGTAAATCAAATAGCTAGGGTTATCAGGCACGTGTCTGGTTCTGGTAGGAAAAAATAGAGCACCGCTAGTTAGAGGGATATAAATAAAAAGGAATGAAATGAAATAAAAAGGCCCTAGGAAAGAACCCACCTTAATCACCAGATTTCTGTATGAGTAATATTCCTCATCAAAAATAAATGTGTCTAATTACAAAATAAAATTAGCCTTAAAATTCAGGTAATAAATCTAATGTCTTTTCTTTCTTCCTGTACAGGTTACTAAATCCCAGAGAGAGAAGGAACGGATGCCCACAGCATCAGGAACACCGGATCAGATAAGTATATGCAGGGGCGAGAATAATAGAAATTAATGGCAGCGCAAAGCGCTGTTACCGTCAAATGCCAGTAATGCAGCTTTCTGTTTTTTGTTTTCTTTTCTTTCAGGGCGGCGTGTAATTGAAGAGGACGGATTTCCGTAGGCAGAGGCAGCTCGCCGAAAACATGAACGCCGAGAGAGAGATATCCAGGAAGAAGAACAACACCCCACGAAGCAGGACGCGGTGGAGACTCCCGACGCCTCGGAAGCACTGAGAAAACCCGGAAGGTAAGGCCCAACTCCAGAGACTGGAACGCGAAGCATTGCCGCTTGGGGATGGCTGCGCTTTGACCTGTCTGGTCTGCTGCTGCGCATGCGTGTCCCCGTGCGGCGGCCATTTTAGTAGTTCACGCGACTCCCAGTCCGGCAACCGTGACAGTACACCCCCCCCCACGGACTCCCCTACCGGTTTGGGTTTATCAGGATGACGCCTGTGAAACAAACGCACTAACCGAGGAGCGTGTACCTGACTAGCTGGCTCCGAGGTACGTTCCTCAACACCATATCCCTTCCAAAGTATCAAATACTGGAGCCTGCGTCTCACTCTATGTGAATCGATGATAGCCCCTACCAGATATTCTGGTTCGTTATCCACCATCACGGGGGCTGGGATTGTAGGGAGACGCATACCAGGTGCTACCGGTTTCAGAAGGGAAACGTGAAATACCGGGTGTATCTTCAAGGAAGCCGGAAGGTCTAGTTTCATAGCGACAGGGTTCACCACTTTCAATATCCTGTATGGACCTATATACCGGGGTTTGAATTTGCAAAACCCTTCAGTGCAAGATTCTTTGTGGATAGCCACACCTCGTCCCCTTGGCTATATCCAGGCTCTGTGCGTCTGTGGAGATACGCTCCTTCTTTATAGCCTGCTTTAGCTTTGTCTAGATTCACCTGTGCTGTCCTGTGTATGTTTTGTATCTCTTTTACAAAGTCTATGGCTGCAGGGATAGAACTAGGGGAAGGAAGCGGAGATAACATGGTTCGTGGGTGAAAACCATAAGTACAATAAAAATGGGAATAAGCAGTGGAAGAGTGATAACTGTTGTTATATGAAAACTCAGCTATCCATGCCATCTCATCCCAATCAGAAAGAGAGTGTAAGACTTGGCACCTGATATACTGTTCAAAACACTGGTTCACTCTCTCAGTTTGGTCGTCTGTCTGAGGGTGGTGGCTCGAGGACAACCGAACGTCTATCTGCAATAGGGCTCCCAACCCCCTCCAAAATCTAGAAATAAATTGAGCCCCCCTGTCAGACACCAATACGTAAGGAATGCCATGTAAGCGTTCAACATGTTGAACAAACACAGAAGCTAACACTCTGGACGTGGGGAGTGCCTTCAACGGAATTAAATGGGCCATCTTGGTTAATAAGTCTACTACATCTAGGAGAGTAGTGTTCCCTTGGGCCGTTTTCGGTAAATCTACTATGAAGTCTAAGGATACTGTATGCCAGGGACTAGGTGGAGTGGGTAATGGCTGTAACAGTCCCACGGGAGCTTGGTGAGAGGCTTTCCCTTGGGCACACACATGACATGTCTGAATATAATGTTTTGTGTCCCTCCCCATGCTAGGCCACCAAAAGTGTCTCTGTAGTAAATCCAGTGTTTTCTTGTACCCTGGGTGTCCAACAAGAGGATGAGTGTGGCACCACTCTAAAGCCTGTAACCTCAGATCGTGAGTGGGAAGTACTAAACCCCCTAGGACGTAGAACAGGTCTTGTGTTTTAGTGACTTCTTGGGTACCTACTGTCTCTTTCATAGCTGCAGATGCTTGTGCCTCCTTAAGTGTCTTTAGGAAGTCATCTTCAGAATACAGAGCGCTAATTATTCGTTCTCTAGCTATTATAGGGGGAGGCTCACCTTGTGGTTCTATGGGTTCGTAACCTAAGCGGGATAAAGCATCTGCTTTCCTGTTCTTTTTCCCTGCTTGGAACTGTATAATGAAATCAAAATCACTAAAAAACTGAGTCCAACGTAGTTGTCGCATGGATAAAGCCCTTGCGGATTTCAAGAATTGCAGATTACGGTGATCCGTGAGGACTGTTATCCTGTGATTAGCCCCTAACAAATACTGCCTCCACTCCTCAAAAACCCTCTTTATGGCCAATAGTTCTTTGTCTCCTATAGAGTAATTCATTTCAGCCGGAGCCAATTTCCGTGAATAATAAGCTACGGGATGAAGACGTCCTGTGCTAGGATCTGCCTGAGAAAGGACCCCTCCAACTGCCACTTGAGATGCATCAGCCTCAACCACAAAGGGTCGTGAAGGATCTGGATGCCTTAGAATGGGCGCTTGTGTGAAGGCTTCCTTTAGTTCAATAAAGGACGCATCTGCCTCGGGAGTCCATTGAAACTTAATCCCTTTTTTCAAGAGCCTAGTTATAGGGGAGGCGAAGTCAGAAAAATTGCTAATAAAGCGTCTATAGAAATTGGCGAAGCCAAGGAAACTCTGGATCTCTTTAACAGTTTGTGGTGCTTGCCAACGAGTGATGGCTTCTACCTTCTGAGGGTCCATACTAATTCCCTGTGGGGACACCATGAATCCAAGGAAGCTTACTAATTGCGTATGGAAATGGCACTTCTCTAACTTACAGTACAGATGGTTGTCTCGCAAACGTTCGAGGACCCTCCTAACATGAACTTCGTGTTCTTGCATGGATGGAGAATAAATCAGGAGGTCATCAATGTAAGCAATGACAAACAGGTCCAACATGTCCTTTAAGACTTCATTGATAAAAAACTGGAAAGCCGAAGGGGCATTACACAGCCCGAATGGCATCACTAGATATTCATATAACCCATACTTGGTACAGAAAGCCGTTTTCCACTCATCTCCCTCCTTGATTCTCACAAGATGGTAGGCCCCTCGCAAATCTAACTTGGTGAACACTTGAGCGTCTTTTATCTGATCAAGGAGGGTGGATATCAGTGGTAGGGGATACCTGTTCTTGATGGTGATGGCATTTAATGCCCTATAGTCTATACAGCATCTAAGACCCCCTTCTCTTTTCGGTATAAAAAAGAGAGATGATAATGCCGGTGACCTGGAGGGACGGATAAACCCAATCCTCAACAATTCGCCCAGATATTATCGCAAATACACATTCTCCTTTTCTGTTAAGGAGTAAACCCTGCTACAGGGTATGCGAGCTCCAGGCAGCAGATCGATCCGACAGTCATAGGCCCTGTGGAGTGGAAGGCTAGTGGCCTTTTCCACATCAAAAATTTCTTTGAGGTCCTGATAAATGGAAGGTAACGCAGATTCGTCTGTACTGGTGAGTGCGATGACTTTCTCTGGATTGCTTGTGTCATGAACAATATGTTCCATACAATAGTCGTGGTTAAAAGTTACCGTCATCGTCTTCCAATCAATAACTGGACTATGTTGACATAACCAGGGCAGCCCTAAAATAGCTGGAAACTGAGGGGACTGTATGAGATCAAATGCAATGAGTTCATGATGTCTCTCCTCAATGATTAAAGTTAAATCGACAGTAGCATGTGTAATGGGAACAGACTTCAACTTGCTACCATCAATGGTTGTGACTTCCTCCCAAGAGGGTTTAGACACCCAAGGAATTTTTTTGCTCTGTGCCCACTGTGAATCCATAAAGTTACCCGAAGCACCAGAATCCACCATTATTTGCACTTCTACCACCTGGTGCCCCCATATCAAACGCGAGGAGAGAAAGAAGTGACGTGGTAAAGATGCCGGTACCTCCGTTTGCGAGACAATCAGTCCTGAATTACCCGAAGTCCTTGTCTCCTGAGACTCCAGGCTCACTAGTTTTCCAAACGCCTTGTTTGTTTAGGCTTTACGGGACAGTCTCTAAGGAAATGGCCCTGCTTTCCACAGTACAAGCACAATTTCTTGTCTCGCCTTCTCTGCCTCTCTTCTTCGCTAAGGGGCCCTCTTATACTCCCTATTTGCATTGGTTCTGGTTCTTCAACTGTTCTTTCGGGGTCAGGCTTTCTGTCTCTGTAAGAAAAAACTCGCCCGTCTGACCTGCCTCTTTCTCTCTTCCTCTCACTGATTCTATGGTTAATTTGACCACCAGGTCAATAAGGGCAGTGCAGGACTCAGGAGGGTCAACCACTTGTGCTAACAAATCTTTTAAATCTTCTCTCAAACCCCTGTAAAACAAGGTGCTACGCTTTTCCTAGGGCCACCCCGCTTCTGCTACCAATCTATTAAAAGTGGAAATGTATGTGGTTAAATCTTTAGTTCCCTGTTTTAAATTCAAAAGCTCAGTGTCTTCCGACTGCGTGAAGGTATGTCTGTCGAATAACTTCTGAGTTCTCTTTTGAAGGCGTTATAGTCCTGTAGCAGTGGATCGTTTCTTTCTAATAGAGGTATGGTCCAATTGGCAGCAGACCCCCCTAGATAGGAAATAACAAACGCCACTTTCGCTTGGTCTGTTGGAAAGCAAGCGGCCTTACACATGAAGTGAAGCTGACACTGACTGGTGTGGTTACTTGTATTACCGGGAAGCTAGTACCAGGATTCTGGGTCCCTGCACCTGAATCAGACCTCATTCCCCGTTGTATGAAATCCACCCAGGCTGACAGGGCTTGGGTTTCCTTCTGAAGGTTACCCAACATGTGGGCAAAATCTGCTAGGGACACCTGACTCATCTCCATGACGTCCGGGCGGAAGAGAAAACTTTTCTCTATGGCTTCGCGTTCTGTCAGGTCTCACCTGTGTTTCCGCAGGAACGTCATGGACATGAAGAAAGGTCCGCAACTTCGCCAAATCACCTATTGCACCCAACAAGGTCAAAGTGACAATGGTAACCTGGGGAAGAAGGGAAACCAAACAAGGAGAGATAAGGGTCTCACGTCGAACCCTAGGCTGCAACAGGACCAGGCAAGGACAAGGCACAACAACTGGAGACAAGAGAAAAGAATAAAAACTGGTAAGTATGTAGTAGGGTATCTCTATCTCTAATTCTCTCTAATGGGTTGTTTCATTCCTTAATGGGTTGTTTCATACCTTAAGGTTTCCCTTCTTCTTAGTAAATCAAATAGCTAGGGTTGTCAGGCACGTGTCTGGTTCTGGTAGGAAAAAATAGAGCACCGCTAGTTAGAGGGATATAAATAAAAAGGAATGAAATGAAATAAAAAGGCCCTAGGAAAGAACTCACCTTAATCACCAGACTTCTGTATGAGTAATATTCCTCATCAAAAATAAATGTGTCTAATTACAAAATAAAATTAGCCTTAATATTCAGGTAATAAATCTAATGTCTTTTCTTTCTTCCTGTACAGGTTACTAAATCCCAGAGAGAGAAGGAACGGATGCCCACAGCATCAGGAACACCGGATCAGATAAGTATATGCAGGGGCGAGAATAATAGAAATTAATGGCAGCGCAAAGCGCTGTTACCGTCAAATGCCAGTAATGCAGCTTTCTGTTTTTTCTTTTCTTTTCTTTCAGGGCAGCGTGTAATTGAAGAGGACGGATTTCCGTAGGCAGAGGCAGCTCGCCGAAAACATGAACGCCGAGAGAGAGATATCCAGGAAGAAGAACAACACCCCACGGAAGCAGGACGCGGTGGAGACTCCCGACGCCTCGGAAGCACTGAGAAAACCCGGAAGGTAAGGCCCAACTCCAGAGACTGGAACGCAAAGCATTGCCGCTTGGGGATGGCTGCGCTTTGACCTGTCTGGTCTGCTGCTGCGCATGCGTGTCCCCGTGCGGTGGCCATTTTAGTAGTTCACGCGACTCCCAGTCCGGCAACCGTGACAGTACACCCCCCCCCCCACGGACTCCCCTACCGGTTTGGGTTTATCAGGATGACGCCTGTGAAACAAACGCACTAACCGAGGAGCGTGTACCTGACTAGCTGGCTCCCAGGTACGTTCCTCAACACCATATCCCTTCCAAAGTATCAAATACTGGAGCCTGCGTCTCACTCTATGTGAATCGATGATAGCCCCTACCAGATATTCTGGTTCGTTATCCACCATCACGGGGGCTGGGATTGTAGGGAGACGCATACCAGGTGCTACCGGTTTCAGAAGGGAAACGTGAAAGACCTGTCTGGTCTGCTGCTGCGCATGCGTGTCCCTGTGCGGCGGCCATTTTAGTAGTTCACGTGACTCCCAGTCCGGCAACCGTGACAGGTAGCTGGTGAACAAAGTAGACACACAAAGATGAGTTGCAATCCCAGGACCAGGTACATGCTATCTAAGTGTCAAGGTTACTCTGCCCGTACCTGCCGCTCTAAGGGTGGGAGCAGGCCTATCTAGTGAGAAAGGTATGTGATGACAAAAACAGTCTATTCATTAGTACAGCGAAACTCAACCTTGGAGAAATACAAAAAAATATTGCAGCTTCTTTCTGCTGAGGCAGACAGAGTGAGACAGAAGTTAGCTTCGATCATAGCTCAAAATGGCAGCTGAATACAAGATGGTGCAGCGAATGCTAACTTACATAGAGTAATACACTAGCAAAATGAATGCATACATTTACATTTCAACACTTGGACACCTTCTGCTCACCAAGGACCTGGAGGAGAATGCAGATAGGATTGATCTAACAGCGTGCATAGTGGGCTTGTTTTTCTCGTTGCTGGGTGTGGCATATGGAGAGGTATGCCTCGGTAGCATGCATCCAGTGGTCCTGAGACTATTGCACAACCACCTGAGACCATTCAGTGAAAAGCTTAGGGATGAAAAGAATGGCTAAAGATTAACCTACCCTTTATGACAGATCTTGAATATTTTAATAACATGCATTACTTCTCAGACAGAATGGAAGCTGTGAAAGTCCTGAGACTTTTTCTGTCAGAGGGAGAAAGACCTGTGCTCGGTCAGTGGCAGATACAAACTTGGATACTTCAATTAAATGACTAATGGAGTCTGGGTAGCTACCAAAGCCTTAGAGAGGAAGCAGTGCTTGTAGCGACTGCAGGAGGAAGAATAAAGATCAATAAACTTTGAAATAGCGATCATGTGATCCTGACTGCAGAAATTCTTTGAGCATCTTGGTGCTTTTGAGAAAGAAGGAAATCCATATCAGAGGTCACATAGGAGCCATAGTGGCCCCTCCTTGAAGGTGATGAGCAAATGAGGGATTTATTTTCCGCACTCTCTGGAGAGAGACTGATTTTGATCTTACATATAGTGTTTGGCTCAACAGACCTAGGTGGGAGATGATGTAAGTGACTAGTATATGATATATGGGAGTGCTGGTGAAGCTTCGGGGCTTGCTTTTCCTCCAAGTCTCAATATGACGGCCACCTTGAATTCCTTGGGAGTGTAGGCTATACATGTGCAGGGTTTGGGGTGATCCTTGGATATACTATAGTGGTCTGGCTTCTGCTTTTAGTGACTTGGTCATTGAAGAAGTGGGGAGGGAACGAACAGCTTAATCTCTCCAATAATACCTAGGTATGTTTAGTGAAGGTTTATATGAGTTTGATGTTATTTATTGTGGTTGGTAGTTTTTTGATGGGTGGTTAGAGGGATAGTCTAGGACTTCCAAAGTGTCACACACTGCACTGGAGGTGCTGAAGCAGGGTGGCACTGTGTTATGTGGGTGGAAGTTGAGAATTGGCTGGAATTTAGGCTTTTAACCAGTAACAATGTGAGGGATCACGTCTAGCATTACAAAATGCTAAGAATGAAATTGTTGAATTCTAATGGGCTTAATGCCCAATGAAGAGAGAGAACTGCTGGCGACACAGCCTGACTCTCTGCAGGAGACACATATGCGACATAGGGCTTACCGAGACACCTAATTCTGCTCAGCCTACATTAAGCATAATGCAGGGCCTTTCTTTCTATAAAGAGGCTTGCCATTTTCAATCATGGATGAACGATTAGACAAGACAAGCAGATTCATGATGCTAAGCGGTTCTCTACCAGAGGACCATTAATAGGAGGTGCCATTATCACTGGGGACTTTAATTTGGTGTGGGACACTTATTGAAATAGATCCAACATGGGAACGGAGCACTCTGAAGCATTTTCTAAGAAACATAAATGGTTTTTTGCAGAAGATAGGTATGAGATGCATTTGTCCAGAACTTCACGTCAGTGGTAAGGATTACATTTCTTTCTTGCATGACCATCAGCCCCAATCTTATACTGACTAATTATTGGTGGGTAATGCCTTGGCTCGTCTTGTTGAATCAGCTGAGACAGGTGTAACATAGGTCTTGAACCATTCTCCCACATCAATGGTTTTAAATATAGGTGTGGGAAAATCTAGAACCCTAATGCCAAAGCTACATCCAGATATGTTGATGAATTCGTTTTTTGAGATGAGATTGGAGAACAGATTGAAGAGTACTATTCCCCGAATTAGGGTACAAAGGTCCTATTGGGTTGGGATGCCAGCAAGGGGGTGGTTAGGGGGAATTGTAGTGCTCTCAGGTCACTTCTCCAGAGGCAGCAAATATTGGAAATCCAGAAGTCTGAATCTGAGCTGAAGGGAATGGAAGGTGAGTAAAGAGAGAAATCATCCCTACTACTGTGATTTAAATTGACAGCTGCTAGGGTAGAATAATGTACTATCCATAATAACACATCTGATCTACTGCCGTTACATCTGAGATACATCTCTTATAGGAGACAGAGTGGGCACACATCTGGACACTTACTGCAAGGCAGAAAGGAAACAGAACCCATAAAAGAAATTATAACCTCCCAGGGGAAGATTTTAGAAAGTAAGGAAGAGAAATTGAAAATGTCTTGAAGTATTATGCCTCATTATACAAGGAGGGAGACCATTTACCATCCTGTCAAATATGATATATTGCAGATGCACAATGAGCCAACCTATATCTCGAAAAGAAAGATGAATTAGACCAAACCATTGCACAAGGTGAGGCTCGGAGTGCTATGCAGACCCTGAAAAGTAAAAAAGCACTGGGCACCGATGGGTTTTGAAGTAGCTTCTACAAAGTGTATGTCACTCAGGTCGTCCCTGAACTAAGTGCCCGATTCACTGTTTTATTGAAACTGGAACAGTGACTCCCTCCATTTGTGAGGACACAGTTTGGTAATTCCTAAGTCAGGTAGGGAAAATTGTTTCTTCCCTTCCCATAGACCTATAGCGCTTCTTAATGTAGTGTCTTACGGTTCATACCAATGCCAGTTTCCAGTTCCAGTTTGTTAAGCTTTATTCGACATATCATCATAAAAGCATTTTTACAAAAAATATTCCATCATTTACAATAGAAAACATTATCAGAAGGTGCGATAAATACATATGTCGATTTTCGATAAAACTGAACATTAATTTAAAAAAGACTCATTATAAAATGATAAAATTCACACAGAGTTCACTGTCGGGGGGTCACAACGAGAGTAGCTTCTTCATGTAAACCATTGGACACGGGAGAGTCCAGATACACTAGGTTGATAAAAATATTTGCAGGACTTGATCAATATTTACAGTTAAGCATAAAAATGTTGTTATTACATTGACTTTGACCTTATTGCCCATGTCCACCCAAGATATTTTGCAATTGCAATTAGAATAGTGGGTGAGGTGCTAGTACATAGAATTCTTTTGGCTTCCGCACTCCTACTTGTGCCTAACAACTTGCATTAGGGTCTCAGCCAAACTCGACGAGGAGTTGCATAAGCTGGGCAGGCAAATAGCATGTATGCAACTGATTCTTTGTGGGCCGGGCAAGTGGGACACTTGTTATCACTTGATTTAGACCACCTAGACGTAAAAGATCTTAAGGGTAGCGAGCCCACCCTCAACTGAAAATACAGTTTCCTATCTAGTGGTTTTGTTATAATGTCCCAGTATGGTTCAAGGTAAGAGGTGTGCTTAAATTCTAGGAAGGTTCCTGTCAGTGTGGATGGTTCGCTATATCTCATGGTGTTATAAGTGATCACCTCCCAATATTTTTCCTTTAGGTACTTTTTTGAAGGAAATCTCGCCGTTGTCGGATCTTCCTAGAGCATTTTCAAGACAATGTCAACTAGGGTATCTCTAATACCCCTGAGCCATCTAATTTTATGGAAACTATCAGAATTGATTATGTCCAAGAAACCTGCGGCATATGGCTTTAATTCTGGTGTTGTCCACAACCTGCGCCAATATAGCACTGGGCGTAGTTTTACAATATCTGATATAAACTTTCTTCCTAGATCATAATGTAACGGACACGATGGCGTGCTTAGGGGGAGATTAGTAATACTACATAAAAACGTATTCTCAGCCACACTAAGTTTGGATGCATTCTCAAACCCCCATAGTTCTACACCATAGAGGGCTGAGCTTACCACTTTCATATCATAAACTTGGAGCACAGGTCTAATCGGTTTAGTAAATGCCTTTTTGTGCTCCAGTTGTATTGCTCCCGACATTTGCCGGTGCTTGAGTGCTGCCAGGTCAATTTGCTGATTCCACTTTAAATCACTCTGTATGTTTATCCCCAGATATGTGAATGCTCTAACTTGTTCCAATGGTCGGTTGTTCATTGTGATGCTACCTTTAAAAGCTCTATGCGGGTTAAAAGCCATAAATTTCGTTTTCGACACATTGACTTCGAGACCACGATCGGAACAAAACTTTTCAATGCAGTAAGACTGTGTGCTTTGGCAACATGAGCATTAAAACTATGGGTGAGTGTGTACCCTCATACCATCAGAATATGTTGACCTATTTCCTGGCTAGCTCCAGTGCGCCATCTGGACCACTAAACCTTGCAGGGTACCTGATTGTGCCTGCAACCTCAGAACATGACAACCCTAATTACCCCAAGGGAATCGTGGAAACAGATCTACCCTTTCATTGTTAACTCAGGCATGGCCAAAGGGAGACACAAGAAATACAAAAATTAGCAATTCAAAGTATTTAATGAAGCAATTGAATTCTTGTGTAGAATACGTGTGCTGCAATGATTAGTAGAAGAAAACAATGTATAGTAACCAGCTTTACAAGAATGGTGAAGATGAATAATTCAACCATTATAGTTATTGCATTAATTTACTGAATACATATATTTGTATTTCTACCTAGCACTGCCTATCCTAGAGAGCATAGGGTGGATGTGATTATGCCAGATATCTTTGAGTGGTATAATTCCCGATTTACCAGCATGTGTGCGCCATCTGGTAGTGAGTCTGGTGTAGAACAGGCCGCTGTCCCTCACAGGACAGTGATGGGATTCAGCTGGGCTGGAATTCAGGCAAGGCACCGCGACAATCGATCGAAATGCTCCTCTGCCGAACAAAAGCTCAGTGCAGTTTATATAATAAAACTCAACCAATTTGTTCTGTGGCTGAGCTCTGGTCCAGCTGTCATTGGTGATTTTACCCACCCAGAGATGTTTCCAAATGGACAACAACAAACAAGGACAGTTTGTGCAGGGTACCCAGTCCTTGTACAGAATGTTCTAAGGTATGATAATGTACCTACGAAGAAATGTATTTATAAGCAAATCTTTTCTGAGTACACTATCTCATACAGGCATGCAAGCAAATGTGTGCTAAAAGTCATCGTTCAAAAAGATGTTACCTTTAAAAGTGAACATAGAAAATAGAAGTGTCTGTGCTCAGTGCCTATTAAACTCACCACAGTAGATGCTAAGTCCTGGCTTTCCGACTTGAAAGAATTTTGCCTGGCCTAATTCACTCTGATCACTGTCGCTTCATTGAAATTAGGCAACAACATGATAACAGTAAAAACACAACCTACTTAGTTGAGAAGGTGCAAAGGAGGATTTTTGCCTAGCTCCTTTATTTAGACTCAGGCAAGGCCATCAACCAAGTTAGTTGGCTTTTTTTATCCACAGTCCTGAAACATACAATATTTGGGCCTTGATATATGGTGATGGTGAACTACCAGCACCCCACTGCTAGTACTGCATTGAATGGTCACCTCTCTCTTACCTTTCACCTCCATAGAGGCACCGGCAGGGATGCCCAATGTGTCAATTATTTGCCCTCAGCATTAAGCCCTTTGCCAGTCATGTATGTCACCCTTGGACTATTCAAGGCATATATTTTGGATCAGAGGAATTAAAAAATGCCTTATCCAAATATTAGTAAGGGAATTGGAAAAGATTTACTCCAGCAACCCATAAATTGTGGGACAAGGTGTGGCAGAGGTAAGGGGGTGAAGTCACAGTGGGCGTAGCTTTAAAAGCAGAATCTGACAGTCAGCTTATACATTTATTTTAAAAAAAACTGCTCCAAAGAAATTAACAAAAAGGACAAATGTGACAGCAAATGTATTCTAGCTTCTTAATTGGTCACAAAGAGACAGCCTTTTAAAATATCTTACAGGGTTAAGACACCTGCTGCAGAGAACTGTCTATTAATCGTCGCAGCACATATATTCTATACAAGAATCACTACGGTTCAATAAATACTGAAAACGCCACTCTGTGTAATCTTTGTATATTTCTCTGAGTGACAGAAAGCACAAGTGACTGAGCAAACGTTTGAAGTCTGCCACTGCGGTTCCTAAGGGAACAGAGTTGTTTTGTTCAGTGGTTGCCTTGAACTGTTCACTTCCTGGTCTAGGGGGACTAATGGTGGCACTGCAAGCTGGCTGGTCCAAGAGACAACATATACTACAGGGGTGCATGGAATCAGTCTGGCACCATCCTAAGTTCAAGTCATCCGCAAACGTGCAGCTCCTACTGATTGGTGGAAACTACACGACATGGCGCTGCCAACGTTGGTTGGTTTCTTATTTTGTATAGATCAACTGAGTAACTCAATCGTGCTTCCTCAGAGATCCCTATACACCTTTTAAAGGTCCGTGGTGGTAGGGAACATACTCCTCAGCTGAGTAGGTATATCCTATGTATTGGCCGTATGTAAAATCACGCGAGAAAGGATATTGTTCCCACTGTGTTATCTGAAATCTGTAAATTCATTTCTTACAAAACATGGTACAGAATATTTCCGAGAACTGCAGACATGCAGTCACTCAAAAATTACTTCAACATAGCCTCAAACTAGATGGAGGGGATGTTACCTTCGTGGTAAAGGCACACAAAACATTTAGGACAGAGGTATTTTACTCATGGGTTAAATTCCCTGCTGTGGATGATGCTACATGGCTATTTCATGAATATGAAGTAGGTGAAATACTGGACGAATACATGCCTTACGAGGAGGTAGAAATTCCTCAAACTTACCAAGAACATACCAATCGGGTTAAATGCGCCCTTACCCATAGTATACAAAAAGTGAGACTGGGCCCACTCAGCAATGAGGGGGTGACATGGCCAGTCCTAGCCGGTTACACACTGTATCCCAATGTTGATCATCTAACCACAGGCCAGATAGGGGGATTATATATTAATCTAGTAACAATATACAGAAGTCTTACACAATTTATAATGTGAACATTAACACTTGTTCCTGTGTGGATTGTTCAAGCTGTAGCACCACAGTTAACTACACCAAGCATTAGCCCACAAACATTGAATGCAGTAATGGGAAAAATACCCACCAAAAGGGAAGAAATTCAATTTTTGGATCGCACAAAAATGAAATCGGCTTGCAGCGGTATTTCCCCATTCGGGTCCACTGGAAAAGCATAGGATATTAACAATTTGTTTGCCAATGGGGATGGTTCCCCAGGTAGAAGATTGTGCCACTTGGGGTACAGTCTGTGCTGCACTGTATACCATATCACATGGTACCCCTTCTCTGGTTGCTTTACCTGAAGTGTTAAAACAGGTACAGAATGAGCACGGGGCAGCACCGGCCCTGGACTTAGGGAGGAAAGTGATGGGCAATTTTGCTGCAGTATCCACCATAAGGTTGAGTAACATAAAAGGGGAAGGAGCCATGTTAGCCACACGCCAACGCCTGAGAGATTTGCCTCCTGCACAACAGGAGCACAAATTGCCTAAAATTATCGAAGAAATGCCTTGACCGGGCACCGGGCAGGCTCAGCGTTCACCAAGCAGGCTGCAGCTGCTCTCACTGCTCAACACCTCTATGGTAATGGGTCCTTGAAGTCTTCACGGGGAGTCAGGGGGAGTCAGGGGGCTTCTCCCCTTGTCAAACCTTCTTTCATGTGGGAGGGTCCCCATGCTCGCAACACCAGGTCCTAGGCCACAACCACAGCGCGCCGCCATTTTGGGCCTCCCTTTCACCATGGGAGACTCCCATCTCCTCCGTGTCTACGGCAGTCCTGAGTGAGTTCAGCAGGCGCCCCAGTGTATGCTTACCGAAGCGGTGTCTGCCATCAGGTTGAGTGCCACCTCAGAGCAGCAGGATTCTTGAGGATGCAGTCCTCTGGCCAGGAGCATCCTTTACAGCTGACGGACATCCATCTTGCCAGCCACACCCCCTCACAAGTTACACTTTTGGAGTAAATTTACACTCGGATTTTGAGAAAAGTCAATAAGTACTAAACCTACTCAAAGGTGTACGTTACCATTGTAAAGCAGGCCATTTGACTCTACATTCAATAAGATAAACTCTCCTTCATGATAGTGCTTCCACCTTGCCTACTTGAAAACCCAACTTATTTACATTCTCCTGTAAAACAAGCATGCACATTGTCATATAAATACATTGCACTACTTTCAAATATTTAACCACTGCTCACTCTTAAAAGCAGGTGTAAAGCATCCCGGTTATATAAATGAGGGTTTAAGTAGGTAACTGTATAGTCTGACCGTCAAAGACTAGTTGACCTAACGATTCACTTTATATTAGCATAAAGTATATTTTCAGCCTAACACATTCACAGGCATATTTCCATTTTAAATCATATTCTGACAATTCATGCAAACAACCAAGTCTGACAAATTTAGGCTAGGACTGTGACTCTGGACCTGGCCGGAACGCAGGTCCAGGCATCTGCCCTGGTGACTCTCCTGTGCACTGGAGAGAGAAAATGTTGCAGATATTCCAGCAATGGCACATACACTCTGACCACAAGAGCCAAAGAGTAATGGCAGCAGAAGGGGCAGCAGGGCATGCTCTGGGACTCCCTGTAACTGTGCCTCTCTTCAGGAATTTCCTTCTCACTGTTGCCTAACAGATGGATGGCAGTGAGAAGGCCTGTGAAGGCCCCAACACCCAACATCAGGGACAATATTCAGCTTTGCAAATTTCAGTGAGGGACCTCACAGAGAATGCATGGATGCTCCGGAAGGGGGGGGGGTGTTCATGAAGGAGGCACCTTGCAGTGGTTGCAGGAAGGGATAGGGTGCAAGAGGGACTCTGCAGGGTCTTCTTGAGGGGACATGGTCCTTGGGCACTACAGGAGGGCATTGTGCAACAGGATAATATGCAGAGGCAGTGTACCAAGGAATTCTACAGGACCATTGTCCAGAGCCTATGCTATGTACAGTGCAACAGTTCATGTACTGTATACAGGGCTCCTCTGCAAAAGCCCATTATGCAGGGATAATATGCAGAGCTATTGAGCTTTGGCATCGTGTCCAGGCAGTGGGAGGGAGCATTGTGCAGCACCTTTGTGCATTGGCCATATCACTGCACACATATCCAGAGAGTCAAAAGGACCTGGCATTCCACAGACAGCAAATGATGGTGAATAGGCAGTGGCTCCCCCAGGACAGACAATGTCACAGAGGCAGATCATCACTGGCTGGCATCATCCGCTGTGAAGCAGAGAGCTCCTCACATGTAGGCATTACTAGGACTTTTTCTTCAGGGATTAGTGGTTACTTCACAGTGTCCATTTGCAGGTACTATAGTTTATACACCGCCCCCCAGGCCTGATATCAATGTATTGCAATTGGATTAACAAGTTACTCTCTTTATGTCTTTGGCTTTATTACTGGATCAGGGGTGAGCATCGTGTGGTTAAGTGACGGAGAGTAATTAGATTCAGTCGAGTAACCTTTCAACATATCAAGCTCTTATACTTAACTGCCATCTCCATTCCTGTAAGCCCTAAGCCAATAGCAGGCAATAACCAGTGTTTAAAATAGTAAATGATTGGAAGTATTTGTGCTTTTTAACAAAATATTGACCTGTTAGGGCAAAGTGTGTCATAGATGGCCAAATGTCTTGACTCCACAAGACAGATTGCTTTGTGCATTGGGTATTTTTCTGTTGCTCTCAACAGTTGTAGTTTGTCTGTATAAGCTACTGAAGTACGACAGGAAGTTGATGTGCGCAGTCCATGCACACCTGAGCCTGTCCTGGGTATCAGATGTAGCCTGCTGCATGCCCCTAACTTCACATGCAGAGTTCAGATTCACTGATGCAGTAGACATTGGGACGAAGGATTACTCAAAGATAGTGGAGAGGTGAACATCCCCAAGCATCACAGACGGTGACCAAGTATGATCCTGCGGTAAGAGTTATTGAGTGATGGTGAAAATCTGGATAAGCAGTCAGGATCTCAGTAATGGTGTAAATCTTACCACACTTTCAAGATTTCTAAATGATGATTCAAACAATCAGCATGCACTGATTTCTACTGAGAGATGGTAGAAATCTAGAGATGTTCTGCGGACTGGTGATTGATGTTGTAAATCTGAGTACATGCTAGAATTAGTGAGTGATGGTGAAGATCTGAATATGCAGTTGCATGTGCAGGCGCAAATCTGGACATGCATTAAGAAGTTATAGTGCAAAGTTCGCTTTGTAGCCAAGTTCGATTTTGACCAGGAACTTAATATTTCTAAGCAAAATATTGAACATTCATTCAAAATCAATGTGTGATGGTGCAAATGTGAACATGCATTATGCTTGTATTCCTTGATGTATTGTAGGTATTATGGCAAGACCGTGCCAGCTTTTGTATAATGCTAGCACTTGCTCAAAGGAAGTAATTGATCTTGACATACAGTAACCATTTTTAGCAAGAATGTCCCCACCATGGTGTAACACTTGTTTTGGCACAATAAGGTACTGTTTTTCCATTTTGATAACATTCTCACTAGTGCTATTAGAACACATCCTGTAAGATAAATGGAGCCTGTCTGTATCCACCCATGCACTCACTCGCCTATTCAGCCATTCATGCACCTATCAATCTATCCACCACTCACTTATTTTGACATTCATCCAGGCACTCACTGATGCATTTGGCCATTCATGTTCTAACTCATGCGTTAATTATTTTTGCAGTCCCTCATTCATTCATACATGCCCTTATTCACCCATCCATCCACTCATTCTCACAATTGCCCACTCACCCATTAACACTGCCCTTTGTGCAAATTCTCCAAAGAATGAATAATCAATTTCACATATAAAATCGCCAGGTCTATTGGGTTTGCCAAAGTTATCTGTGACTACCTCAACCACCTCCATCAATGTGTACTCATCCTTCCCTTTTTCTCAGTTCTGCCTAACTGTCCTATATCACTATAAATGATAGGTAATAACTTTATTTTCTAATTGCTGGGTGTAGGAAACTTACTCTCTGTACAGTGTACTAAAATGAAGTACACTATGTACAGAGTCTGGTGAAGCGCCAATTGGCATAAAGAAGTAAATACAGATAATTCTAATGCTGTTTTTGTGGTAGTATGGGAGAGCAGTTAGGCTTATCTAAAGGTAGTACTAAGCATTTGTTGTACTCAGAGAGGAAATAAATGAGAAACACACTCAGGAATAAATCCGAGACCAAATTATAATAAAATAGTATCGATTTTTATATAATTTTTAACACCAAGAACACCATTCTAAGGTAAGTACTTTTGAAGATACGATTTTGCAAAGTTCAGAAAATATATCACTTCTATGCACAGTTACGCACGGTAGGAAACAATGGGGAAAAAGTTGAAAAAAGCATAGAAATTCAGGCAATGCTTTCACAAAGTTCACTTTCTCGTTTCATGTCGATATGGTGACCAGGTCCAAAGTTCCTGCAGGAGAAGTTTGGGAATGTCCCTGATCGGCCGGGAGCAGGGTGCTGAGGGATTTGAAGCTGGTGTGCAAAGACGAAGGGGCCACTGGAAAGTACACTGCACAGATGGACTTACAAGTAAGTCCGGTGGGTCTCCCTGGAAGGAGGAAGTTGGAAGGGCTTGGGGACCACAGGTGAACAGCTTGTTGGTCGGTACTTGGGCCGGGTGCAGAGTGAACAGGTCAGCCGGGCATCGTGCACCTTGAGGTCCTCGCGGTCAGGAGCAGGCAATTTGGAGAGGTAATCTTGGGGGAAACATCCATTACAACGCAGGCATTACAACGCAATGCCTTTACAACACAGCCAATACAACGCAAGTTCCATTGCAACGCATGCTATTACAACGCATGCCATCACAACAGATTTGCCTCACTGACCAGCACCTTCTCTTTTCTTAGATAAGCACCCGGCGGTGTTAGAATACTAATTTACGTTGTAATGATACATGCGTTTTACTGGCTTGCGTTGTAATAGCATGTGTTGTAATGGAAGTTGCATTGTAAAAACGGCGTTTTAAAAGTATGCGTTGTAATAGTTTGCATTGTAACGTCATACATCCGATCTCGGGACAGCTGGGCCACTCAGGAAGTGGATCTTGGGTGTCTCAGAGTCCCTCAATGGGTGCTTGCTTCTGGTGCTTTGGGAGTCTGGTGTGGACACTTCTTCTTGGTGTTTGCCGTTGAGGGTCTGGTATCCCAGGTATTGGTACGCCACGGCTTCGGTAGGTCCTGGTGTCTCCAAACTTGGTGGGGGGACAGATATGACCGTCTGGAGCTGTTTTACCTTTTCTTGCTTTAGTGCTGCGTCTAGGTCATCAGGGAGTAGCACGTCGACAAACCGGAGTTGACAGGATTGGTGCCTGCAGAGTGCAGGGGAGTGATACCTTCACTCCAAGGGAGTTTCTCTGTGATTTTTTGAAGGCTGGAGGTGCTCCAGGGTTCTTGGAGTCCTCACAGCTTCAGGACGACACAGCAGGCGACAATTGTCTATTCCTATGAGCAACTGGCATGGTCTGGTGCCTTTTTCTTCTGCAGCAGGCTTCAGTTCTCGTGCAGCGGGTCTTGTTTGTCCTGGACTCCTCTTGGCCATTGAATCTAATGTTCAGACCTCAGGTTGCCATCTGAATAAGGAATTTAGGGGTGTTACAAGGGGAGATAGGAAGTAGCCAATGTGCTACTTACTTTAGGGTGCCTACACCCTCTATAGACGACTTCCTGTGGGAAGGGGCACTACCCTAGCCCTGATAGGCTATTTTTCCACCATCCCAAGATGCTGGAATTTCAGGAGAAGGGTTCACATTGCCTGCCCCGCCCTAGGGGGGTGTAGGTAAGTGGGGACCCTCCTCCTGGACTAACTAGTTTTCTCACCTTTCCTCTTGCCAAAAGTGGAGCAGGAAAGAGGGCTTGGCCTCCCCGCTATCTGCAGGTTCCTGGGTTGGATTTCAAAGGCGACATCTCTGTGAAAGTTCCCACCCAGGAAGGCCATTCTGTCCTGGATGAGGTGTGAAGCACCTCTGCCCGCAGAAGGCTTGGTCTCTGTCCTCTGAGAGCGCTGGCTCTCCCCGCATGAGGTCAGAAAATGCCTGGTGGTGGCAGACTGGCGAAAACAAGAGTCAAAGATCACACTAGTGCTTGTTAGGTTTTCAGGGGACCCTTTAGAAAGGTCTCCTGTGTGAATTTATTAATAAATCCACCACTGGCATCAGTGAGGATTTATTAAGACAAGATGTTTGGTACCAAACATCTTAGTAATCAGTGAAGCCCTCATGGAGCTAGGAAACTTGTGCTGACAAGTATCCAACCCATGTACTCTTTATGGTATCCCTGTGCACTTACAACATCTCAGAATAGACTGGACATTGTATAGGCATATCTGCTCATGTGGATATGTCCACAAATAGGATATAGTGCACCCTGCCTTAGGGCTAAAGGCCTGCAGTAAGTGTGACTTACCTATACCTTATGCAGTATATGACAGGCATGGCACACAGGGCTGTGTGCCATGTTGACTCTTCAGATTGCTCTGCACCAGGACATGCAGCCTTCCATGACAGTATGCATAGCCTTGGTGAGGGGTCCCTGGGGTGGCACAACCAGTGCTGCAGACCCAGAGGACCCTCTTCAGTGCCCATGCCCTAGGTACCAGTGGTACTATTTATTAGGGACTTGCAGGGGTAGCTGTAGTGGTGCCAATTGTGGTATAGTTTTAGGGAAAGAACATTTGTACTGGGAACCTGGTCAGCAGGGACCCAGTACACCTTAGTCAAAGTTGCATCAAAAGCCAGGCAAAAAGTGTGGGGGGGGGGCACTGCAACAGAAACCCAGTTTCTGGCACTGGTAAAGATTGCAGCCCTATGATTCACCTGGGGTCCGCCTCTTAACCCACAGCCTTTGAACTAAGGATGAGAGAGTAGTTCACTGAAACACAGTTTATATTTTCATGTACCTGGGGCGCCTCCCAAGATAATCCTCACAGAAGACCTAGTAACGCTCTAATTTATGAGCTATTCAAGGCCTGCATGTACAAAGGTATCTTCTTTGTCACTGGCATCCGGAGTTCAACTTTCTGTCCTCCAACCCTATTCAAGTTCCTAACTCCACCTCTTTATTTCTTCAACTGATTCATACTCGCCCTTATTACCATGTCCAGCATTTCAATGATGACATCACAGGAGCTCTCAGCTCTCAATATTCTACATAACAATATTCATACCTAGACATGTTGAGCAGAGAAACAGCAAAATCCCTGACGAAATGCACATCCATCAATAAATAAGGCAACTATCGCTTTAAATATCTATTCAGTTTAAATGGCTATAAAAACACTTTGTGGTGCACCAGCTCTGCTAAATAGTCTCTCCTATGCAACCTAGTGGGGCTAAATAACCTGGGCCATTGAAATTATACAACAAGGATTGATCAAATTATGTGGCAGGGTTGACTAAATTATGTGACAAGAAAAAGCAACTTATGTGTCTTAATGTGTCACATTTTGTGATAGTACTCTTTCATTATTCTGTCACTTTTACACATGTTAATACTGTGTAGGCAAAGGTTTCACCTCATTAGTACAATTTAACACCTGACTACAGCAATAAGTAACTGAAAGTTGGCAGCCAACCTCTGCAAAGGGTCTTCTACTGTACAGCAACACATATAGCTACTTTTTTGGGGTAACCTTTGATCCATTTGAGCTAGAAGCATTTTTATCATCTGCAAACTATGCTAGACATGATGTGTTATATGGCAAATGTGGCAAATTCAAGTTTGCAGAACACGCTATGGCCAGATAATTTCATAAATCAATTGACCCTGATCATAAATTACAGGGAAGACAGCAATTTCTGAAATAGCCTATGAATATATACTCCACAGAAGACTCGTTTGTGATAAAAGGGGGTCAGGAAGGGAGATTCATTTGGAAGCAAGTTAGTGATGCATGGACAGCTGCGCTGAGATCTAGAAAATGCCATAATGTAAAGCCTATCTATCCAGTTTCTTGCAATCCACACTATGTTCAGAAACAAAACTCAGATCAGAGCCCGCCCCCGTCTCTCCTCCACCCCAAGAGCAACATTAATATCCAACAAAGCAGTAAATGTCACATTGAATGTATCCAGAAATCAAGCCTATATTCATTGCGTTGCCTAAAACACGCCTTGGAGAAATGGAAGCACAAATGCAGCTTTGTGTGGGGGAGAATAAGCGTTATTTGAAGCTGTAAATGTCAGACAGTTTAGTATGAGAGCGCGTGCGCGCTTTGTACTGACGTAATTGGTGTGATGAAACTTACAGACCCTAATTCATAGAACCGCAACAGAGCTGCTCGCAGGCAGGCGTCGGGGCCTAGAATACCAATGAGCCGATCCCATATATTAATTGAAATGTTTTTTACCAGCTGCTCCTGCAATTCCTCCAATAACCCGTAGGCACGCCGAGACACTTAACATGCTCGCCATGGTGTCTGTTTTTCAAAGCCTGTATGTTTTATCTGGCTGTGGTAGCTTGTAAGCCTACGCTTCATTTTACACGTCATTGCAGGCTTCTTTTTTCGGAGAAAGGTAATTCTGTGCTGCGGGGGTGTTAGTGAAGCATGTCCCTGAGGCGACTGTTGACGGAGATGTCTGACGCACAGCATTTCTAGTCAGACGTGCGCCTGGCAGATCAGAAATATATCTAGGGGTATTGCTCAGCAGAGCTAATGCCTGTTCCGTGATTTTACAGACATAATTTTTTGTATGATTGCACATGTATTTCGCGGAGTGTCTAATAATAATCTGAGTGGATGAAACCGTTCAATGAATAAATCGCTCGAATCTATGCTCTACTGTGAGGGGATAGATGTGTTGAAGAATTTGAGAATCTGAGAAGGGGAGGACTAGACAGGGCTTTACTGTTTACTGGGATGTAAAAGGGGGGGGTTCCTCAAAGGGTGTGGCTTATATAATTAGGTATGGGGCTCAAACATGTAAACTACATTTCTGTGATTTACATACTGCGCCACCCGACTGATATTTAGGTTTCTCTGTGAGTCTATTATTGCATCCAGATATTTAACACAACAACTAACATACACCTAAAAATAGCCTGGATATTGGCTTTGTCAGTGGTTACCAGATGTTTAATATAAAAAAGTAACAGTAATCAGGGCTTGCTTTAGCACTGATGGCGCCTGGTGCGACAATCATTTTTGCCCCCTGTGACCTCCTCCTCGGATTCCCTGATGACCACTGAGCAAATATGCCTCTCATCTCTCCATAGACACTCTCTCACTTACATTTAATTAGTTTTAAGGCACTGGTAAAGGGTGGTTTTACTAATAAGAATGTATATCTACCCAGACAAACCCTTTTCAGCAACATTAGGAATAGATAATGAAAGATTGGGGGGAAAACCAGAACGTCCAAACCTATTTTATGCCGTGTGAATGCAGCTCTTTGATTACAGTTCATAACAGTCACTGTTCTATATTAGGGTTGTATCTTATGAACTGTGGTGATAAAAGGATCTCTGACAAAAGCAGTAATCCACTCAGCTATCCACATAAAATACAGATCTGTGATCTGCATGGTACAAGCTCTTTGCAGCAGGAATATTAACCCTCTGCGCTACTTTATGGCAAGTAAAAACTGCCACGTGACAAAACTCTGATCTCTCTCTCTAGCAGGAACATTAATCACAAGAGTTATCTTGACATTTTCAATGCTGCCTGAAAACTGGACACACAAGGAACTCTGCTGAAGGTGTTTTTGAATCATAAGTTATTGCTAAACACAGCGCTCCCCCTGAGGTCAGCGGTCGCACCTCTCCCCAGGTCAGCGCCCAGTGCGGCGGAACCAGTCACACTCCCCTAAAGCAGGCCCTGACAATAATGATTTTGTTGGAAAAAATATTGAAAATGTTTCAATAGTGAAATAGAGAAATTGTGAATTAAACATTACTGAGGCAAATGGAAGGGGTAGTGGTCTTCAGATAGTCTCTATCACTCCCATGATGGTCACTCTATGTTAGCCCTCTTTATCTCCTTATCTTATCCCTCTGCATTCCTTATCTAAGTGCTCAATTTGAGCCGGTGGTTTCCAGTGCTCGGCACCGGCATGTAATTGTTAACGATGGTGCTTATGACAGTCTGCCGCATAGTGGCGCTGCTTATTTTTTTTTACAGATGAGCACAAGAACAGATGTTTTTTAATTGAATTCACATGAATAAAATACTAATACCTGCTGCCCACTCCATTCTTATGGGGCCTGGAATAGTCCAAACTGTCACACTTGTTGGAGTGTAATGGTTAGTAGTTAGGTTGGTACTGGCACTGGCCGCGCTGGCAGGTTCGGTAGAGCAGGGCCACTGCAATCTTCCTTCAAACACATGTAATAGGTGTGGCACTGGACACCAACATTTAACGCCTCCCTTAGATACAACCAATAAGCATCATTTCAGCTTTGGTATAAGTGTAAGGAACAGCACTGGGGAGCGTGAGCGCAAGCTTGACTCTCACGCATAGCAAGATTTCCTCACACAAAACAAGTACAGCAAAGTGCAGGAGTACACGTTTCACTCACACCGATAAAGCTCATGCCTATCTGGCAAGAGACAGTGCAAGATTGCCTCGCATGTACAGAAGATGGATAGCACATGCAGCAGCAGTCCAAGCCTGTATGTAAACACACCCACAAAATGTTCAGCATTTGGCAGCAGTATAAGTTTCCCTCACACACAGAAAAGGAACAAGATGGTCAGCAGCAGTGCAAGCTAAGATATCTTCACACACAAAACAGGTATCACACTGGCAATAGCATCTAAGCTTCTTTTTGGCACAGAAAACCCAGAGAAAAGTATTGAGGTGGGTGAGCCACTGAAGGTTGAGCCAAATGCCAGGCTCTAGTCCAGTGCTTAATTTGTGCCGGTGGTTTCCGGTGCTCGGCACCGGCACTTAATAGTCAACACTGGCACTTATGACAGTCTGCCACATGGTAGCGCTGTCTGTCTAATTTAGAGATCAGCACCGCAACAGTTATACCTGCCACCTAAGCCATTCTTATAGCTTTGGGACACTGGAATAGTCTGAAATGCTCACACCTGTAACTGGGTAATGGTTAGTGTTGTGTTGGTACTGTCACTGGCAGCGGCAGAAGAAGCCATGGGTGGTGCAAGCTGCAGTAATCTCCTGACCAGACCCTGGCACTTAATTTTTTACAAATTAAGCTCTGCTCTGGTCCAGCTTGATGTCCTCCTTGGCCCTCGAGTCCCAAAGGAGCTGAGCTTTCATAAGGTTTCTGGTCTTGCCTCGTGCATCAAGAATGAAAGAAAACGTTTTAGAAATTGGGTTTCTGATTGGCAGAGGTATGCACCCTGTCAAAGCAGGAACCACAATCCTAGTCAGGGTAAGTCACAACAAACCCTAAATTAGCCTGTGCTTACCCTCTGGTAGCTTGGCACAGAGCAGTCAGGCTTATCTTAAGAGGCAATGTGTAAAGTATTTGTGCAACACTTCAAACAGTAACAAAGTGAAAACACCACAAAAAGACTCCACATCAAGTTGGAAAAATGGATTATATTATGTTATGTTACTATGATTTTATAGATAAGACAAGGCCAAATGACAAAAATGCAACAAGTAGAAGTCGAGATATGAATTTTCAAAGAATAAATTCGAAATTGCGCCTAGAAGCAATAAGTGCTTAAATTGGTTATCTGATCGTGCTGGACCAGGGCAAAGTCAAAAGTTCAGGCGACCACGATGAAGTGCGGGCCGGATATAGGGACCCACTTGGGTCCGCTGAACCAAAGTACCTTGGTCCAGGATGCGTTGTCATCGACTGTTAGAAATGGGGGTCTCTAGTTGGCAGAGGTAGGTACCTTTGACCAAGTAGGGGCCCTTGCTTCTAGTCAGGGTAAGGGGGCTACACTCCTAAAATAACCCCTGCTCACCCCCTTAGTAGCTTGGCATGAGTAGGCAGGCTTATCTCAGAGGCAGTGTGTAAAGCATTTGTGAACACATACAGTAATACAGTGAAAACACTACAAATGGACACCACACCAGTTTAGAAAAATAAGTAATCTTTATCTAGATTTAACACAAGACCAAACGACAAAAATCCACAATACAGTATTCAAAAATATGACTTTCAAATGGTAGAAATAGCTTAGTTCAATGTAGATGGTAAATGCGACACTTTACTCTCAAAGTACCTTGGATGCGTAACACAATGCAAACAAAAGGGCCGCAGGGAAGGTGATGCGTCAGTTCCTTGCTTCGGGGGAGGTGATGCGTCGGTTCCGTACTGCAGAGCAGGGGAGGTGATGCGTCGGTTCCTTACCGGAGAGGAGGGGATGCGTCAGTTTCTTACTGCGTTCCGGTTACGATGTGACAAGATGGCGCCTCGATGCGATGCGACGATCCGGTGCAATGCGACAAAATGGCGCCTTTGGTGCGATGCGACAACTTGGATACGATGTGTGCACGCCCGATGGGTGTGCGGCAAAATCGCTGGTTTCTTGAGCCGCGACAGGCCCTGCGACGCGCTTCTCCGGTGATGCAATGGCAACCTCTGCGGCGGTGGCACGCTTCTCCGGCGATGTGACACGCTTCCTCGGCGATGCGACACGCTTCTTCGGTGATGTGACGGCAAACAGCTGCGGTGGCGGCACGCTTCTTCGGCGATGCGACGGCAACAGCTGTGGCGGTGACACGCTTCTTCCTTGTTGCGTTGCGCTTCCAGCTCCCAGTGACACGCAGTCTCTAGAGGTCCTAAAACAACAGCAGGCACCTCTCTGCAGGTAGAATTCCCAGCAAGGAAATTCAGGGGAAGCTGGTGATGAAGTCTGTGTGTCCCTGAGACTTCAGAACAGGAGGCAAGCTCAGCTTCAAGCCCTTGGAGATCTTCCTCAAGATGATAAAGTACACACAAAGTTCCTCTTCTCCTTTCCTTGGCAATAAGTAACCACTGCAGGCCAACCACAAACAGTCACCAGCGCAGGGGCAGTCTCCTCCTTCAGCTTCCTTGGTTTCTCTCCTTGGCAAAGGTTCATCTTGATTCCCAGAAGTGATCTAAAGTTCTGGGGTCTGGGCCCCTCTTTTTATACACACAATTTCTTTGTTCTCTGAAGGCAGATAATGTCTGTACCCAGCCCAAACCAGTTCTGTCCTCCCTGGTGCAGCTTCCTGGCAGGAGGTGGAGACAACATTGTTGAAAGCAGACCTGGCCCAGGTAGCTGAAAAGAAATCTCCTCCCCCTACTCTCTATTCTATGTACGCTCAGGCAAGTGAAAGGAAATCTCCTTCCCCTACTCTCTATTAAACCCAGGTCCTATTCAGCCCAGCCCTGACTCATCAGACTGCTGGAGCCAAAGCCCTCTCCAGCCCCCTGTCACTCACAAACCAGACATGGAATACACAAACCTAGCAGAGGCATACTGGATGGTTAGGCAAGAAAATACCTACTTTCTAAAAGTGGTATTTTCAAACACAGAATGTAAAAATCACCCACACTAAAAGATGTATTTTAACATTCTGATTTCAGGCATACTAAACTTTATTTTTCTATCTTGTTCCTAGGGTCAGTTATGTTTATAAGATGTTATAAACTAACTCCCCATTCTGGCCTATGGGAACAGATAGCCTTGCAATAGTGAAAAACGAAATGGGCTGTAATTCACTATCAGGACATGCCACACACACCAGGGCATGTCCTACCTTTCACATACAATGCGCCCTGCCCACAGGGGTACCTTGGGCCTACCTTAGGGGTGACTAACATGCAGAAAAGGGAAGGTTTAGGGACTGGCAAGTGGGTGCACTTGCCAAGTCGACATGGCAGTCCCAGACTGCACACAGGCTCTACAATGGCAGGCCTGAGCCATATTTTACAAGCTGCTTCTGTGGGTGGCACAATCAGTGCTGCAAGCCCACCAGCAGCATTTAATTTACAGGCCCTGGGCACTCATGGTGCACTGTACTAGGGTCTGACAAGTAAATCAAATAAGCCAATCATGGAGTAACTAATCCATTACAACAATTTACAATAGGGAGCACTTGCACTTTGGCACTGAACAGCAGTGGCAAAGTGTCCAAAGCATCTACACCAGCAAAAACATAGGAGGCAACAGTGAAAAAATAGAAGGGAGACCCACGCCAATGGTGCCAGGTCTAACATCGACGAAGATGCGAGGTGCAGCCAAAGCGATTTGTTGATGTCGAGCCACACAGTGGACGAGATGTGTCGATTTTCTCCACACAACTGTAGTGATGCGTCGGTTCCAAGTGTAAGGTGCTTGTTCGGAAGGCGTGTTAGAATAGAAATTATTTAGTTCATGTATTATCATATGTAAGTTAGCATTCGAGGCACCATTTTTTATTTGGGCGCCATTTTGAATCATGATCGAAACTGATCCTTTGGTATTTCTGAGAAAAGGCTTCTGCTGAGTTGCGTTTCTCCAAGGCCGAGTTTTGCTTCACTAATGAATACACTGTCTTTATTAGCGCATACCTTTCCCACTAGATAAGGCCTTCTCCCACTAGTCTAGTGGCAGACACGGGCAGGGTGACCTTTAGTAGTAGATAGTGTGTGCCCGGCCTTGGAATCAAAACTTATTTCCTGTATTTCTTTGCTTTGCAGCACCTGCCTGGAAACTTCCATTATGGGCGTATTCTAGCCCAGTTACGAAATGTTTATAATGTATCTTTATGCTTGTCAATTTCAGTTCCTCTGCAGCACTCTTAGCGACTGGGCAGACTGGGCTCCACTCAGTGTACCTGAATAAACAAATATTGGTTTGAATCCTCTACTGTCTGACCGACTCTTCATTTGTATGGAAGGCTGAGAGGTGGTCATTAGTGACCCGGGTGACCCGAATCGGGCCACTTCCTTCAGTTGGCACCCGAACAGGGACTCCTTTGGGTGAGTGACCCATCCTCTTCCCGCGGACGGGGGGGGAGGTCGAGGCTATCGTCGGGTCAGACTGACGGACCAGGGATCCCTGCACAAAGAGTTCCTGATACTCGCAGCTGCCCCTTCTGTCCCGCCGGACGGTGCCTCGCCCAGTGGTCATCCTGACTGGAGTCCTGAACGGCGAAACCCTTGGATCTGACTGTTTGGTCTGAAGAGTCAGCAGTGGAGAATTGGTTTGTTTGACCTACTTATATCAGGTGAGTTTGTTTTGGTTCTTTGTAGATATGGTACCATTGTGGTTTGAATTTGGTACGGTCTGAAGACCGTTTTTGGGTGAAAAGCATTTGCAATTGCTTTGTCAGGCATAAATAGTGAACTCGTTTTCTTTTTGAAAATGCCTGGCATCAGTAAGATTTTCTCATTGTGTTGTCGCTGTTGTTCTACAGATGCTCATTTAGAAGAAGCACAGCCGGCGCCTCCAGAAGGCACTCCGAATGTATGTGAAGCATGGCCTTGACCCTATTATGTTTAGTACATTATGGCACAAATATATGAGGGACAATGCCGAGTTACAGTGGCCGCTGATGGGCACATTTGATGAACAAAAGATTGGGTTCTTACAGGAACAGTTATTTTAGAGACGAAGTAGACAGTATATGTTTGATTCTCTCACAACATGGCAGAAAGTAGCTAGACAGAGGCGGTTGAAAATGGAAAAAAATGAATGGAAAGGGAGGATGCAGACATTGACTCAGAAAGCTGTAGCATATGATAAGGATAAACAGGAGACAGGGGTCGAATGTGCAGATAGGAGGTTTTGGTTGCAAATTGACAGATCTTATTTGGCCCAAGAAGAAAATTATACTCTTGTGGCAGAATTGCTAGATACTCGGCCCCCACCTCCGTATGCCCCACAGAGGATATATCCCGCTGTTCCCTCACAGTCACCACAGCCTGCCACATCTGTTCCAATTGCTCCTGTGTCTACAGTTGTTGCTTCGACGGCTTTAGCCACAGCACTTCCTGTTTCTTCTTTGTCCTCGCCATCCTTGGCAACCGTGGTTATTAGCACACCTGCTGTTTCGACTCCTGTATCCTCTTCTGCTCTCTCCCCTCCGGTAAAGTGCCAGCGGCGATTGCACCTGTTACTTCTGTCACTTCTCCTTCCCTGGTTTTTCATCCCCAATATCTTTAGGTAGTGAAACGCCGGTTCATGGATTTCAGGATAGAGATTTGATGAAATTTAAGGAGCGCATGGGTCCATTTGTTCGATGGGTGGGGGATGAGGAGAAGAAGGTAGTAGCCAATCAGGCTGCGCAATGGGGTCGTAATCCCATTTACAGTGTGCAGGATGTTTGGAGTGTGATGAAAGATTAAGAACCCTTTGTACAACAGCCCTTCTTAAGCATATGTCTGCTACGTTAATTAATCTCTGGCAGCAACATTTTGGGGATGATGCACCACAAATTATGTTTGATATATGCTAGTGGTATGGAGCCTGGCCAAGTTTTTGGGAGAATCACAACATTAATTGCCTATAGGGGTAGGTTGCATGAGAAGAGTCCCACCCCGGTATCTCAGTTTCCAATGCGAGAGGTTCACCCTATATATCACCCAGAAATACCAGAGTTAACGGACCAGCACAGTAATGTTACGAGGCCAGGTGTAGCGGCCCGTTTTCAGAAACAATGGGTGTATACTCCGTGGAAGAGGAGTGGGGTTTTATCCTTTAAAGCTCATTTGCCCGACCCTAGGAAAAATCCTACTGCTTATTATAAAGAATTGACTGAGGCTGCCTCTTCTACTGTAATGACTCTTGCTGACATTGAACTGTTCTTTGGTCTTCTTGTTCCAGTTGATATTTGGAGGCATGTTCATACTCAAGACCATGTTGCGGAGCTGGGTGGTACATGGGATGTGATTAAAGGATGGGATCAGGAACGAAAGCCAGGTGATAAGCCCCGAGCTGAGATACTTGCCTTGCCAGGTCGCATTATCACATATATGCATTCTCTTATTCTGCCGAAGAAAGTAAGTTGCAGCAAATTGACAGCTTGTCGACAGAAGAAGGATGAAAGTGTGTCTGATTTTTTCACTCGGTTCGAAGATACGTTTTTGGATTATAGTGGGCAGGATATGTGTATTGAGGGAGGTGTTCGGTTGTTTGTTGATAGGTTTGTTTCTAACTAACTTCCTGAAATTGCGACACGTTTGAAGGCGTCTTAGAGCACCTGGACCACCTCTTCCCCCTCTGTTATTCGGAATATGGCTCAATACTATGAGCATCGTGATCAGAAAGAGAAAGAAAAGATAGATAAAAAGAATAAGGATTTAAAGATGAAGGTACTGTTGCTGCTACGCCGCGGGCCGCATTGCAACCTGCGGCGCTGCCCATTTTCTCCTTGCGGGCCGTGGTGCAGCCCGCGGCGCCTCTCCCTTCTCTTCGGGGGCGCCGTGCCCCTCCCTCCTCTTCGGGGGTGCCGTGGTGTGGCACTGCGGCCCGCTGTTGCCGTTTTGGCGGCATCGCAGAAAGCACCCGCGCCGCCTGTTGGCTTGCTCTGTTGGGCACTCCGCGTACTTGCACGGTGGCCCATCCATATCATGAGGCACCTTGGGGCACTACACTTACCTGGTGTTGACGTCTGGTGATCCCCCTTCCTTGGGGGCCATATTGTTGCTCTCCTCTTCTCAGTCTTGCTCCCAGAGGGCAGTGGGGGAGGGTTACCTTCCTTCCTTACATGGCGATCTTCCTATACTGCACTTCACTCCTTTCCCTATCCAAGATGGTGACACCTCTCCTTCCTGTTTTGTCATTTCCTGTTCCTGTATGTCACTTTCTGTTCCTGTATGTCACTTCCTGTTTTTTCTGTATATAAGGGATCAGAACCTTTCCTTCCTTGCGTTGCAACACTCCTTGTTCCTGCTGGTGTGTCCTTGCTCCTGTTGGTTCCTTGACTCTTATTTTGGTGATCCCTTCCTTCCGTTGGTGCTCCTGGTTTCCTTGCGACTTCTGCTCCAGCTTGACTTCCAGTTTTCTCCTAGTTCCTTTTGGGCTCCTAGTCTTCCTGTGTTTTCTGGCTCCTTGTCTTCTCCTTCATTCCTGGAGTCTCATCATCATCAGAGGTTTTTTCCCTCCGGGGATTTCCTCTTGGGACTCCTTCTGGAGGGCACTGGCTGCTTAGGCTTTCATTGTCGGCAGCACCTTGGCTACCGGAAGGGGTCGCCCCTATCTCGGACAAACCAGGACTTACAAGAACCGAAGCCGGGAACCATCCCAACGCCTCAAGACTGGTAAGAAAGACCCTAAACCCAACAGTTGCAGCAAGCGTGTAGAGGAAATGGTAGAGGACGTGGGGGTCCTGCCAGGCAGCTTTCTCGCAGTAGCAGACAGTCGACCACAACACCTTTGGAGCCGAATCAATGTGCATATTGTAAGGAGGAGGGCCATTCGCATAGCGAGTGTCCAGTTCTTTTGCAAAAGGTGGCGGTCCCTAGAGGACGAGGTCCTCGTGGACGAGGTTGTGGGAATGATAGAGCTCAAGGCGCTGCGGTTTCACAGGGTCGTTCTGATAACAATTACTTTGATGACCCTCGCGATGGACAGTACTATCATGATGATTACGATACGGATGAGGTGACAGGGATGTCTTACAGCTAGGACAGCCAGGGACAGAGTGAGGGACCAGTTCTGATACCTGTAGATCAACGTGGTCCTTATGTCACTGCAGAATTGCATGGCTCGACTGAGGAATTTTTGGTGGATACAGGTGCAACGAAGAGTTCTGTTTCTAGTTCTTTGGTCCCTGGGGCGGCTCTGTCTGGCCATAATAATGTTTCAGTAGGTTTTTCAGGTGTACCGGTTGTAAGCCCCATTTCACGACCCCTTTCGTTGACTATTGGTCATTTTACCGTGGATTCTCCATTTTTGTTGACATTCAATTGTGGTGAGAATTTGATGGGTTTAGATTTGTTGAAAAAATTAAATGCTACTATTTATTGTTCCCCGGAAGGTGTTTATATGACGATGGGCCAAAATGTGAGTACTAAACAGTGTCTGTCTCATCCTCTTCCCACTGAATTTGCTGATGTACCATCCACTCTATGGGCAGCGGGTGATATAGATGTGGGGCTGCTGCATATACCACCGGTTTCGATTCAGGTTAAAGATAATGCTGTTTTGCCACCTATTCCTCAGTATAAAATACACCAGGTGGGAGAACGGGCCCTTCTACAAATTATTCAGGATTTGATATGCAAAGGAGTAGTTGAAGAGACGTCTGCCAATATTTGTAATGGTCCCATTCTTCCGATTCTTAAACGGACACCCTCAGGTTCCTCTGATGGTCATGGGGATGTTTACTGTTTTGTGATTGACTTGCGCGAAGTTAATAAAATAGTGGTTCCCCAGTTTCCAGTGGTTCCAGATATTACCACACTTTTGACAATGATTCCTTCCACCTCCAAATTCTTTTCTGTCATTGATTTGAAAAATGTGTTCTTCAGTATTCCTATTCATCCAGATAGTAGATATCTGTTTGGGTTCACTCTAGCTGGTAGGAGCTTTAGGTTCTGTTGAGCTCCTCAGGGCTATACAGAGAGTCTGAGCATTTATAGCCAGGCATTAAAAGGTCAGTTGGATTCCTTGTCGCTTCCTCCAGGTAATGTATTGATGCAGTATGTCGATGACCTCCTCATTGCTTCTGATACCTACACAAGGTTGTAAAGATAGTACAGTTACATTATTGCTGCATTTAGCTCATCATGGACATAAGGTCTCTTTCTAAATTTCAGTATTGTCGACAGGAGGTCATCTATTTAGGTCACCTACTGTCGAAGGAGGGTAGAAGGTTAATGCCAGAATGCATCAGTATCATTGTTAAAATGCCCATTCCACAAAATCAAAAAGATGTGCACGCTTTTATAGGTATCACTTCCTTCTGTCGCCAGTGGATACCTAACTATTCCCTACTAATTAAACCTTTGCTTGCAATAACAACTAAAGAAGTGCATGAGCCTTTACCCTGGACTCCGGAATGTCAGCAGTCTTTTGAGCAATTGAAAGCTGCGCTTTGTTCGGCTCCCGTGCTTGGTACACCTAATTACAGCAAGCCATTTGTGTTATATGTACATGAGAGGGCTGGCTGTGCGCTTTCTGTCCTAACACAAAAATTTGGGGATAAGCAACGGCCGTGTGCTTATTTCTCTGTTGTGCTCAATCCAGTCGCGAGAGCCCTCCTGAGTTGTCTAAGAGCGGTCGCGGCTGTGGCCACTTCAATCAGACAATCGGCTGGACTCGTACTTGATACTGACCTCACAGTTATGGTACCCCATGCTGTGGACACGCTTTTGAATAAGACAAAGACACAGCACCTCACCAGTGCACGTCTTACAGGCTATGAATTGATATTATTTGCTAAACACATCACGATCAAAAGATGTGCCACTCTGAATCCAGCCACGTTACTACCCCTCCCTTCTGAGAGTGATGAAGCTGATAAACATGACTGCATCTTTCGAACGGCGGAAGAGATGAAAGGACGGGTAGACTTGACTGATGTTCCCTTATCTGACCCACACGGGGAACTATATGTCGATGGCTCCTGTTTTAAGTTACCAGATGGCACTACGACTGCAGCCTACGCTATTCCCACACTGCGCACGGTAGTAGAGACATCACGGGTACCTTATCAGTCGGCTCAAGCTGCCGAGCTAGCTGCCCTTATTCGAGCTTGTGAATTGAGTGAGGGACTGGTTGTCAATATCTACACTGACAGTCAGTATGCCTTTGGGGTCGCGCATAATTTTGGGCGACTCTGGGTGGAGAGAGGGTTCCTTACTTCGAATTGGCACCAAGATCCAACATGGGCATCTTATATTGAGACTTTTGTCTGCTTTGACACTCCTCAAGAAATTTGCAATTGTGATGTGTAGCGCCCACCGGAAGGTTACTGATGATGTAGGTAGAGGAAATGCTTTTTTCAGATCAGACAGCTAAGGAGACTACCCAGACAAAGATGAAAAGAATGTTTGTAGCAGGTCCAGCTAGATGGGTCCCTGAGGTTTTCATGTTTGAAGATACTCTTGACAGTGGAAAAGAAATACAGAGTGAAGCTACGACAGAGGAATTAGCGGTGTGTCAGAAAAGTACAGCACAGTTGAATGATGAAGGGTGTTGGATTGATAAATCAGGGAAGCAGAGATGGATGTTGCCCAATGCATATGTTCTCACTGTGGTCACTATGGCTCACGGTCCAGCTCATATTAGCGCTAAAGGCATTTGTAAATTATTAGACCCTGTTTGGCAGAATGACAATATCTCTAAGACAGCTGCACACTTGGTGAAGTACTGTATGGTATGCATGATGCATAATCCCGGGAAGGGTACCCCTACACGGCCTGGTAATGTTGCACCACCTACTTTCCCTTTTGAGGTCCTTCAAATGGATTATATCGAATTAGAGAGATGCAATAATCTGAAGTATGTTTTGATGGTTGTATGTGCATTCAGTAAATGGGTTGAGGCTTACCCCACTAAAGACAATACGGCCATTATGACAGCAAAGGTACTCCTGAAGGAGTTCTTTCCTCATTTCAGCTTGCCCCGAGTGATCTGGAGTGATAACGGAAGTCATTTTAATGCAAAAGTGATTCAATTGATTTGTGAAGGTCTGCACATAAAGCAAAAATGTCATGCTGCCAATCATCCACAGTCAGCGGGTTTGGTTGTGAAGTACAATGGTACTCTCAAACTGAAATTGGCAAAAAACAAGAGACGACAGGGTTACAGTGGCCAGATGCTTTACCGTTAGCACTTTTGTCAATAAGAACCACAGCTCATTCTGGAACAGGATTGTCACCGTATGAGGTCGTGTTTGGATGCCTGGCGAATGTCTGGGGCATCCCGCAACCTCGTTGGTTCTCTGATATTGAGTACCCTGTGTTGTTGGATTATCTTGGCCAGTTAACAGAAAGTTTATGTTCTATTCACCAACAGGTCCGGGATTCCCTGCCTTCCACGCCAGAGGGACCCGGCCATAATATTCAGCCCGGAGACTTCGTATTGATTAAGAATTTTCATCGGAAGAAGAGTTTGGAGCCGCGATGGAAGGGGCCGGAAGCAAGTCATTTTAGTAACGTGCACCGCAGGGAAAGTCGCTGGCCGTAAGAACTGGATTTATGCGACTCATTGTCGCAGGGTCCCTCTGCCTTTGCCTTACGACAAGTGGGTAAAGACGGCATCGGGGACTCCGAGTGCAAGATGGTGCCTCAGTTTGTCCCGTACAGCGAGGCCCAACTGACCTGGACGCAAACGGATAAGGAGAATGAAAATGTGCTGAATGCGGCTGTTCCTCCGGAAATACGAGCTATCCAGGAGCCCTTATTTGTTGACCATTCTGTGCCTGGAGTTACCAGGTACAATTTGCGCCCTCAGCTGAGGGAAAGTGCATCCAAGGAGAAAAGAGATTAGGGATGGACTGAGTAAGATAGGTTGTACTGAGTCATAGTATCGACAAAGATCTATTGAGCTTGCTGAAGAATTTCTGTTTACTTTAGTTAGTTGTTTGAACATTAGATAGGGTAGATTGAAGTATACCGTGAAGATATACCACTGTGATCGATGTGGGATATGAGCTTAGGACAGAGCAAGCTACACCGCCGGTGCTCAAGAGTGCCAAAGTATTGATGGACAATAGGAGCCTGTACCAGTGAGGCTCTGGTGGACACTGGGAACTTATATATTTCCTTTGCATTTTATCGCCCCATTTTATCATTCGTTATGCATCCTTTTGGTAGGTTGATTGCGAGGAAGAGCAGCCGATGGTTCTTGTTGCTCAACATAATGTGGTGTGGACTCGTAAAAGAAAATTGATCTATGTGTTTTCTGCAATTTTGTTGATGACAATCTTATGTGGGGTATTGTGGGTTCTGGAAGATGCTTATAGCGTACCTTCACGCAGTGGAGGAAATGGTCTTTCCTCAAAAAGAAATAAGAGAGTATTTTTGAGTAATATATTCTTGGAGACGCATAAGATATTCTTTGGTAATGGAACAGCATGCTACCCCACTGATTCTGTCACTAGTTTATGTACTGCATATCCATTATCTTTAGTAAATTATACATATACTGAACCCCCTGACTTTGTAGAGATAAAAGGAGTGTTTGGATATGATTATTCAGGACCATGCCTGTACCATTAAAAACTACTGGGGGAGGGTTATCCTGGCTGTGATAACAACACCTATTGTGATAATTTCTATATGGTGGAACAGAACATAACGGTGGTAGGTTGGCACTACAAAGAATTGACTATCCCCCGGCAAGCTGGTTATTATCCTGCTAGTTGTCCTATTATTAACAGTACGGACACGTCATTATACATCAATTGTTTTGGATTAGTGATGTATAAAGAAACAATCCCTTTGGTAAGGGCAGATGATCCGAATACTGTCGGAATGAATACTCGATATTCTGCAGTGGATTATGATAGGCCAATTTATGCATACCCAGGGTTTTTCTTCTTGTCTAATGGAACATAGTCTAAGGTTCATAACGGGACAAATGATGTGGCCCTTGGGATGGTGTTGCCCTTGGGCGTGCCCTGTAACAGTGCAAGGCCTAAGGTAAAATGGGTGAAAAGAACGTTGATGAAGGAGTTTTGTGAGGGAGTTACAGATATTGAGATAAATAATTACGGTAATAGTATTACCTTCGGATATATTATGTCTTCTATCTTTACATTAGGTGGAACAGCCATGGCAAGAGGTGAAAAGGCTCGAGAATACTTTGGGTGTAAATTACAGATTTTATCCAACACGAATGTGGCGGCTCTGTGCGATATCACCACTCAGTTAGAAAGCATGTGGATTTATTCCGAACAGACTCAATATGCAGTGGTCTTTATTTTGGCTAAGAATGGTGGTGTGTGCGCAGTAGTTGGTGACCAGTGCGTAGTCGGGATAACAAATATGAAAAAGAATATTACCAAACATATTCTAGACATACTAGAAAATGTCAAGGGGATGGAAAGCGGAAACTGGAGTTGGTCTCTTTTTGGTGGTTGGGGTTGGATTCTTGAATAGGTGATTTATCTGATTGTGGTATTAGTGCTTTGCTGTGCCCTTATGCAAATGTGAGAATGTGCCTGTTCCGATGAGGATGCATGTGTTCCGGTTGTAGCAGCATTTTATACCCACTTCCAAGGGCCTGGGACTGGGTTTGCACCACTTGGCAAGACAAGACTTGCAGCAAGCAAAGTTCAGGTGCTGTAGCAGGATGAGCGGAAGTCTTAGATGTCCCTGAGAATTAGAACAGTAGGCCAGTCAGCAATCCCTTGTAGTCACTCTGAGTTCAAGTGATGCAGGTTGTTAGACTTGGCATTTTTGGTGTGGTTTCCCCTGTCTTTATGCCTCTACCTCCTGTATTTTTGATGCTGTGCTGGATTTTGTTTTTGTTAGCTTAGATGCTTTGGGCACTTTGCCACTGCTGTTCAGTGTCAAAGTGCAAGTGCTCCCTGTGTAAATTGTTATTACAATTGGTTCTCCCTGATTGGCATATTTGATTTACTGGTAAGCCCCTAGTAAAGTGCACTGAGTGTGCCAGGGCCTGTGAATCAAATACTACTAGTGGGCCTGCAGCACTGATTGTGCCACCCACCTGAGTAACCCTGAAAAGATATCTCACACCTGTCACTGCAGTGTCTGTGCGCAGTTTGTTAACTGCCATGTCGACCTGGCAAGTGCACCCACTTGCCAGGCCTTATTCTTCCCTTTCCTTACATGTAAGGAACACCTATGGTAGGCCCAAGGTACCCCCCTGGGCAGGGTGCAGAGTATGTGAAAGGTAGGACATGTACTGGAGTGTGACATGTCCTGATAGTGAAATACTGCCAATTTTGTTTTTCACTTTTGAAAGGCTATCTGTCCCGTAGGATAGAATGGGAAATACTTTGTAACATCTTACAAGTATAGCTTCCCGTTGGGACAAGCTAGAGAATAAAGTTTAGGCTCTCTGAACTCAGGATTTAATAACACATCTTTTAGTAAAGATGCTTTTTAAATTGTGTGTTTCAAATGCCACTTTTAGAAAGTAGGCATTTTCTTGTTTAACCATTCTGTGTGCCTCTGCCTGTTTGTGTATTGACTGTCTGGTTTTGGAGTGACAGGGGCTGGGGATGTGCATTCACTGTAGTCAGCCACTGGGGGGGGTTGAGGTGTGCCTCGCCCCTCCTGGATGACTCAGAGCTGAGCTGAATAGACCTTTGCTGAATTTAGAGTAGTTGGAGGAGTTTTCCTTGCACCTGAATAGGGTCTGTCTCACTTGCACAATGCTGTCTCCACCCCCTATGGTCATACTGCACCAGTGAGGATAGAACTGGTTTAGACTGGGCTCAGAGACCCTTGCACAAAGAGAACAAATTCATTTTCCTGTATAAATATTGGGGCCCAGACCCCAGAACTTTAGATTACTTCTGGACTCAGAAGGAACCTTTGCCAAGGAGAAGAGCTGAAGAGCTTTGAGGAGGAGTACTGCCCCTTTGCTGTGTGCTGTGTGGGGTTGGCCTGCAGGTGCTGTTTCTGCCAAGGAAAGGACAAAGACTGGAACTTTGCAGTGAACCTGCTTGAAGAAGATCTCCAAGGGCCTGTGTGTGCTGGCCTCCTGTTCACAAGTCTCAGGGACACAAAGACTTCACCCCCAGCTCCCCTGACCTCTGCTGCTGAGAGTTCTGACCGGCCAGGAGGTGTCTGTTCCAGTTCTGGGCCTCTGGAGGTTGTTCCTGCTGTTTGGGAGTTGGAAGAAAAGAAGAATTGAAGAAATCGATGCATTGCTCTTCTTGCTGCTGTTTTTCCCGTTGCAGCACAGCTGTGCGAGAAGATTCTCCACGCATCGCCACACCACTGCCAAAACCGACTCAGCGCCTGTCGCGGCTGCAATAACTGACGCATTGCGGCTGAAGAAACCAACGCAGTGCGGCTTAACGCCGCCAAATCGATTGCCAACACATCCCAGAATTCCACGCATCGCACCTGTGCGGCAAAATTTCCCAACACATCACCCGCGGACCAGAGTTGATGCATCACTTCCCCCTACAGACCGGATTGAACGCATCACTTCTCCTGCGTGCAGCAGAACTGTTGCATCGCCTCTCCAAGGTCTCAGGAACTGACGCATCTCTTTGTTTTTGAAGCTTCTCCTCTCTACAGCTGTTCGGCATTGTGAATTTTGACGCATCTACTGGTACTTTGTGAGAAACCACACATCCATAGTTTTCTATGGACCAAGTTGTTTGAAACCTTTCTAAAGTCATAGTCTTATTACATGTATGTTGGATTTTTGTTTTTTTGGTCTTGTTGAGTTTACATAAAGATACTTTACTTTTCTAAACAGGTGTGGTGTCCATTTGTGGTGTTATCACTGTATTACTGTGTGTTTTGAGTACAAATACTTTACACATTGCCTTTGGGATAGGCCTGTCTGCTCGTGCCAAGCTACCCAGGTGGTGAGCAGGGGTTATCTAAAGTGTGTATCCCCCTTACCCTGACTAGAAGCAAGGGTCCCTATTTGTACAAAGGTACCTACCTCTGCCAACTAGAGACCCCCATTTCTAACACAGGTCCAATCCTTCTCAAACAGACAGGCAAACAGCAGGCAGCAGGGCAGCTCAGCAAGGCAAGAGTCCAGCAAAGCAGCAGTCCAGCAGAGTGGCAGTCCTTCAAGCAGCACAGCAGTTCTTCTTCCTGGTAGAGTCTTTACAGGTCCAGAAGTGTACTGAGTTGGTAGGGTCAAAAATCCAGTATTTATACCTAGTTGTACCTTTGAAGTGGGGGTGACTTCAAAGAGGAATCTTTGAGATGCACAGAGGTCCTTTCTTCCTGCCCTTACTCCAGACTCACTACAGGGGGGTATGCAGTCCTTTGTGTGTGGACAGGACACAGCCTATTCAGGTATAAGTGTGAGGCTGTGCCCAGCTCCTCCCTCCCATCCTCCTAGGAAGATGCATGAAGTCACACTCAGACTTCCTTTGTGTGTGGCTGCCTAGAGGAAATGCACAAAGTAAGCTGTCACCCAGCATAGTCAGTGATCAGAAACAGGCAGCAGACACCAAATGGCTAAGAGCAGGAAAATGCCTAACTTACTAAAATTGCCATTTTCAGAATAGTAACCACAAATCCAACTTTACCATTAAATAGGATTTATCATTACCATTCCATAGGTACTAAACATGACAGCTATACCTTCTCTCAACTAGAAATTACAGCTTAATAAATGTAACTAGGAATCCCCAATGTTAACCTATGAGAGGGGTAGGCCTCCCAGTAGCGAAAAACTTATTTGGGAGTTTTTCACTCCCAGAATATGTACAACTTAAAAGTACATGTCTCACTTTTTAAATACTCGGCACCCTGCCCTTGGGCTATCCAGGGCCTACCTAGTGGTGACTTATATGTACTAAAAAGGAAGGTTTAGGCCTAACAAAAGGTTTAACTTGCAAGGTGGACATGGCAGTTTGCGGGCCCAGTGTGCAAGAGGGAACCCAATGATGAAGCATGTCACCTCAGGGTGAGTGAGGGTTCTCATCTTAACACATGTGTGCGTCTGTCCCTCTACCCTCATGTGATATAATTGGTGAGCAGTGTATATACACCATCCGGCTACCTTTTTGTGAGTTCAGTTTAAAACTGCACACACAGGCTCTGCATTGGCAGGCCTGAGACATGGTAAAGGGGCTACTTAACTGGGTAGCACAATCAGGGCTGCAGGTCCATTAGTAGCATTTAGTTTACAGGCCCAGTGAACATGTAGTGCACTTTTAATAGAGACTTATAAGTAAATTAAATATGCCAATTGGGTATGAACCATTGTTACCATGTTTAGAGGAGTGAGTGCATGCACTTTAGCACTGGTTAGCAGTGGTAAATTGCCCTGAGTCCTAAAGCCAAAAAAAGGTCAGAAAAAGAGGAGGAGGAAGGCAAAAAGGCCATTTTCCAACAAAAAGCATCAAACTTTGATGCCAAACAGCAGCATGAAATGAATACCTAACAAGTGTCTGAACTGCACAATATAAAACCAGAAAACCTGGAATCAAGCACAGTTTGGTCACATGACCAAATTGTGTGATCCTAGCAAATTATTTTATTTTATCATGCCTCCTATTTTTTCATTATTCATCTGAGAATACCTTGAAATATGAGGATGTGTGCTGATAAAAATCTTACTTGGGGTTATCTTGATGGACTATAATACTGCTCCTTATAAAATAAGAATATAGCTCACAAATAGGGTGCGAGTAGCAACTGACTTTCCTTTTAGGTCACTAATTGTTTTGTCGTCAGGCTCGGGAGTGGGGGCATGAATGTTTCTAAGTTATTGTTTAAAAACTATCACTTTTCAATGCAGCGATATAATCTGATGGGCTAATATGAAACGCTTGTTAGAGAAATATACTTTTTTGAATTTTGAAGAAACTTTATCCTATTTTTACATAAGATTTGTTGCACGATTTGTATAACAAATGTTCCCATGGCTCAGCTCGTGTCTGGACTCTTAGAGTCAAGATTGGCTTTTAGAGCCAAGACAGACGCTTGGCTCAGCTCTCCCTGTTAATTTGTTAGCTCACCCACGTATGCCACTGTACTATGAATAACAGTCACTTGAGTTACCCCTCTCTCAGATCTCACTCTGGGAGCAACATCCAAGATTCTGGCAGGCTCCCATGGGTCTCAGAAGATTAATTATTCCAATTTCTGGTTTTAATAAAGAAGCATTGTGCAATAGCGATCCCAAGAAGTTGTTTTAAAGTTACCTGTTCCTTTCTTCAGCATAAAATAAACAAACAACGCTCAAGTGATTCAATTTCCCAGGTCCAGCACTTTGATCCTGGCTTATATATTGGCAGTGAGCATATTCTGTTGCAATGGTGATGGATTATTCTTACTGCCAATATAATGGTCTGCCTGCTGAATTTAGATACTGGCGGACCATAGTTTGGCAACGGCTGAGACTACTCCAGAGAAATGACTATATGTCAACCCGCCCAATTTAGATTTAGAGTATAGCCATTTTTTACTGCCCTACACCCCCAGGAAACCCTGATGGTAAGGAGCAGAATAAAACTAAAAATGCCCCCTTGTCAAGGGAGAGGGCTCTCATGGTGAGGGGGCATTGTTTTTTTTATTCCCAAAACAGAAATCGCACTTCAGGGTTATCGTTTTGAAAATAAAAAAAAATCAATATGACGGTTGGCTCTGTCATATTGACGGAGTCGTCTGTCAAACTTAAAAAAGCATTGACAAGAACCACTGTGATGGCGGTTTCTGCCAATGCCTTAGAAATGACTGCCGGCTCGGTGTCATTTCTAAATTTTGCTGGCCGGTACTCTGTCAGGGAAACAAAGTAATATACTCCATGCCCTGATGGATAAAACCTCTGCCCTCCAAAATATAAATCGTGCCCTCTGTCCTAAGTTAGTCTGTGCTCTTTTGCTAACAGCCATCGTCTGCCCTCCACCCATCATTACTGTGACTGTCTTGTTGTTAAAAGACACACAGCATCATGGGCATAACTTGGCCTCAGGTGGCAGAAGGAAGCCAAGGCCGAATGGTGTACTCTGCATTTACAAAAGTGATCTTGCACTCTGCTTGGCCATTCAGTGCGTGCAAAATAAGGTCTTCCTAGATCTCCTGCAGGTGCTTTAGTGCAATCTGCTGCTCAGAGTCTTATTCCTGTGCTGAGGGAATTAGATGAAGCTAAGAGCAAGCTCCCAATGCTCCAAGAGCTCAGTGGGCCTAGTAGGCAGCGCTGCTGGAACAATTTTCAGGCAGGAGTGCTGCCATCAATGTTGCATCACTGATTCCATAGGGAATCTGAAAAATCCAAGCATCATACAAAATTTAAAGTCATCTTTAATGCTCATTCATATTTGGAACTCAAGCATGGTTATTTTGAAGGTGCTGGAGTATTCAAGGCACCCCCACTTTCAGCTCCTATGCTAGGAGGTGTCCTCTCTGTGTTCAAGGGGCTGTTGTAGTTGGGCCCTCTCCCACGTCTAGGCCTCGGTGCATTGCCCCGGCAGCACCAATGGTAGCTGCGCCAGTGTCCAGGGCACCCATAATCAGTCCTTAGGACCATTCTACGAGCCCACATGAACACCAATGCAGTGATATCTTACTTTGAATTCCCAACATCGCAGTATACAGTAATTTACCAAGTATGGAATAGCTATGCAAATCAGTGTTTAGTCACTGATTTTGGCATACTTACCCCTTAGTCCAAGAATTAATTCTTGCTATTTTTCAAAGGACAAATGTGTCCAGGGAAAAACCTTTAAACTGATAACGAGGACTATGGAGAAAGGTTAAGACAGCAGTTCTTAACCTGGAGTCCCACAGCCGCTTTGGGTCCACAATGGCTACGTAGAGGATACGTGATTGCTTAGAAAATTAAATAATTTTAGCAGATTAATAATGTACATATACATAAAAAAGCAACATTGAAAATGTTAAAACACTTTGGAAATGCGAAGGAATTTGAAATTGGAGACTAACAATAAAGGAGATATCTTCTATCTTCTTACATGGAAGCAGCCCAAGAAGACAAAGCAGAATATACTAAGGACGATTGGTGGCCTCAGTTGAACTACTGCTAGCCACTGATGAAAAGAGAAGAGTGCACTAGGAGCAACAAAAATGAACTGATATGCTAGAGTCTACCATAACACTTCATCTTTTAGAACCAAAAATACATTTTGTAAAGCTCCAACCTTCCTCTCAATTTTAATATATTGATGTGTGCATAGTTTTGGTTTGATACAAAATATTTAATAATTTATGTATTTGTTTGGTGTATATTCTTTTCTGTAATTTTTGTATTGATTTGAGGTTCAAATTATAGTTATTGTTTAGGTGGGAGTCCTCAGCTTTCAGAAGTGATTGAGTTGGGGTCAACAGAAGTCAAAAGGTTATGAATCGCTGGGTTAAGACATACGTTTGACAAAACTGGTGTTGCAATTCAAAAATTGGCACATGGGCTGGATGACCAAAATGGACGATGGACACAGTGGGCATATTCACCTGCTAGCTGCACCCCGGGACATGTCTGCACCCCTGGTTCATGTCTGTATTGCATAATAGTCTGCAGAAGCAACTGCAGCCACACTTTGGCAAAGAGGTATTCGCTCATATGCATGATGGTATTGTGAGAAGTTGGCCTGGTATATGCTGTCCACTAATTAAAGTGGGCACCTTGCACCAGTCCAAACGACCCTTATGGTGATTAGGTCAAAGATAACCTTTATAGAAAGCTATCCTAGTGGTAGCTATGGAGAGCAGCCTTCAGGCTAAGTCTTGAAGGAATGTAAAGCAGCTTGTTTTACCAGAACAGAACCTCCTGAGTGATCAAATGAAAGGAGAACCACACAAGTGTTATATAAAAAATATGTATTTATTACTAAACACTCTCTACTAATCTCTATGTGAGATTAGAACATAAAGCACACAATACTTAATCAATAGAATGGCAGTAAATAGCACAATACACAGCGGGCTCCGGGGGAGACCGAACCATATACTAAAAAAATGGTATAATAACAACCACTTCACTAAACACAGTGCCTAGAGCACGTAGAATCGCTGGGACCCCAAGGAACCACCCAAAGGAGTGACACAGGGAGCCCACGGAGGACGGGTGCAGTGTGGGAACACAGACGCGTGTCCGTACAACTCTATGGGAAAGTCGCGGTTGGAAAATTACAGTTTAAGGACACTTCGGAGAGGACTTCAAGCAAACCCTTTGGAACATAGAAGGTTCTAAGGCCAGCACCCTTGTGAGTACTGAGGTACCCGTGTTACCTATCCCAGAGGAGCCGGGTACTTAGGGGTCAAGTGGTGTCGGAAACCCTCGTCGTTTTCAATGGCGTGATGCGAAGAAGTGCTGCTGCCGGGAAGATGAAAAGTGTCCGGTGGAATCCAAGCCTGGATCCGAGGTGAGAAGAACCTGAAAGCAGAGGGGACAGAGTCTGGGTCACTTCAGGGTGACCAGGGGCTCGATAGACGAATGCCCACCGATGTCGGGTGCTTCAGGTGTGAAGATAGGATGCTTGACTCTGCAGCCACGTGGACCAGGAGACGTCGATGACAGCCAAAGTCCGGAGGGGAGCTGTCCCACAAAGGATGTCGAGTGCTGATGGGTCAGTGTCCGGATTGAACACCAACAAGCCTTGGCAAAGGCAACCCACACGGGCAGAGGAAAAAGGTTACGGTGTGGACCAGCAAGGTCCAGGAGACTCTCAAAGCTATGGGAAGTCAGGGCACATCTGGAGCAATCAGGGAAGCCCAAGGAAAATCAAAGTGACCCTCACCAGGACCCACAGGCCAACGGACCAGGGATCGCAAGGGGACCTTTAGCAAATTTGCAAAGCACCGACCCACAGAGCACTCGTGGAGTGGAGGTCGGAGATCTTCGGTGGAAATGCTGCTCCGGGTCAGGACTACACATAGTCTAAAGCACAGCCTCAGGGATCACCAAAAAGCATATTCTGCTGCAAAAGTACACGGTGCACAGGGGTTCGGGTTGCACGGTCCCCACGAGTGATACTGGTCTCAAGATTGCTGAGAGAGTAGATCAACCTCAGGGACGCTCGGGAACCCACCTCCTCTGTTGCAGAAATGTTCGGAGTCCTCAGGAGCTTGGGAGATGCAAACCAGTCAGATACCTATAGGTGCCTGCTGCTGCAGGGGAGTAACTCCTTTACTCCAAGGGAGATTCTTCAGTCATCCAGCGAAGTGTAGACCATCGAAGTACTTGGTTTCTGTTGCAGAGTTTAGTCCAGGTAAAATCCAAAGTCCTGTAATCAGGTTTCCCACTTTATACCCAGGGAAGGGGTTGGACTGACTCTAGGGACCCTCCTAGGGGAGGGGCAGGACAGAGGGGCGGTTACACCCATGTCCTTTGTCCAGTTTCACGCCAGAGCAGGAGCAAATGGCTCCTGCAACTGGTTTGAGCCGGACTATGCATGGGGACACCAAATGTGCCCCCAGTGCAGACTTTCTGGCACTCTCAGAGCGCACCCACCCAGCACCAATACACTAAAGCCTGTCTGGGAGGTGGTCACACCTCCCTGTGACAGGAAACCTATTGTCAGGCCTTCCCCTGCTCGAGCTTGGCTCAGCAGCAGGAGGGCAGACTCGTGTCTGTGGCTGGCAGCATCCATTTTGTGATGCCCAGGTCGAGAAAGCTGGTACCGGGTATACCGGTGTTTCACATAAGTCCCTCTAGGAGTGTATAATCATACCTCCTCCGCCAGTTACTGGCGGGGAGGTATGATTCCAAAGTGTTTGACACCAAACACAACATGTTTCTAAGCAGCCGTTTTAAAGTTGGCATTTACCGCGAGGTTATAATGCACTTAAATATATATGGTTGGCTGCATCACAGACAACCCTGGAGAATAGGTTCCGAAGGCTGTAGAGGGGCTCTGCTCATGCAGGGGCACCCTCTCACACAAAACCCAGCACCCTGCCTTCAGAATTGATAAGGCCTGCCATAGGGGTGACTGATAGGTTTATATGTGCAGTGATTTAGAATAGATTTAGGTAACCTATATCTAAGTAAGGGGTGCATGCACCTCCTTACACAGGCTGCAGTAGCAGACCTGTGGTGTCATTTTGAATGGCCTCTCAGGGGTGGCACAATACATGCTTCAGCCCCTGGGAGGCCTCAGGGGTACTTATGCCCTGGGTACATGGTGTACCATATACTAGGGACTGATAAGGGTACCCCAGAATCCAATCTGGAGTGTACCTAAATTACATGCAATCAATTTACAGGAGAAAGGAGATAGACTGGGGTCCTGAATAGTAGGATCCCAGTCAGTCTAAGTCAAAAACAGTGATACATCAGCAAAAAGTGGGGGTAACCATAAGAGGCAGATCCTACTCCCCTACACAACCCCCCCCCCAAAGGCAGGGACATTAAACTAACCTTGACCAGTTGAGTCTTCATGTTCTAAGTGGAAATATCTTGAGAGTCCATCTGCATTAGCATGGTTACTCCCAGGTCTATGTTCCACTGTATAGTCCATCCCCTGTAGGGAAATGGACCACCTCAAAAGTTTGGGGTTTTCACCCTTCATCTGTTTTAGCCATAAGAGGGGCTTGTGGTCTGTCTGAACAATGAAGTGAGTACCAAACAAGTATGGCCTCAGCTTCTTCAAGGCCCAAACCACAGCAAAGGCCTCCCTCTCAATAGCTGACCAACGTTTCTCTCTGGAGGTCAGCCTTCTGCTAATAAAAGCTACTGGCTGATCCTGACCCTCTTCATTCAGTTGTGATAACACAGCCCCTTCCCCCAACTCAGATGCATCAGTTTGAACAATGAATTGTTTGGAATAGTCAGGACTTTGCAGAATGGGAGCAGTGCACATGGCCTGCTTCAGGTCATCAAATGCCTTTTGACAGCTAACTGTCCACTGAACTTTCTTAGGCATTCTTTTGGAAGTTAGATCATTCAAAGGGGTCACTATAGATCCATATCCTTTGACAAACCTCCTGTAATACCCAGTCAGGCCCAAGAAAGCTCTGACCTGAGTTTGGGTAGTTGGAGCAACCCAGTCCATGAGGGTCTGGATTTTGCTCTGCAATGGTTGAACCTGACCTCCACCCACAAGGTGGCCTAGGTATACAACCTTACTCTGCCCTATCTGTCACTTGGTGGCCTTGATAGTGAGGCCTGATTTTTGCAGAGCCCCTAAAACATTTCTCAGGTAGACCAGGTGATCCTCCCAGGTGGAGCTAAAGACAGCAATATCATCTAGATAAGCTGCACTATAGGCTTCCAGACCTGTAAGGACTTTGTTCACCAACCTTTGAAAAGTGGCAGGTGCATTCTTCAAGCCAAAGGGCATCACCACAAATTTGTAGTGCCCACTAGGGGGTGAAAATGCTGTTTTTGGTTTTGCATCCTCAGCTAATCTGATTTGCCAGTAACCAGCTGTCAGGTCAAATGTACTCAGAAACTTGGCTGAGGCCAAAGTATCTATAAGTTCATCTGCCCTGGGTATTGGATGGGCATCAGTCCTAGTGACTGCATTGAGACCCCTGTAGTCAACACAGAACCTCATCTCTCTCTTACCACCCTGGGTGTGAGGTTTTGGTACCAAGTCTACTGGACTAGCCCAAGGGCTATCTGAGGGCTCAATTACTCCCAGCTCCAACATTTTCTGGACTTCAGTCCTGATACAGTGCCTGACATGGTCAGGTTGCCTGTAAATCTTATTTTTAACAGGCAGACTGTCACCTGTGTCCACTTCATGAGTGCACCAGGTAGTCTGACTTAGAGTAAGTGAAAACATATGTCTGAACTGATTCAGGACTTGCCTACAAGCAGTTTGCTGCTGGTCAGTGAGGCTTCCTGCCAAGGCTACACCATCAACTGAACCATCATCATGGTTCTGTGAGAGCAGGTCAGGGAGTGGATCACTCTCTTCCTCCTGTCCCTCATCAGTAGCCATGAGCAGGCCCATGTCTGCCCTGTCCACATATGGCTTGAGCCTGTTCACATGGAGCACCCTATGGGGGCTCCTGGGAGTTCCGAGGTCCACCAGGTAGGTAACCTCTCCCTTCTGCTCAATGATAGTATGAGGTCCACTCCACTTGTCTTGGAGGGCTGCTGGGGCCACAGGCTCCAACACCCATACTTTCTGTCCTGGCTGATAAACAGTCACAACAGCCTTTTGGTCATGCCAGGCCTTTTGCAATTCCTGGCTAGCCTCAAGGTTTTTGGATGCTTTCTTCATGTACTCAGCCATCCTGGAGTGGAGACCAAGTACAAAGTCCACAATATCCTGTTTAGGGGGTCTGAGAGGTAACTCCCATCCCTCCTTCACCAGACATAAAGGACCCCTAACTGGATGTCCAAACAGAAGTTCAAAAGGGCTGTAACCAACCCCCTTCTGAGGAACCTCTCTGTAGGCAAAGAGAAGTCAGGGCAAAAGGATGTCCCATCTACGCCTGAGCTTTTCAGGGAGACCTTTAATCATGCCCTTGAGGGTTTTGTTGAATCTTTCAACTAACCCATTGCATTGTGGGTGATAAGGGGTGGTAAATTTGTAATTTACTCCACACTCCTTCCACATAGCAGTCAAGTAACCAGATATAAAGTTTGCCTCTCAGTCTGATACTACCTCCTTAGGAAACCCCACTCTGTAAAAGATTCCCAGGAGGGCTCTAGCCACAACAGGAGCTGTGGTAGTCCTAAGTGGAATTGCTTCTGGATACCTAGTGGCATGGTCCACCACCACTAGTATGAATCTGTGCCCAGATGCAGTCTGAGGATCCATGGGACCAATAATGTCAATCCCAACCCTCTCAAAGGGAACCCCCACCACAGGTAGTGGTATCAGGGGGCCTTTGTAGTACCACCTGCCTTACCACTGGCTTGGCAAGTGATACAGGAGCGACAAAACTCCTTTGTGTCCTCTGACATATGAGGCCAATGAAAGTGAGGAACAAGTCTGTCCCAGGTCTTGTTTTGGCCTAAGTGTCCTGCTAATGGGATATCATGTGCCAGTGTCAATAGGAAGCCCCTAAACTTCAGAGGTATAACCAACCTCCTGGTGGCACCAGGTTTGGGGTCTCTACCCTCTGAGTATAAGAGTCCATCATCCCAGTAGATCTTGTGGGACCCACTGGCACTCCCAGCAGCCTCAGCAGCAGCTTGCTGTCTGAGGGGTTCAAGAGAGGGGCAGCTCAGCTGCTCCTGGCTCAGATCTGCCCTGGAAGGGCCCCTGTCCCCAAGAACTCAACCTGATCAGGTTCAAGTTCCTCTGAGACAGTTCCTTCTTCAGGACTAAGATCATCTCCCTCAAGAGACTGATCTGTATTCTGAGGCAGGGGGAAGACACTGCCTTACCCCTACTGCTCCTTCTCTTGGAAGGCACCTGGTGCATTATTCCAGGATCCAGGGCCTGTTCAGTGGAAGACATTTTTGCCTGTGACCTAGTCATGGCAAACACATCTGCAGGGATGCCCAGCATTTCTGCATGTGTCCTGAGTTCCACTTCAGCCCATGCTGAAGTCTCCAAATCATTGCCCAATAAGCATTCTACAGGGAGGTCTGCACTTACCACAACCTTCTTAGGGCCAGTTACCCCTCCCCAGGTGAAATTCACAACTGCCAAGAAATGGTCTGTCCTGACATTGCTTGCATTGGTCACTTGGTACATCTCTCCAAGTATGATCTGGTCAGGGCTCACAAGTTCTTTTGTCACCATGGTGACACTTGCACCTGTGTCCCTATATGCCATGGCCTCCCTACCATTGATCAAAGGCTGTTGTCTGTACTTGCCCAGATTACTGGGACTGACAAATAAGGAGGCAATATCCATGCCTCCATCACAGACTAACACAGCCTGAGTTGGAATTCTGACTAGGCCAGAATCCATCTCAGATCCCAGGGTCAACCCTACTACACCCTTATTCTGTGTACCACCACTTTGAACTGAGCTAGGGGGAACAGTTGCCTTAGGGGCAGTGGTGGCTGGAGTAGATTCCTTGGCCCTTGGACAACTGGCATCTTTTGTCCAATGGGTCTTCTCTTTACAGATATGACACCAAGGTTTCTTTTTGCCTTTTCCCTTGTTTGATTGTGACTCCCCCCCAGATGAAGACTTTTGGGGCCCTTGTGAAGACTTTTGGTCTTTACCATTCTCCCCACCCTTATCTGAGGTTTTAGAATCTTGCTTCTTATAGTCACCACCTTGGTTCTGAGCTTTCTGCTTCACACTGGTTCTGACCCATTTGTCTGCCTAATTTCCCAATTCTTGGGGAGAGGTCAGATCAGAATCAACCAGGTACTGATGCAACAACTGATTTTGGCAATTATTACGGATCTGCTCTCTCATAATTAAATTGTACAATCCTTTAAAATCACACACCTTACTGCCAAGTAACCAGCCTTCCAGAGCCTTAGTAGCACAATCTACAAAGTCAACCCAGTCCTGAGTCTGTGCCTTCTGGGTGTCTCTGAACTTAATCCTGTATTGCTCAGTGGTTAAGCTAAACCCATCAATGAGAGCACTCTTCAAGACTGTGTAATTGTCAGCATCCTCTGCTCTAACAGTGAGGAGCGTATCTCTACCTTTGTCAGCAAAGGAGAGTCACAATATTGCTGCCCACTGCTCCTGAGGGACCATCTGTACCTTACAGGCCCTCTCCAGTACAGTTATCCATTTGTGGATGTCATCCCCACTCTGATAGGGAGGGACTATCTTGTTCAGGTTCCTATGATCATGAGGATACTCTCTAGTTCTAGGGACACTGTTGCTGCCACCATGGGACTCTAGTCCCAATCTTCTGGTTGCTCTATGGAGCTCTAGGGATTCCCTGTCTAGGGCCAATTGCTCTTTCTTGAGCCTGAGCTTGATTCTCTCAATCTCTAGTAATTGGCACTTCTTATCATAAGAGGATTCTCTCCTATTAGATACAGAGGTCCCTACAGAAGTACCTGAATGATTAGACTCCACAGAGGGAGTTCTGGATCTTCTAGGCAAACTCTGTACTCTTCCTGGTGGAGTAAAGAGAGGGCCACTGGGGCCTTCTCCCCCACCTGAAGGAAGAGTTGGATTTTCCAGGTTGGAATCATTTTGATCCCCCTGGCCAGGGTTTGAGTCCAGATCAAAGAAGTGTTCACTTCCTGCTCTTTCCTCATCTCCTGTCCCACCCACTCTTTCTACTTCATCAGACCCTGGGGTCTTTCTGAGGTCATCTAAGAGCAACATCTCTATTAGACGTTGGGTGCTTGCACTTCTCCCTGTCCTCAGCTTCCTAGATGTACACATATTTCTCAATTCTTGGAATGTGAGATGGTCATACCTAGTTGGCAGAGAGCCACTGGCTTCTCCTCTAGAAGACATACTAGTGTTATGTGGTGTAGGCACCTACCTAACCTAGTGGAGACTAAACTCTCTTGAGTTGGAGAAAGGGTGTGCTAGACCCTTGACTTACCCAACTCAAGTTCAGTAGAACTTACTTTATTCTAATCTTGATGTATTATATGTACCTAATACTTTTAGTGGTTTTCAGTTAATCACTCAATGAGATTTATCTGGTAAAACAATAGCAAGCTTGAATCCCAACCGCTGCACACCAATGTGAGAAGTTGGCCTGGTATATGCTGTCCACTAATTAAAGTGGGCACCTTGCACCAGTCCAAACGACCCTTATGGTGATTAGGTCAAAGATAACCTTTATAGAAAGCTATCCTAGTGGTAGCTATGGAGAGCAGCCTTCAGGCTAAGTCTTGAAGGAATGTAAAGCAGCTTGTTTTACCAGAACAGAACCTCCTGAGTGATCAAATGAAAGGAGAACCACACAAGTGTTATATAAAAATATGTATTTATTACTAAACACTCTCTACTAATCTCTATGTGAGATTAGAACATAAAGCACACAAAACTTAATCAATAGAACGGCAGTAAATAGCACAATACACAGCGGGCTCCAGGGGGAGACCGAACCATATACTAAAAAAATGGTATAATAACAATGACTTCACTAGACACAGTGCCTAGAGCACGAAGAATCGCTGGGACCCCAAGGAACCACCCAAAGGAGTGACACAGGGAGCCCACGGAGGACGGGTGCAGTGTGGGAACACACGCGTGTGCTCCGTACAACTCTATGGGAAAGTCGCGGTTGGAAAATTACAGTTTAAGGACACTTCAGAGAGGACTTCAAGCAAACCCTTTGGAACATAGAAGGTTTTAAGGCCAGCACCCTTGTGAGTACCGAGGTACCCGTATTACCTATCCCAGAGGAGCCGGGTGCATAGGGGTCAAGTGGTGTCGGAAACCCTCGTCGTTTTCAATGGCGTGATGCGAAGAAGTGCTGCTGCCGGGAAGATGAAAAGTGTCCGGTGGAATCCAAGCCTGTATCCGAGGTGAGAAGAACCTGAAAGCAGAGGGGACAGAGTCTGTTCACTTCAGGGTGACCAGGGGCTCGATAGACGAATGCCCACCGATGTTGGGTGCTTCAGGTGTGAAGATAGGATGCTTGACTCTGCAGTCACCTGGACCAGGAGACGTCGACAATGACCAAAGTCCAGAGGTGAGCTGTCCCACAAAGGATGTCAAGTGCTGAGGGGTCAGTGTCCGGATTAAACACCAACAAGCCTTGGCAAAGGCAACCCACGCAGGCAGAGGAAACAGGTTATGGTGTGGACCAGCAAGGTCCAGGAGACTCTCCAAGCTATGGGGAGTCAGGGCATGTCTGGAGCAACTGGGGAAGCCCAAGGAAAATCAAAGTGACCCTCACCAGGACCCACAGGCCAATGGACCAGGGATCAGGAGGGGACCTCAAGCGAATTCGCAAAGCACCGGCCCACAGAGCACTCGTGGAGTGGAGGTCGGAGATCTTCAGTGGAAATGCTGCTCGGGTTGGGACTACACGTAGTCCAAAGCACAGCCTCAGGGATTGCCAAAAAGCATATGCTGCTGCAAAAGTACACAGTGCACAGGGGTTCGGGTTGCACGGTCCCCACGAGGGATACTGGTCTCAGGATTGCTGAGAGAGTAGATCAACCTCAGGGACGCTCGGGAACCCACCTCCTCTGTTGCAGAAATCTTCGGAGTCCTCAGGAGCTTGGGAGATGCAAACCGGTGAGATGCCTCTAGGTGCCTGCTGCTGCAGGGGAGTAACTCCTTTACTCCAAGGGAGATTCTTCAGTCGTCCAGCGAAGTGTAGACTGTCAAAGTACTTGATTTCTGTTGCAGAGTTTAGTCCAGGTAAAATCCAAAGTCCTGTAATCAGGTTTCCCACTTTATACCCAGGGAAGGGGTTGGACTGACTCTGGGGACCCGCCTAGGGGAGGGGCAGGACAGAGGGGTGGTTACACCCATGTCTTTTGTCCAGTTTTGCGCCAGAGCAGGAGCAAATGGCTCCTGCAACTGGTTTGAGCCGGACTATGCATGGGGACACCAAATGTGCCCCCAGTGCAGACTTTCTGGCACTCTCAGAGTGCACCCACCCAGCACCAATACACTAAAGCCTGTCTGGGAGGTGGTCACACCTCCCTGTGACAGGAAACCTATTGTCAGGCCTTCCCCTGCTCGAGCTTGGCTCAGCAGCAGGAGGGCAGACTCGTGTCTGTGGCTGGCAGCATCCATTTTGTGATGCCCAGGTCAAGAAAGCTGTTACCGCGTATACCGGTGTTTCACATAGAGTCCCTCTAGGAGGGTGGAATCACCTCCACCAGTTACTGGTGTGGAGGTATGATTCCAAGGTGTTTGACACCAAACACGACATGTTTCTAAGCAGCCGTTTTAAAGTTAGCATTTACCGCGAGGTTATAATGCACTTAAATATATATGGTTGGCTGCATCACAGACAACCCCGGAGAATAGGTTCCGAAGGCTGTAGAGGGGCTCTGCTCATGCAGGGGCACCCTCTCACACAAAACCCAGCACCCTGCCTTCAGTATTGATAAGGCCTGCCATAGGGGTGACTAATAGGTTTATATGTGCAGTGAGTTAGAATAGATATAGGTAACCTATATCTAAGTAAGGGGTGCATGCACCTCCTTACACAGGCTGCAGTAGCAGACCTGTGGTGTCATTTTGAATGGCCTCTCAGGGGTGGCACAATACATGCTTCAGCCCCTGGGAGGCATTGGGGGTACCTATGCCCTGGGTACATGGTGTACCATATACTAAGGACTGATAAGTGTACCCCAGAATCCAATCTGGAGTGTACCTAAAGTACATGCAATCAATTTACAGGAGAAAGCAGATAGACTGGGGTCCTGAATAGCAGTATCCCAGTCAGTCTAAGTCAAAAACAGTGATACATCAGCAAAAGTGGGGGTAACCATAAGAGGCAGATCCTACTCTCCTACAGGTATGTCCTCATGCTAATATGGGAATGCCTTTGCCCATGCACCAGTGTCATATTACTAACAAGGGCATAGGGTCAAAAGGAGCACCAACTGTACACCATGTAGAACGTGCTGCACAGTTGTATGCTCCCTCCACCCGCCAAGACACTCTTCGGGAGTGACAGATTGGGAGCTTCAGATTCCCCCTCCAGATGGTACAGCTTTGATTTTTAGCCCAAAAGGGGTGCCCCTTCCTCTTCATGAAGCCAGGCCTGTTCACCTCTGGTGAAAGTCAGACCGATGGTTTGAAAAAAAGAACACACACTTTTGGTCCTTGGGCGCATATTCATGGTTTGCTCTAAGTGGGACCTGCAAGGTTGGGCACTGATGCAGACAAGAACCATGTGCCCATTTGAATATTATGGCACTAGGTACATAGGAGGCATTTGCTTTGTTTGTGTACTCTCTGGGTATGACATTTTAATGTTAATATGTTAGCTTTGCCAGACTCAGCATTGTGCCAACATCTTTAGCTGGTTGTCCTGAGGTACCTAATCTAATAGAGAGATGGGTAACATGTTGAAATTTTCACTGTAACAGAGGCCTTCTACAGATGTCACACTGGACTGACAAGAAGAGTGATTAGTTTAGCTGCCTGTGACTACATAAAACCCAAGACATTTTTTTATCCCAAGAATCACTTTTACTTAAAAAGTAGTCCCAGTGATTTAGTCCATTACATTTTATTTCATATATAGCTATTCAACCTTTAGTTTCTAAGATCATAAGGGAACATGAAGCATTCTGTTATGAAGATATCTCCAAGACATAAATTCTGCTCATGCCAAAATGTCTAATGGGCTTATTTAAACGTTGATGGTAATGGTGCATCCACCATATCACGGTGGATGCCTGGTCCACTCACCTTTGACTTCCTCTGTCTCATTTAAAGTTAGGGGAACCAACCTCTACCAACAACTGGCTCTGCCAACAAAATCAGCTTTCTAGCAGGCCAGCTGCTGCACATCCACTGGTTTCATAGCATGTGTTGGAAAGCAAACTATTAATTTGTGACATGGTACCCCTACCAACTTAATAAAACAAACAAGGAAGTGCCAGTAGCAAACTGTTCTGCCTCACAGAGGCTGGTAGGTCAGGGCAAAGTCAGCAATCATTCACACTGGTAAAATGCAGTTTTTCAGTCTTCCTGCTGCTCTTGTAATGCATCTAGTCAGTACTCCAAGGGTGAGACAGATCTCTCTTCTTCTCCAACAACTTAACCTATGGAGAACAGTTCCAGTCCCTCAGTGCCACCAGGAGTCAGGAGTCCTTCAGTTGTCTTTTACCAGTAGCTAGGTAGAACATCTTTCATACAGATGCTTCTTCACAGATCAAGAAATGTTCTGAAGAGGTGGTGGTGAAGTGCCATTTTTATTTTGTGAACTAGCCAGTCATCACTGGGGAATTTCTTACACCCACTTCTGGCAACTTCCCACAGAGACATGCCTTCTTTTTCAGCACTTTCTTTCCCATCTCACTGCAAACATTTCTTTATTTTGCTAGAAACTGATGTTCTTCTTCAAGCACATCCATATTGAAAGGAGGTCTTATTCTCTGCCCCAGTGCTAGAATGGTCTCATTTCCTGAAACCTCAATTTGGGATCTCCACTTCAAAAGCAAGAGCTGTTAAGGTAGAATTTTGTGATGTTATTTACTCCTGTCGCCCATCCAGATGACTCAACTCTGACAAGTGGTCACCATTGACACTACATCTGCCTTCCTGCTCTGAGACACAGCTCCTTTGGCCTCGAAGAGACCAGTGATGAACTATCAGTCTCGGTGTGTATACCAGTCTATCAAAAAGGGCCATTCTGCAAACTGGTTCTAAACTAGCTTTTCTATCAGGCAGCATAAAGGAGAGTTGTTAAAAGTTGCTTTTCCTGTACAATTAATAAAACTCTTACTTTTGCCAGAGAATGAGAAGGCAAGTGGAAAAGAACTTTGAATTAACCCTAGATCAACTCCTGCTTAACGGATGTCAGGACTGGTCTGATTAGATCTCCTAGCGTCTTGAAACTGAGCTTGTTAGGATTTAAGAGGCACAAGTACACCTTTGCCAGACCTCGTAGGGTCATTCCCAGTAGATTCATTTCATTTTGGCTCCGTTGTCTGCTCTCATCTCGACGGCGGAATTCCAAGATGGCCGCTCGAGATGATAAAGCGGGTTGCCGGTCTAGTGTTCTGGCAGTTTGTTCTACTCAGCTGTGCTCGCGCGAGGCACTACGCACTTCAACTGAAGCTTTGGGGAAAACGGCTGCGTGTGCTAGTTCGCGGCTGGTTTCCTGAGGAAGTTAAGGATTTTGGAAAGCAAATTTCGTAGTTAGAGCTTGTTTCGCAGTAGGTATACACTGTGAAAGAGGTGAGTCATGTTCCTGGAGCCTTTTTGAGAAAAGATATCAACTGCGACTTAGTAGCTGAAGAGACATATTTCCTGCTTTCAGCATTTGTCTCATATTGAGTTCGCCTCACAGGAAGGAGTGTAGTTGGAGGACCAGACGATTCCATTTCTTGAATAGCTCCAAGTAGCTTGCGACATAGGAGAGCTAGTTACCATTATTTCATGTAGGTTCTCCAATTGCCGACCTAGAGGTGTATCATTTTCTAAGAGACAATTCCATTGAATGTACATAGTATTCAGAGAGAGTTTTGGAAAAGCAACATTATTTTGAGACTTTATTCCTTGTGAATCAGAAATAACAGAAAAACTTTCAGTTCAAAGTATATGGCAGGGTTACAGTTCCTATATAGAAGGGAGCCGTAGATATAGTTCTATATATATATATATTCACTGAAAAAACCATAAGTTTCAGGCACGTTATAGTTAGAAATAAGCATTTAAAAAACCTTTGAAATTCACTGAAAAAACCATAGGTTTCAGACACGTTATAGTTAGAAATTAGCATTTAAAAAACCTTTGAAATTCACTGAAAAAACCATAGGTTTTAGGGACAGTTATAGTTAGTTGGACATTTCACTCGTACAAAACCATAGAAATTCCCCGTTATAGATAGTTCAGCTAACTATAACTCGCGCCCCCGCAATGCACTGCTGATGACGTCACATATTACATCACTCATGACATGGTCAGTGACATCACTGATGACATCACTGATGACATCTCAAATGACATCACTGATGACATCACTGATGACATCATCCAGTGACTGTGTGTTTCTGTAAAGTTTAAATATGTTTAATATATATAGGGAAAGGTGTATTGAAGAATGAGAGGGTGTATAAGTGTCTGAATGGATGATTTAGTAGGTGCGTGACTGACTCTATAAGTGAGTGATTAAACGTATCTTACTGAATGCATGGGTTAGTGACTAAACTGTGTGAATGTCTGTATCCGTCTGTCTGTTGGTGTGTAAGCGGCTGCATGGGTTTGTGAATAGCTACATGAGTGCCTACATGGGTTATTGATTGGTTGTCTGAGTATCTGTATGGGTGCCTGAGTGTTTGTGTGGGTGGGGTGTGTGCGACTCTGTGCATAGATGTGTGAGTGGGTGATTCACTGGGTGGATGGTTTCAAGAGTGCATCTGTGATGGACTGTATGGATGGGTGAGTGTGTGTAAGAGTGTGTTAGTGAGTGAATGTATGTCCCAGTGGTACATGTGTGAGTAACTACATATGTGAAAGGCAGTATATATGTGTGTTGGAGTATATAAATAGCTATAAGCGAGAGTGTGTGATTGTGAGAGTGACTGAATGGATGAGTGTGTGCTTGTATCAGAGAATGTATAAGAGCGTAAGAATGTGCTAGTATTTGTATGAGTAAGTGAGCTGGTGTGTGTATAACTGTATAGGTGAGTAAATGGGTGTGTGCTTAATTTTTGCATGACTGACTAGGTGTGTGAGTACCTCTATGGATGAGTGGCGGTGTGTGAGTGTTTATATAGGTGTATGAGTGCATATAATAGTCCTGTACTGAGTGACTATAAGTATGAGTGACTGTACGGGTGAGTGAGTAGATGTGTGTGTGTAGACCTAAGAATCAGTGAGTGTGTATATAGTAATTGGTGTTGGAGTGTCTATGGTTTTGACAATGGCAGTCTGTAATTTACAGTGGGTGTATCAAAAGTTATTTTAGGGTGTGAGGAGGTGCATCAGATTATCACGTGGATGATGTCATCAGTGATGTCATCAGTGATGTCATTTGAGATGTCATCAGTGATGTCATCAGTGATGTCACTGACCATGTCATGAGTGATGTAATATGTGACGTCATCAGCAGTGCATTGCGGGGGCACGAGTTAAAGTTAGCTGAACTAACTATAACGGGGGAATTTCTATGGTTTTGTACGAGTGAAATGTCCAACTAACTATAACTGTCCCTAAAACCTATGGTTTTTTCAGTGAATTTCAAAGGTTTTTTAAATGCTAATTTCTAACTATAACGTGTCTGAAACCTATGGTTTTTTCAGTGAATTTCAAAGGTTTTTTAAATGCTAATTTCTAACTATAATGTGCCTGAAACCTATGGTTTTTTCAGTGAATTTCAAAGGTTTTTTAAATGCTAATTTCTAACTATAACGCCCCTAAAACCTATGGTTTTTTCAGTGAATTTCAAAGGTTTTGTAAATGACAATTTTTAAATGTATTAATTGTTATATTTATTTTTTTGATACTGATTTACTTCCTTTTTTGTTAACTATTTATTTTTACATATTTTATTTTTTAAATTACATTGTAATTACATTATACATTACATTACAAAATATACTTTCTCAGAATGAATTACTTTAGTTTAAATACTTTGCAAATAGGCAATAGACTTTTAAGTACAGTAGTTACAGTTGTTGCAATGGGCAACACAATTTCAAACACAATGCAACATTGAGCTCAATGTGAATTTCTAGTTAAATGCAATTAGTTACTTTATGGATTACTTTTCTAACCACAGGACTGGATCCTAGATTCAGTCCTGGGACATCTCCTGTAAACAATTGAGTAAAAGCGTTTTGGTTACAGTAGTGATTTTTAAGGAATATTATTGTATTTTAAAAGTTGACACTTAGAAACTTTTTCACATAGAATCACCAATGTTATCCTATGGGAGGAAATTCACTTAGCAGGTAAGTAGTGTTATCGTTACTTTTTCTTACTCAGTGGTGGATCCTGTATCCAGCACTGGTGCATCTCCTGTAAACAGTTGAAAGAATGCGTTTAAGTCATACAGGCGATTTTTAAGGAATATTTGTAGTTTGTGAAAATTGACACTTTGAAACTTTTCTGCTGAAAACCAGACAATGGATTCCAATGGAAGGAAATACAAGTTACTGGTAAGTACGGTTAGAATTACTTTTCAGGGTCAGTGCTGGGCTAAAAGATGCAGCACTGGGTTCTCTCCTGATAACAGGTGAGTAAATCGGAATTCGTAGTTCGGCTGATTTTAGAGGAATATTATAAAGTTCCAAAGCTCCACACTTAGAAGAATTTCCAAGTGAAACCAGTCAATGTTACCCTATGGAAGGAAATTCAAGTTACTGGTAAGTACGGTTAAAATTACTTTTCAGGATCAGTACTGGGCTCAAAGATGCAGCACTGAGGTCTCTCCTGATAACAGGTGAGTAAATCGGAATTCGTAGTTCGGCTGATTTTAGAGGAATATTTGCACAATGGTGAAGGAAGGGGTGGGGCCTGAAGTGACATGTCTGCAAACACGCCCTGTGGCGCGTTTTAAGTTGGAGAATTAATTCCTCCTCAATCCTGAGGGTCCCTAGGGGCCAACTAGCCCACCAGGAACCTCCAGTATGCGCCAGGGGGCTGCGTTGCAGAGAGGTGTACAGAGGCCACGCCCCGTTTTACAACACTCTGCAACGCAGCTCTGTGGCGCTTACTGGAGGTACCTGGTGGGCTAGTTGGCCCCCAGGGACCCTCAGGATTGAAGAGGATTTAATTCCCCATCTTAAAATGCGCCACGGGGCCTGTTTGCACACATGTCACCTGAAGCCCCGCCCCCTCCCTTCACCACTGTGCAAACGCGCTCGTGGCGCATTTTAAGTTGGGGGATTAAGTCCCCTTGAATCCTGAGGGTCCCTGGAGTCCAACTAGCCCACCATGTACCTCCAAAAAGCGTCACAGAGCTGCGTTGCAGAGAGGTGTAAAAAGGGGCGTGGCCTCTGTACACCTCTCTGCAAAGCAGCCCCCTGGCGCATACTGGAGGTTCTTGGTGGGCTAGTTGGCCCCCAGGGACCCCCAGTATTCAAGGGGAATTCGTTCCCCATCTGCAAACGTGCCAGGGGACGCGTTTGCAGACTGCTGCAGGGTGGGGGCGGGGCCTCCGGCACGATGCCGGTCTTTTTTTTTTTTTTTTGTATGGGAGGGGGCTGCGTGGCCCCCTTCCCTTGGCCTCTTTTGGCCCCGGGGACCCCATCCCCCGGGGCATGAGGATTTTCATTTTTTTTTAAATTAAAATAAAACGGGAAGGGGGCCGCGTGGCCCCCCTTCCTGGGCCTATATTGGCCCCGGGACCCCATCCCCCGGGGCATGCCCTCTTTTTCTCAATTTTAAATATTTGGAGGGGGCTGTGTGGCCCCCTCCTCAGGCCATTTAAGGCCCGGGGACCCCATCCCCGGAACCGGCCTTTCAGTTTTTAAAAAAAAAAAAATTATTTTGGGGAGGGGGGCCGCGTGGCCCCTCTCCCGGGCCACTACTTGCCCCGGGGACCCCATCCCCCGGGGCTGGCCCTCTCCGTTGGGGACTGTGGGGGGTCCCCAATCCCCCACAGTCCCGCCGGCTCCCCGCGTCCCTTGGGAGCCGGCATTGCTTTCCACATGGGGAGCTGCTAAGATGCAGCTCCCCATGTGGAAAGCTATCTGCTTTGAATTTTGGAAGAGAGAGCAGGTTTCCCTGCTCTCTCTTCCAAAATCCAAAGCAGTTTGCTATGGCAGGACGGGAGCCGCGAGGCTCCCGCCCTGCCATAGCAAACTACAGTGTCCCGGGGGTAGGCACCCCGGGACACTGCAGGAGCCGGCCCTGGGGGTGGCGGTCCCCAGGGCCATCAAGGGCTCCAGGAGGGGGCCGCACGGCCCTCCCTTGAATTGCACAGCCCCGGGGAGGTGGTGGTCCCGGGAGCTCTGGGAGTCCGTAACGGACCCCCACATTTATTTTCTAAGTGCCCCAGGGAGGTGGTGGTCCCGGGGCATGTGGGGGCTGGAGCCCCCACACGTTATTAAATTTTAAAAAAGAAGCCCCGGGGGGTGGCGGTCCCCAGGGCTGCGGGAGGGCAGGAGAGCCCTCCCGCACCATTTTTCATAAAGCCCCGGGGGGTGGCGGTTCCCGGGGCTTGGGGGGCCTTAGAGGCCCCCCATATAAAACATAAACCCACCCCCGCATGCCCCGGGACTTGGGCCACCCGGGGGCAAAATACATTCGAAGCGCGGGAGACCGCGCTTCGATTTTTTTTTTATCGGCAGGTTCCGCGCACCTTGAGCGCATCCTGCTGATTTTTTTTTTTTTTTAAATGCTTTTTTCTGCCCAGGGGGTCCTTGGGGGACCCCCTGAGCAGAACAAGGGGGTCAGGGTGTTTCTACCCTGCCCCCTTTGTGCGTTTGCACACTTGCGAATTTTTTTTTTTTTCTCGGTGGGATTCGCGCACCCTAAGCGCATCCCGCCGATTTTTTTAAAAAATGCTTTTTCTGCCCAGGGGTCCTTGTGGGACCCCTGAGCAGACCTAGGGGTCAGGGTGTTTCTACCCTGCCCCCTTTTGCGCTTTGCGCACTTGTTTCTGTCCCTCGGTTCTACCGAGGGACAAAATAGCTGCCAACACTTCCTGATTTAGAGTGTTGACAGCCAATTAGCATGCAGCTCGTGATCGGGAGGGTGCGCGAATCCGGCGCGACCATAGATATATATGTGATTTTCATTTTGATTTTCACAGGAACTACTTAACGGATTTACACCATTTAACAAAAGGGTTCTTTCTGAACCAAGAACTACCTCTTTGCCAAATTTGGTGTAATTCCGTTCAGCAGTTCGGGCTGTAGCCGTGGCTAAAGTTTCCTATGGGAAAATGAATGGGGAAAACACGTTTTGGGACCCCCCTTTTTTCTCGGCCCCCGCTTGATGAATCACCCCAAAACTTTCAGGGTAGGAGCGGACCGGAGCGGGCCATAAAGTTTGAAAATTTCGCGAAGATTCGTCAACCGACGCAAGAGTTATTTCAAATAGAATGTCGCGGATTTCCTATGGAAAATAGGTCCTAACTATAACTATCTACTGGCGACCACCAGTAGATAATATATATATATATATATATATATATATATATATATATAAGTGTACTTACCAACAACGTTTGGCGAATTGCTACAGCTGCGGCAAGAGGTCATCATCGGATCTGTAACAGCAAAACCCTGCAAAAGAGAAGAAGCGGAAAAGAGTAATTTACATAAAGAACAAGACTGGTTAATACAGGTAATAGGTGGTGACTAGAGAAATAGAGAAGCTAGAGATTACATTCAGGTAGTTACTTTGTTATCTATTCACAGAGTCCTACTAAGTGAACTCAACTTACCAGTAGGGACAAGCAGCAACGCAGACCAACACACATACTCACAAGAGAGCAGCTAGCCACAAAGAAAGGACAGGTATTTTCAGAGAAGGGTCTTAGATTTGGGTCAGGGCTTTGTTAATTGTGGTTACATAACATTCTTTGTTTTAGGAAACAACTCGGAGCAAGACAAGAGTTCCAGTCCTGAAGAAGAGTAGCAGTGGCTGTCTCTCTTTTCATCCCAATCCCCTTTCCCCCTCTTTGTTGCTTGTGAACTTGTTCGCAGTAGCGGAGTTGGGGATTGTGGAATTATTCATCTGCTCCTGCGGAAAATCAAGGTTCTGGTTCAGGTACTTGACAGATTGAAGTGCCAAACCCAAAACTTCCGCCCGAGCAGAATGACAGAGGGAATAGATGTTAAGGCCTTAGCCACAATTCTTGATGGTATACAAAAACAATTGAGTGACACTATGTCTGAGAATAAATCTCTTAGAGAGGAGGTTAGAAAATCTAGTCAGGAGGCCCAATTTTTGCGTCAAAGATTTGAAGAAATTTCAGCTAGTGCCATTTCCGGGTCTAAGGAAAGTAAGTCACAGACGTTCACTCCTGCCCCTTCTGCGGCGGAGTTGACCACGCAGGTCATACATGCTATTTCACCTACCATTCCATTGGCAGCTCCCGAAAGGTTTAATGGGGATCCACATAAGGCCCAAATTTTCCTCACCCAATGTTCCCTACACTTTCTTTGTAGACCTATTATTTTTAAGGAGGATCAATCCAAGGTGGCCTTCATGTTGTCCTACCTGAGTGGTGACGCTGCAGCCTGGTCCATGCCGTTGGTAAATAATAATGATCACATCTTATATGAGTTTGAGGACTTCAGGAGAGAATTTCTGCGCATTTTCGATCGAAGGTCAATCTCTCTAACCACTAATAATGAGCTTTTAGATCTGAAGCAAGGTAATCGGGAATTGGTCGCTTACTTGGCACAATTCAATAAGTTAATTGTAGAAACCAACTGGCCCGAGGCTAAGCGGGCTGCCATTTTCTATAGAGGACTAAAAGACGAATTGAAGGATGGTTTGGCGCAGATACCAAAGCGGCCCACAGATGTTTCAGAACTAATTGATCTAGTCTTACAAATTGATCAACGTCAGAGTGAGAGAAGGAGTGAACGTAAAAAAGAAGTGAAGTATTTCCCTCCACGTTTTGATCGAGTTAGGTCGGATAACTCAAAGATTAAAAATGCTTCCTCTGAGGAAGAGCCAATGCAAATCAGCTCAGTTCGTGGGCCTTTATCCAAGGAAGAAAGAGAAAAGAGACGGACTGGCAAGCTCTGCATGTATTGTGGTAACTCTGGACATTTTGTCAGAGAATGTCCTAAGAAACCAAGGAATAATGCCTGGGTAAAAGACAGGCTCCACCAGTAAAGGGAGTTGCTCTGGTGGAAGCTAGTGATAAGTCAACTCCAGATTCACAATCAATTGCAAATACCTTACAGTCATCAGCTCCTCATTTAATTATTTCAGGGTTGATAAAATTTGGAGATTCTGAAGTGGATAAGATTTCCGTAATGATAGATTCAGGAGCAACCGGCAATTTTTGTGATATTCGGTTTGCCAAATCCTTAGGAATCGAATTTGTCAAAAAAGAAAGGCCAGAATCTGTTCGAGCCGTCGATGGAACAAATTTGTCCTCCGGTCCCATTGTGCATGAAACTGAGGACATATTGTTAAAGGTGCCAAGTAGTCATGTCAGCAGTTTGAGGTTCAGTCTTATCGACGCGCCACAGTTCCAGCTCATTTTGGGTTTACCCTGGCTTACTGAACATAATCCCAGGATAGACTGGGCTAAGAGATCCATTGACATGGATTCGGACTATTGCAAAGGGCATTGCCATGAGTGGAGTGTCAATTTTCCTCCTGTTTCGTCACCCTTGCTCTTGGCCAGTCAGTCTAAGTCAATTTGTGTTATGGAAACTCAAGAGATCCCGCTTGAGTATCAAGATTTGGCCTCAGTTTTCGATGAACAGGAAGCTAACAAGTTACCTCTGCACCGAGAGTACAACTGTAAAATCGAATTGGAGGCTGGCGCTTCGTTGCCGTGCAGTAGAATCTATGCACTTTCAGAAAAAGAAAATCAGCATCTAAAAGAGTACTTAGACCAGTATCTTGCAAATGGGTTTATCCGTCCTTCACAGTCACCAGTCTCCTCTCCGCTCTTTTTTATTCCTAAGAAGGATGGAGAGTTGAGGACGTGTATTGATTATCGAGCTCTAAACCTAGTCACGAAGAAGAACAGATATCCATTGCCCTTAATCTCCGAATTGCTCGATCAAGTCAAGGGAGCCAAGGTGTACACGAAATTAGATCTCAGGGGAGCTTACCATTTAGTGCGCATGGCAGAAGGCGAAGAGTGGAAGACTGCATTTCGCACTCGATTGGGGTTGTTTGAGTACCAGGTCATGCCCTTTGGCTTGTGTAATGCTCCAGCCGCATTCCAACATTTTGTAAACGACATTTTGAGAGAGTTCCTGGATCGTTTTGCTGTTGTGTACAGCGACGGTATTCTCATTTTTTCGGTCAACATGAAAGAACACATTCAACATGTGCGAGCCATCCTGAGTAAGTTGCTTGAAAACCAACTTTTTGTTAAATTGGAAAAATGTGTTTTTCATTCCACCCAAGTGGAATTTTTGGGGTTCGTTTTGTCCCCGGAGGGAGTGTCTATGGATGATGCTAAGGTGAGGGTCATTAGAGATTGGCCCTCTCCAAGTAACGTGAAGGAGGTGCAGAGTTTCATTGGCTTTGCCAATTTTTACAGGCGATTCATCCTGAGTTTCTCGGAGAAGGTTTCCCCGCTTACTCGCCTTTTGAGGAAGGGGGTCAAGTTTGAGTGGACTGCCGAAACGGAAGCAGCTTTTCAGGAACTAAAGAAGATCTTTCACAGCCCCAGTCCTGCTACATCCCAATCCTGAGGAGCTGTTTTTTGTTGAAGCTGATGCCTCCAATTTGGCCATAGGTGGAATTCTTTCACAGAGACACCGTAGCACAGGCCAGCTTCATCCAGTGGCATTCAGAGCTCGAAAATTGACACCTGCCGAGATGAATTATTCGATTGCTGATAAGGAGTTATTAGCAGTAAAAGATGCTTTTCAAGAGTGGAGACACTATTTGTTAGGTGCCAGACATGAGGTAACTGTTTTCACTGACAATCGAAATCTTCAATTTTTAAAATCGGCTCGTACTCTTACTCCCAGGCAGCTGAGATGGTCTTTATTTTTTGCAGACTTCAACTTTGTTTTGACCTATAAGCCTGGTTCTGCTAATGGTAAGGCTGATGCTTTGTCTCGTCTTGATACGGGAGAGACGGAAAGGGTGATGGAGAAAGGACTGATCATTCCCAAAGAGAAGATAATTGGTGTAATCCTTTTCCCCGAATTTGAAGACAAATTAAGTAAATCCTTCGCCAATTTTGAAATCAGTGGTTGGGCCAAGGAAGGTACAGGAAGAGAAGTAAGAAATGGAAGGCCTCATTTTAAGGGAAAACTCTATGTGCCTAACGAGGAGCTTCAAATGATGGTGATTCGACATTTTCATGATGATCTACTGGCAGGTCACAAAGGTGTTAAGAAGACCTTGGAATTGATTCAAAGAGAATTCTGGTGGCCGACAATGGAGACTCAGGTGGGACAATATGTTGCCTCTTGTGTGCAGTGCATTAAGGGAAAGTCTGTTAGAATGGCTCCACAAGGTTTGTTGCAGCCTTTGCCCCCAGCACCTTATCCGTGGCATACTGTTTCCATGGATTTCATTGTGGAACTTCCCTCTAGTCAAGGTTTCTCAACCATCTGGGTGGTAGTAGATCATTTCACAAAGATGAGTCATTTTGTTCCCTTGAAATCTATTCCTAACTCTACTCAATTATCTGCTCTTTTCACACAACATGTAGTTAAGGCACATGGCATTCCCAAGATAGTCATTTCTGATCGGGGTCCTCAGTTCATCTCCCATTTTTGGAGGGCTTTCCTCAAGAGATTAGACGTGGATTCTCGTCTGTCTACTAGCTTCCATCCAGAAACTGATGGACGAACAGAAAGAGTAAATCAGGAGTTAGAGCAATATCTGCGTCTTTTCCTGATGGAACATGAAGGGGAGTGGCCAAATTTCATCTGGGCAGCAGAATTCGCTTACAATAATGCCAAACATTCCTCCACTGGGTTTTCTCCATTCTACCTCAATTCTGGTAGGCATCCTAATACATTTGTGGGGAAACAGATTAGCGATGTTCCTGCAGTCGAGGTAGTGGTTCAAGAACTAAAGAAGGCTTATCAGGTAGCTACTAGCAATTTGATTAAGGCAAAGAGCTCTTACAAGAAGCAGGCTGACAAGAAGAGATGCTCTAATCCCATTTATGAGCCTGGCGACAAGGTGTGGATTTCGACTCGAAATATGCACCTGAAGGGGAACCGAAAGTTTCAACCTAGGTTCATAGGTCCTTTTCAGGTGGAAAGAATGGTTAATCCAGTGAGTGTGAAGATTCGTCTTCCTCCTAGATTAAGAATCCATTCTGTTTTTCATGTTTCTCTTTTAAAGAAGAATCCCCCAGATTTGCGGTTAAAAGATCCACCAACTTCTGTTCAGATTCAGTCTGAAGAGGAATTTGAGGTAAAACGGATTTTGGATTCACGATTCAAGAAAGGGAAGTTGTTTTACCTTGTGGATTGGAAGGGTTTTGGTCCAGAAGAGAGAACCTGGGAACCTAAGACTAATTTGCATGCACCCAGATTGGTTCGAGAATTTCATAGCACACACCCTAAGACCCCCAAAGAGATTGGGGAAAGAGTTTTGGTGGGGGGTACTGTCAGGACTGGTCTGATTAGATCTCCTAGCATCTTGAAACTGAGCTTGTTAGGAGTTAAGAGGCACAAGTACACCTTTGCCAGACCTCGTAGGGTCATTCCCAGTAGATTAATTTCATTTTGGCTCCGTTGTCTGCTCTCATCTTGGCGGCGGAATTCCAAGATGGCCGCTCGAGATGATAAAGCGGGTTGCCGGTCTAGTGTTCTGGCAGTTTGTTCTACTCAGCTGTGCTCGCGCGAAGCACTAGGCACTTCAACTGAAGCTTTGGGGAAAACGGCTGCGTGTGCTAGTTCGCGGCTGGTTTCCTGAGGAAGTTAAGGATTTCGGAAAGCAAATTTCGTAGTTAGAGCTTGTTTCGCAGTAGGTATACACTGTGAAAGAGGTGAGTCATGTTCCTGGAGCCTTTTTGAGAAAAGATATCAACTGCGACTTAGTAGCTGAAGAGACATATTTCCTGCTTTCAGTATTCGTCTCATATTGAGTTCTCCTCACAGGAAGGAGTGTAGTTGGAGTACCAGACGATTCCATTTCTTGAATAGCTCCAAGTAGCTTGCGACATAGGAGAGCTAGTTACCATTATTTCATGTAGGTTCTCCAATTGCCGACCTAGAGGTGTATCATTTTCTAAGAGACAATTCCATTGAATGTACATAGTATTCAGAGAGAGTTTTGGAAAAGCAACATTATTTTGAGACTTTATTCCTTGTGAATCAGAAATAACAGAAAAACTTTCAGTTCAAAGTATATGGCAGGGTTACAGTTCCTATATAGAAGGGAGCCGTAGATATAGTTCTATATATATATATATATATATATATAAGTGTACTTACCAACAACGTTTGGCGAATTGCTACAGCTGCGGCAAGAGGTCATCATCGGATCTGTAACAGCAAAACCCTGCAAAAGAGAAGAAGCGGAAAAGAGTAATTTACATAAAGAACAAGACTGGTTAATACAGGTAATAGGTGGTGACTAGAGAAAAAGAGAAGCTAGAGATTACATTCAGGTAGTTACTTTGTTATCTATTCACAGAGTCCTACTAAGTGAAGTCAACTTACCAGTAGGGACAAGCAGCAACGCAGACCAACACACATACTCACAAGAGAGCAGCTAGCCACAAAGAAAGGACAGGTATTTTCAGAGAAGGGTCTTAGATCTGGGTCAGGGCTTTGTTAATTGTGGTTACATAACATTCTTTGTTTTAGGAAACAACTCGGAGCAAGACGAGAGTTCCAGTCCTGAAGAAGAGTAGCAGTGGCTGTCTCTCTTTTCATCCCAATCCCCTTTCCCCCTCTTTGCTGCTTGTGAACTTGTTCGCAGTAGCGGAGTTGGGGATTGTGGAATTATTCATCTGCTCCTGCGGAAAATCAAGGTTCTGGTTCAGGTACTTGACAACGGAGATCTTAGGCCGTTCCATCATTTACAAGGGGAATTTGGCCTCCATCCATGGCAATTCTGGTGATACACACAATTACAACACTGCCTCAGACAATATTTGGGCCCCCACCCCTGGTCCCCACAGTCCTCACCTATAACATCTTATCTGACCACCAGGGGATGCCACAAAGGCGTGATGTCCGGACTATATGGCACGCTCTCCACTCACCTTTTCTCACAACCCCTTTCATGTACTCTCTGTGTCAAATGGCAGACTCAACTACAAACTGCATATGCAAATGACGAATGGGCAGATATCCTGGAAGCCCTGGACAAAGGTACGAGAGAGGCACGCCTGAAGTTTTGCCTCTTCAAGACACTACATGACTGGCATTGGGCACCGATGAAGCTGAATAGAGCGGGTCTCCTCCCCCACACGAACTGTTGGCGATGTGCAGCCACACACTGTGACATAGTACGTATCATATGTGGCTGCCCTTTGACCCAACCCTTCTGGTTACACATAGGTACGGTCTTGAGCTCCTCCATGCCACTACACCTCCCGCTCACACCTCCAGTTATTCTCCTTCATGATGTGAGAGACTCATTGGAACTCACACTTCTGCAGTGCTGCCTCCTCCACACCGCCTTGGCCATGGCCAAGATATGCATTATTCGCCAGTGGAGGTCACCCGTACCCCCATCGCAGGAAACTTGGCTGGTGGCAATGATCCAAACGGCCTCCCATGAACGCGTCATTTATAATCTACAAGACCAGACTGAGCTATTTTTACAAACATGGGCGCCCTTCCTACCGGAGGGAACTGATAGCGTACATCCCGCACCAGGCCCCCCCGAGCCCCAAAGAGCTGAAAGAGACCACACAATCAACTACAGCTATCTCACCGAACGCCTGGGGCCCTACCCACCCTACCGTCCTTTGGACACCTTACTCCTGGTATCCAAGCAGGACGCCCCCCCCATCTCTCCTGTTGCCCTCCCCCCTTTGTTACTCTCCTCCTCCATAGCTCTACAACCCTTCATTCTCCCCCATCCCCGGACACACAGCTACACCCAATGATGGGCTTTCCAACCCTCTTCCTGCCAAAGGGTAACAGCCCACACCCCCAAATCCATCAGTTACACCCTTCATTGTATTTTTACCTTTTCACATAACAGACTGTACAGGACCCACCGACCCCCACCCACATCTGCTGCCTACATTACCTGGCTCAAAGTGGTACGCTCTACCGCCTTATCACCCCCTAACGCAGGAGATGCCCATTTCCAAAGCTGACACCCAGCCGCGCTCCCTTGTTGTATGATTATTGTTTGATGACTCAACCGTAATAAAAAAGAAATGCAAAACAAAAAAGAACTTTGAATTATTTCATTACAATTTTCCCAGGGTGAGTTGTGAAATCTAATTTTTATCAGGATCAGAACTTGTCATGCAAAATACTTTTTTACCTACACAGTGACAAGCTGCTTTGAGGGGACATACTTTTCCTTATTATTCAGCATTTCTATAATAAACTCTCAGTCCGTTCGGTTATATGGGCCAACTTAGTGTGTATATATAAAAGTAGTTTTCCTACATGGCCAAGCACTTTACATTACCTTGTGCCACTGTGCTAGTTTGAAAACTGTAGCCCAGCCAGAGCACTTTGTTTTTTTTCTGAAGCCAAGTAGTTTAGTCAACTATGTCAGTGGAGTAAATACTCACTACAGCCTGCATATGACATTTAATTTCCTCTGCTTCATTCCGTGTCACCATACATTACCTGAAAGGTAAGTAAGCCAATTGGCCATTACACATGGGGTCCTAAAGTCAGCAAAACCAAACAGATAAAAGTGGTGGGAGCACAACAAAATAAGGTACTTTTGTGCAGTGGGAGATTTTCTGTTTTAGTTAGGGTGGGACTTAAGATGCCATTTTTAATACCTGGGTCAGTCACTCATGGGCTGGACGTCCTGAGCATGAAAAAATATCAATGTACCCCACATGCTGGGAGAAAACTCCACTGTATCAGAGATATTTATATTACATTTTTCAAAACAAACGCATTTTTGGGGTACGTCTTTGAAAAATATAAAAATGCCAGGTGGTCCATCATGCCACTATGGCATGATGGGCTGGGCAGCACTGAGAAATTTTACTCACAGTGCTCCCAATGTGTGTGTCGTGGAAGCATTATGGCAGCTGCTGGGTTGGAGAAAGCATAGCCTTGGCCGTGTCACTGCTGGGTGGCCCTCCTGTTAAGGCCTAAATATAGGCCTACGATAAACGAAAAACCTGAGGCTGGTCCTACATTTATTGGAAAATTCCAATACTATACTGAAATATTGTGTCATATGATATCAATAACACTGTAAACTTGTGGGAAAAAATTACTGCAAGGAGTGACTTGTTTTGGGGAGCACCATCAGTTTATGATTAGTGTTTTGCAATGTGTCTTAATTTCATGTAAAGTTATAATGTATTTCATATGTACAGTGGGACCGTTCACTGTCATTGAATTGTTGTTATATGCTAAGACAGTGATACGTTGTTGCTATCTTTACCACTGGCGCAAATGGGCTGATAGCATCAAAGATTTTGTAATGAGATTGAGGCAAACATTTAGGGATTTAGACAATTCATACAGTTCCCATTCATGATCGATTCAACATTCCATTGGATATGCATTGGATGTGCACTGATCACAGTACCAAAGAGAGAATGCAGCCTAACAGAGCTACAGATTTAGGACCCAATTATTATACTGGCGGTATGTGTACTCATTTGCAACGGCGATGGAGTATACATACTGCCAATATGAAGGTCCACCTGCCCGATTTAATTGCTGGAGGACCTTCAGTTTGGCTACATCGGGGACTACTCTGTATCCGCCGTGGTCAAACTTCTCCGATGGCCCTAGGGAGCAAGGGCCTTCGGAACAATGGCAACATGTCCGCCCGCCCAATTTAGATGGGCGGACATGTAGTCATTTTTTACTGTTTCTTACCACCAGGAACATCCAAGCAGTAACGAACAGTAAAATCGTTATAATGATCCCACCGCCAGGAGAGAAGACTCCCATGGTGACAGAGCATTATATATTTTTTCTTTTCAAAAAGAAATTCCCGTTTTGAGATTTTCTTTTGAAATGAAAAAATACTGTTTGCTACATGGCTGCATCCTTCCGATGCTGCCCTGTAGCAAAGTGTAAAATGCATTGACAGGAACCGCTGTGGCGGCAGTTCCTGCCAATGCCTCTATAAATGACCGCCTGCTTGGTGGCCATTTATAAATTTGGCGGGTGGTCTGTCAGTTATGGGGGCAGAGAAATTGTTAGACTTGGCATCCTTGGCGTGGTTTCCCACTTTTTGCCTCTACCTCCTGTATTTTTGATGCTGTGCTGGATTTCGTTTTTGCTGGCTTAGATGCTTTGGGCACTTTGCCACTGCTAATCTGTGTCAAAGTGCAAGTGCTCCCTGTACAAATTGTTATTACAATTGGTTATCCATGATTGGCATATTTGATTTACTGGTAAGTCCCTAGTAAAGTGCACTGAGCGTGCCCAGTGCCTGTAAATCAAATGCTACTAGTGGGCCTGCAGCACTGATAGTGCCACCCACATAAGTAGCCCTGCAAATGTAACTCAGACCTGCCACTGCAGTATCTGCACGTAGTTTTAACTGCCATGTCAACTTGGCAAGGGCACCCATGTCCCAGGCCCTAAACTTCCCTTTTCTTACATATAAGACATCCCTCAAGTAGGCCAAAGGTACCCCCATGAGCAGGGTGCAGTGTATGTGAAAGGAAGGATGTGTACTGGTGTGTATGACATGTCCTGATAGTGAAATAGTGTGTATTTCATTTTTCACTATTGAAAGGCTATCTGTCCCATAGGATAACATGGGAGATACTTTGTAACATCTTACAAATATAACTTCCAATTGGGACAAGATAGAGAAATGAAGTTTAAGCTCTCTGGAGTCAGAATTTAATAACACATCTTTTAGTGAAGATTGTTTTTAAATTGTGTGTTTGAAAATGCCACTTTTAGAAAGTAGGCTTTTTCTTATTTCACCATTCTGTGTGCCTCTGCTGTTTTCTGTATTGACTGTCTGGTTTTGGAGTGACAGGGGCTGGGGATGTGCATTCATTGTAGACAGCAACTGGTGGGGTTGAGGTGCATCTGGCCCTTCCTGGATGACTCAGAGCTGAGCTGAGTAGACCTTGGCTGCATTTAGAGTAGTGGAGGAGTTTTCCTTGCACCTGAATAGGGCCTGTCTCTCCTGCACAATATTGTCTCTACCCCCTGTCGTCATACTGCACCAGTGAGGACAGAACTGGTTTGGACTGGGCTTAGAGACCCTGGCACAAATAAGAACAAAGACAAAATGGGGTATAAGTAGTGGAAATTAAACCCCAGAGAATTAGATTACTTCTGGAATCAAGAGGAACCTCTGCCAAGGAGAAGAGCTGGAGAGCTGTGAGGAGGAGTACTGCCCCATTGCTGTATGTGTTTTGCTGGGTTGGCCTGCAGTTGCAGCTTCTGCAAAGGAGAGGACAAAGGACTGGAGTTTGCTGTGTATCCTGCTTGTGAAGTTTATCCAAGGGCTTGTGTGTGCTTGCCTCCTGTTAAGAAGTCTCAGGGACTCAAAAGACTTCCTGGAAATCTGCTGGTGATGCTGGACTCTGCCATCTGTGAGTCCTACTCTTGCCTGAGGTGCCTCCTTCCAGTTACAGGGCCTTAGAGGTGGGTTTTGCTGCTAAACTCTGCAAGAACCGGCGCAAAGCATCGCAATACTGTGCAAAGCCTCTCGGAAATTACGCCGGACGACGCAAAGCCTCGCCGAGTCCCACAGAACAGTTTAAAGCCTCTCGGAACCAACGCCGGGCAACGCGAAGCCTCTCCCTATCCCGCCAGGTGACACGAAGCTTTACTACTCAGCCCCCAGCACCGACGCCGGATGGTGCAAAGCCTCACAAAGCGATGCCTCACCTCCAGTGTGTCACGCATTGCACCTGTGCGCCAAGTTCTTCCACGCATCACCCGCAGACCAGAATCGTCTTGGATTTTGACATCTCACTTCCCCACTACAGTCCAAATTTGACGCATCACTTCTCCTGCGTGCAGCAGAACTGTCGCCTTGCCTCCCCAGTGACTCAGGAACTGACACATTGCTGTGTTTTCCAACGCTTCCCTTCTCTGCGGCTGTTTGGCCTTGTGAACTTTGACTCATCTACAGGTACTTTGGTGTAAAATCATGCATCCATAGTTTTCTATGGACAGAGTTGCTTGAAAACCTTTAAAGTCATATTTTTTATTGTGTATGTTGTATTTTTGTTGTTTTGGTCTTGTTTGGTTCGGATAAAGATGCCTTATTTTTCTAAACTGGTATGGTGTCCATTTTTGGTCTTTTCACTGTGTTACTGTGTGCTTTGAGTACAAATACTTTACACATTGCCTTTGGGATAAGCCTGTCTGCTCACGCCCAGCTCCCAAAGGGGTGAGCAGGCGTTATCTAAAGTGTGTAATTCCCTTACCCTGATTAGAAGCAAGGGTCCCTACTTGGACAAAGGTGCATACCTCTGCCAACTAGCTGCGGCCCGTGCAGGTAAGAGCGATGGGGTCAGGTTGGGGGGGAATTCGACAGACGACCACAAGGAAAAATTAAATAAATACTTAATTTTCCCTCGTCGTCTGTTGAAATCCCCCCCACCGCCCCACTGCTCTTACCTGCACGAGGCGTGGCTGCTGCCAAACAGAGACCTCCATTTCTAACAGAAATTCACTCCATCCTCATGGTGGAACGGTGGGCCACCTGCTGTTATATAAATCAGGCCCTTACTTTGGATTTTGCAAATGACATTCTGGCCTGTTGCATCATGCAAGGTAACATAAGGGCAACGCAAGCTCTTAAGAGAGATTTACTATGCTGTGTAGAACTTCTTGCATTGCTCTGCGTGGCATAGTAAATCTGGAGTAACGCAAGGCAGTGCAAGCTGCTGCTTTGTTCTAATCTGCCCTGGGTGGAGCGTGGGTATGCCCACGCATCCACCCATGATTTTTGGCTCATTTCCAAATTTACTAACACTAGTAAACCTGGGAATGTGTCAAAATGCTACGCTTTCCCAGGGGAGATATAACAAGGAGAAATATGGTTGTTTCTCAACTATTTTTCCCCTTCCTGCACAAAAACCAATCCACAGAAAATACCTAACCTAGCCGAGAAGAAAACACTGTCACCCTCTGCACCACCAATCACTCTGAATGCTTTCTATTTCTCCCTCTAAATAACTAAGGGGCCAATTGCAATGTCGGACGGACCGGAGTCCGTCCGATATCGCTTAGGAACTGGAACTGGAACTGAACGACCTCCTGTCGTCGGTTCCAGCCCTGGAATTAGGATGCGACTGAACCATGTTTGGTCGCATGCATATTCCTTTCAATGAGAGCATGCATTCCGAATGGAATGCATGCTCTCATTGAAAGAGCAGAGGTGCAGTTCATCCCTTCACCCTGTGGCAGACACCCCAAGGTGCCTGCCACCGAGTGCAGGGATCAACAGGGGGGCACCATAGGTGCCCCTTAGGCCGCCATTCAGCAGCCTTGCACCCATGGCGGCCCTGCCGGGGGCCCCGAAAGCTGTTTCCCAATGCCTTTCTGTTCCGGAAAGGCCTGCACAAAAAGGCAGTGGGAAACTGCCATCGTAATCCCTCGCCCGAAAAGAGCCGGCCGGGGGATTACTGCAGTTTTTCCGGATGGCGGATGGGCTCTCCGAGCTCATCGAAAGCCATCCGGAAAACTAATTCAGTTTCCCTTCCTACCGACCCAATATAAATGGGTTGGTTGGAAGGAAATCCAAATCGGTGATTATGATGTGGTGAGGATGGCTCCGACCGAGGGTCAGAGCCATTCCTAACCGCATCGTAATCAGGCCCTAAGTATCTCTAGCTATAGAGAACTGCTCAGCAAAACAGGCCAATGCCTATAGATCACTTTTTCAAGCTAACCCTGGGTAAACCCAAATCCTAACAGACTGAGGAGTTGCATCCATAGTTAGGCATTTTCAAGAAACATTTTCTATCACCTTGGATTTTAATGGACTTTTAAAATAAATCTTGGTGTACGTAGCTAGCTCTTAAATCTACTGGAGTTAACACTACCTTTCGTATCCTTACTGTCATATTATTGTGAAATTATACTTACTAATACTTATTTCTAGTGAATACATTGATGTCATTTTTGGAATTCCTCACATTTATATATCATTGTACATTATTTAACTATTGAACAGTTTTATTCTGTAAATGTGCATTCTTGTATCCTCCTTCACCACTTGAAGGGTTAAGCATTGATCGTGTCCATGCTGCCAAAATGAGAGATTAACGTGCCCGAGGTGAGCTGAGCTTCAGCTCTTTCAAAGCTGGATGTAACTCATAGAAGCATTTCTGTTTTCTACGACCTCTAGCAGGCCATCCTTTTCTTCACATAAGAGATGCAATGATCAGCAATCAGCTTGGGCCCTGGGGACACAGAGAAGCATTAGTAAGAAATTAATTTTCAACTGTTTGTTAAAAGCACAGAAATAGATTTTAAATTGATTTTTAACTAACTCAGTTTTTAATTTTAATTCAAATCACGCATACTTTAGTTTTGGTTCCCCTATTTTTTCCTTTGTATTATGTTTTCATTAATTGGCAGGGTCTTAAGTTTTTTTAAATGCTTTGAGCTTACACCACTGCTTTCTATTGACAAGTTCTCACATTGTCAAAGATGTTATATGACTCTGTAGATCCTTCTTGGGATACAGTCAAAGGCAGGTCTGGATCAACTTACAAGCTTGAGTGGAAGGGATAGACAAATTATAACCCAAACATTTCCCTCGAATTATCTGAAAACAACGCTTATTCAGTACATATTAACTGTTAGAATTTGGGTTTCCGGTTTGCAGAGGTATGCACCCTGCCCAAGCAGGAACCACAATCCTAGTCAGGGTAAGCTAGATACACACTAAAAGATAACCTGTGCTCACCCTCTGGAAGCTTGGCACAGAGCAGTCAGCCTTATCTAAAGAGGCAATGTGTAAATTATTTGTGAAAACACACACACATAGTAACACAATGACAACACTAGAAAAAGACTCCACAAAAGTTTAGAAAAAAAGACAATAATTTAATAAATAAATTAGATCAAAACAACAAAAATGCAAAAAGTAGAAAGTTGAGTTATGAATTTTTATAAAATAAAAAGAGTTCTAGAGCTGAGATGCAATAAGCGACTATGGGGGTTATCTAGTTGTGCTTGATCGGGACAAAGTCAAAGGTTCGGGCCTACCGCGATGGAACACAGTCCGGCTACAGGACCCATGCAGGCCCCGGTGAACAAAGTCCCTTATCCTGGTCGCAACAGCAAGATGAGGGGGGCAGTCGAGCACTGCATTGAGCGATCCGTTGATGTCGATCCCGCAGGTGGGAATTATTCCGTCTACGTATATCAACAATCAATAGTCCAACCACATGGCCAGTCCCTGTATATGTCCAGTCCAGTCTTCTGGGGCCATGTGATGTGGCCTCACGCACGTGATTATAACAGTATATCAATGAAATCATCACATAAATGAGGTGAAAACACACGTTTCAGTCAAAGGTAAGCACTCAAAGATATACCCCCTGGGAATATAAGGGTCATCGCTGTAAAACATACTTTGTAGGTGGCATAGTGATCTTTGACCATTGATGATAGACATTGACATAATAAAGGCCTAATCCATACCTTCAATATATACTTACAATGAATGTGTGGTAAACAAAATTAACAATATTAAAAACATAACAACAACACAGAGTGCTTGACACGTATGGTCAATTCATATTTAAAATAACCAGATGGGGCTTATCTGTGGGTTAACCAGTCTGAGAAAAGAAATTTGTAAACCTGCAGACTGTACGAAGCCTGTCAGTTTATAGACCCGGGTGCCCAATGGTTACTATGCATACGGCTATTAAAAGATGCTTATCGACCTGAGTGACTGAAGGCGAGTATCCTGCAGATTATGTGTATGTCAATAAACCTGTCTGTCTGTTTATTTCCTCAAACTCGCTCAACCCTCCAGTTACTGCATCAAGGGTATGTATCCACCTACATTCCCTTATGTTGAGTGTCAATTGAATGTCACCACCTCTAGGGTTGCATACTAAGGGGCAGATTTACAAGGACTGGCGCATCCCTGATTATTAGCAGGGATGCGCCAGTACCGATGCGACACGCAATTCTACCCTTGCGCCACTACGGATGCGTCGCATTTACAATGCGGCGCACCGTGGCGCAGGGATAGACAGATGTGTGTCACATCTGATAGCATAAGGGCGGTGCATTGCTGGTGTTGTGTCGCAAGCGCGACGCAACTCCAGCAATGTTCAGGGACCGCCCATACCTAACGCGCTGCGCCACTCCTTACGCCTGCTTCAAGCAGGCGTAAGGTTTTGTCGCAGCAGCCTCTGAAAAGTGACTCAGTGAAATCTTGTAGATTTGACTGCGTCACTTTTATGAGGCCTTTTCCAACGGAACGCCCACCCTGCATACATTAAACCTGACGTAGGTTTAATGTGGCGCAGGGCTTTACAACGTGACGCATCTCCCTAGATGCGTCACGTTGTAAATAAGTCGCAACGTGACGTGTGGTTTACGCCGCCACTGCGTCACAGAAGTGACGCAACGGCGGCGCAAATGTGTCGCAAGGGGCTTGTAAATCTTCCCCTAATTTTTTTAACATCCACCATCTTAGACTTTCAGCTGGATGATTGTTGTCTTGGAAGTGTTCTACCAAGGGTGCCCACTACGTTTTACACCTAATCCTCCTGCAGTGTTGAAGGATTTGCGTTTTGGCTTTTTGTTTTGTCTGTCCCACGTAGATTATATCACATTGGCATTTAATGGCATAGATCACTTCTTTAGTGTTGCAATTTGTGTGATGTTGTAGTGGGTGTATGTGACCCAAATGTTCAAACTCCTTTCCTTCAATTGAAAATTCATATGCCTTGCAATGACCGCAATTATAGTGGCCCACAAGCGGAGGTAAATTAAGTTGGGCTCTAAGGTCAGTGGTTCTGTCTTTCCTAAGAAAAGAACTAACTACATGATCTCTAACATTTTTGCCTCTTTTGAAGGCAAACATTTGATTCTCTGACACGTCGATCTAAGTGGCAACCAAATTCCAGTATTTATTGATTATCTTCTTGAATTAATTACTTTTGGTGTTAAAAGTGGTGACACATACCAGCTTGTTAGAAGTGTCCTCTCTCAATTTAACCTCCAATAGGCTATTTCGAGGGCAAAACCAGGCTCTCTTCCTCGCTCTATGGAGAAGGCCTTTGGGGTAACCTCTCTCTTTCAAAGGAGTCATTAATGTGTCAGTCTCTTTGAAAAAAATCAGCACGTCGGGTACAGTTACGCCTCAGCCTTAAGATGACGTTTAGCTTGGGTATGTCAGGTATGCAGTATGGACGTGCGCGTGGATGCAGCGTCCTGCATCTTGAAATACCGATTAACTCCTGCCGAGCTCGCAGCCCATGACGGCTCCGGGTTGCACTGAGTGCAACATTCTGAATGGGTAAGAGCACATTCTGCTCTGCGGCGCCTGTCCTGAACTATGATTCCTTTGCCAGCGCTTTGCCCTAATTCATCCCCATTTGTTTACCAGAATATCCCAAAGGATTCCTGGGTACCTCTACTTTGCAAGACTGAATAATTTGTCCTTGCTCCTACCTATGAGTTTTATTGATCGGTTCATCAGTGAGGCGCATACCGATTCTTTTTCTGGATTTTATACAAGTCTTTACGATGATTCATCTCTGGTGAGTTTACCATTCCCACTTAAGTATTTACACTGCAGGACTAACCGAAATTCTTAAAGTTGGTGGGCATCAATAATTTAGAAATTTTTATTCATCCCTCTTTTTTACCAGATTAACCCAAAGGATTCCTGGGTACCGCTACTTTGCAAGACTGGATAATCCGTCTTTGCCCCTACCAGTAAGTTTTAGTGATCGGTTCCCCATTAAGGTTTATACACACGTACTTTCTGGATTTTATACCAGTCATGACGATGATTCGTCTCTGGTGAGTTTACCATTCCCACTTAAATATTTACACTGCAGTATTAACTGAACCTCTCAAAATTGGTGGGCCTTAATTTTGATATATTTTTATTTTTAGATGACCTGATATAATTCCCACTGTTGACCCCATCCAGGATTCGAGGAGTTACTGTTTTCTTTTTAGGAACTTGGTGAGCCGCTGTTTGACCCCGTTTTTCCACCTTTTAACACCACTTGGTGCAGACACACCCGTCTACTAACCCCCCCCTTTTCTTTGTATTCAGGCTGTCACAGCATGGTTCATGTTGTCCTGAAGAAGTCCCCACGTGATGCCCTTTCAATAATACAGACACTAGGGTCGAAAACTTTGACGTACAACCTACTCATGTCCTTAGTCACTGTAACCGTGAATAGTTGATATTGCGTGTTATCCTTGAACTTTATAATTGGACAGAGATTTTTTCATTTGTTTTGTTTTTAATGGATTCATGTAGTGTTTGTCAGTTCACCACTTTTATCACTATATGTCGCATCAGTCACCGATTAACTGATTGTTTTGTTTATGTTTTGTATGACAGCCTCAGTCCTTGATGCGATACAAAAGGGGATGATGGACGGAACGTTTGAGCCAATCAAACACTCACCCCCAGTCAACTGATCTGGGTTTAATCCATCATCATTCTTTAGCTCACTCCACCACCCCAGTTCAGACATGGCCATATGCAAATCAGTGTGACCCTGTGCCTCATGGGAACAGTCCAGCACGAACTGCCAAGCCATGTCTTCCCTGGACCGGAAACAAGCATCCTAGGACCGGTTTCTGGCATTCCAGCCGTCATCAGCCAGGCTTGCTTGAATCCAGTGGCAAAGTGAGCAAGGGACCCACGTCTGGGCATACCCCCGCCAACTTAGGGCGAACAAAGCGATACAAAAGGGGATGATGGACGGAACGTTTGAGCCAATCAAACACTCACCCCCAGTCAACTGATCTGGGTTTAATCCATCATCATTCTTTAGCTCACTCCACCACCCCAGTTCAGACATGGCCATATGCAAATCAGTCTGACCCTGTGCCTCATGGGAACAGTCCAGCACGAACTGCCAAGCCATGTCTTCCCTGGACCGGAAACAAGCATCCTAGGACCGGTTTCTGGCATTCCAGCCGTCATCAGCCAGGCTTGCTTGAATCCAGTGGCAAAGTGAGCAAGGGACCCACGTCTGGGCATACCCCCGCCAACTTAGGGCGAACAAAGCGATACAAAAGGGGATGATGGACGGAACGTTTGAGCCAATCAAACACTCACCCCCAGTCAACTGATCTGGGTTTAATCCATCATCATTCTTTAGCTCACTCCACCACCCCAGTTCAGACATGGCCATATGCAAATCAGTCTGACCCTGTGCCTCATGGGAACAGTCCAGCACGAACTGCCAAGCCATGTCTTCCCTGGACCGGAAACAAGCATCCTAGGACCGGTTTCTGGCATTCCAGCCGTCATCAGCCAGGCTTGCTTGAATCCAGTGGCAAAGTGAGCAAGGGACCCACGTCTGGGCATACCCCCGCCAACTTAGGGCGAACAAAGCGATACAAAAGGGGATGATGGACGGAACGTTTGAGCCAATCAAACACTCACCCCCAGTCAACTGATCTGGGTTTAATCCATCATCATTCTTTAGCTCACTCCACCACCCCAGTTCAGACATGGCCATATGCAAATCAGTCTGACCCTGTGCCTCATGGGAACAGTCCAGCACGAACTGCCAAGCCATGTCTTCCCTGGACCGGAAACATGGCCATATGTCTTCCCTGGACCGGAAACAAGCATCCTAGGACCGGTTTCTGGCATTCCAGCCGTCATCAGCCAGGCTTGCTTGAATCCAGTGGTATGCCCAGACGTGGGTCCCTTGCTCACTTTGCCACTGGATTCAAGCAAGCCTGGCTGATGACGGCTGAAATGCCAGAAACCGGTCCTAGGATGCTTGTTTCCGGTCCAGGGAAGACATGGCTTGGCAGTTCGGGCTGGACTGTTCCCATGAGGCACAGGGTCAGACTGATTTGCATATGGCCATGTCTGAACTGGGGTGGTGGAGTGAGCTAAAGAATGATGATGGATTAAACCCAGATCAGTTGACTGGGGGTGAGTGTTTGATTGGCTCAAACGTTCCGTCCATCATCCCTTTTTGTATCGCTTGTTCATGCCTCAAGTTGGCGGGGTATGCCCAGGCGTGGGTCCCTTGCTCACTTTGCCACTGGATTCAAGCAAGCCTGGCTGATGACGGCTGAAATGCCAGAAGCCGGTCCTAGGATGCTTGTTTCCGGTCCAGGAAGACATGGCTTGGCGGTTCGGGCTGGACTGTTCCCATGAGGCACAGGGTCAGACTGATTTGCATATGGCCATGTCTGAACTGGGGTGGTGGAGTGAGCTAAAGAATGATGATGGATTAAACCCAGATCAGTTGACTGGGGGTGAGTGTTTGATTGGCTCAAACGTTCCGTCCATCATCCCTTTTGTATCGCTTTGGTCAGCCCTAAGTTGGCGGGTATGCCCAGACGTGGGTCCCTTGCTCACTTTGCCACTGGATTCAAGCAAGCCTGGCTGATGACGGCTGAAATGCCAGAAACCGGTCCTAGGATGCTTGTTTCCGGTCCAGGGAAGACATGGCTTGGCAGTTCGGGCTGGACTGTTCCCATGAGGCACAGGGTCAGACTGATTTGCATATGGCCATGTCTGAACTGGGGTGGTGGAGTGAGCTAAAGAATGATGATGGATTAAACCCAGATCAGTTGACTGGGGTGAGTGTTTGATTGGCTCAAACGTTCCGTCCATCATCCCTTTTGTATCGCTTTGGTCGCCCTAAGTTAGTGCGGGTATGCCCAGACGTGGGTCCCTTGCTCACTTTGCCACTGGATTCAAGCAAGCCTGGCTGATGACGGCTGAAATGCCAGAAACCGGTCCTAGGATGCTTGTTTCCGGTCCAGGGAAGACATGGCTTGGCAGTTCGGGCTGGACTGTTCCCATGAGGCACAGAGTCAGACTGATTTGCATATGGCCATGTCTGAACTGGGGTGGTGGAGTGAGCTAAAGAATGATGATGGATTAAACCCAGATCAGTTGACTGGGGTGAGTGTTTGATTGGCTCAAACGTTCCGTCCATCATCCCTTTTGTATCGCTTTGGTCGCCCTAAGTTGGCGGGGGTATGCCCAGACGTGGGTCCCTTGCTCACTTTGCCACTGGATTCAAGCAAGCCTGGCTGATGACGGCTGAAATGCCAGAAACCGGTCCTAGGATGCTTGTTTCCGGTCCAGGGAAGACATGGCTTGGCAGTTCGGGCTGGACTGTTCCCATGAGGCACAGGGTCAGACTGATTTGCATATGGCCATGTCTGAACTGGGGTGGTGGAGTGAGCTAAAGAATGATGATGGATTAAACCCAGATCAGTTGACTGGGGGTGAGTGTTTGATTGGCTCAAACGTTCCGTCCATCATCCCTTTTGTATCGCTTTGGTCGCCCTAAGTTGGCGGGGGTATGCCCAGACGTGGGTCCCTTGCTCACTTTGCCACTGGATTCAAGCAAGCCTGGCTGATGACGGCTGAAATGCCAGAAACCGGTCCTAGGATGCTTGTTTCCGGTCCAGGGAAGACATGGCTTGGCAGTTCGGGCTGGACTGTTCCCATGAGGCACAGGGTCAGACTGATTTGCATATGGCCATGTCTGAACTGGGGTGGTGGAGTGAGCTAAAGAATGATGATGGATTAAACCCAGATCAGTTGACTGGGGGTGAGTGTTTGATTGGCTCAAACGTTCCGTCCATCATCCCTTTTTGTATCGCTTTGGTCGCCCTAAGTTGGCGGGGGTATGCCCAGACGTGGGTCCCTTGCTCACTTTGCCACTGGATTCAAGCAAGCCTGGCTGATGACGGCTGAAATGCCAGAAACCGGTCCTAGGATGCTTGTTTCCGGTCCAGGGAAGACATGGCTTGGCAGTTCGGGCTGGACTGTTCCCATGAGGCACAGGGTCAGACTGATTTGCATATGGCCATGTCTGAACTGGGGTGGTGGAGTGAGCTAAAGAATGATGATGGATTAAACCCAGATCAGTTGACTGGGGGTGAGTGTTTGATTGGCTCAAACGTTCCGTCCATCATCCCTTTTTGTATCGCTTTGGTCGCCCTAAGTTGGCGGGGGTATGCCCAGACGTGGGTCCCTTGCTCACTTTGCCACTGGATTCAAGCAAGCCTGGCTGATGACGGCTGAAATGCCAGAAACCGGTCCTAGGATGCTTGTTTCTGGTCCAGGGAAGACATGGCTTGGCAGTTCGGGCTGGACTGTTCCCATGAGGCACAGGGTCAGACTGATTTGCATATGGCCATGTCTGAACTGGGGTGGTGGAGTGAGCTAAAGAATGATGATGGATTAAACCCAGATCAGTTGACTGGGGGTGAGTGTTTGATTGGCTCAAACGTTCCGTCCATCATCCCTTTTTGTATCGCTTTGGTCGCCCTAAGTTGGCGGGGGTATGCCCAGACGTGGGTCCCTTGCTCACTTTGCCACTGGATTCAAGCAAGCCTGGCTGATGACGGCTGAAATGCCAGAAACCGGTCCTAGGATGCTTGTTTCCGGTCCAGGGAAGACATGGCTTGGCAGTTCGGGCTGGACTGTTCCCATGAGGCACAGGGTCAGACTGATTTGCATATGGCCATGTCTGAACTGGGGTGGTGGAGTGAGCTAAAGAATGATGATGGATTAAACCCAGATCAGTTGACTGGGGGTGAGTGTTTGATTGGCTCAAGCGTTCCGTCCATCATCCCTTTTGTATCGCTTTGGTCGCCCTAAGTTGGCGGGGGTATGCCCAGACGTGGGTCCCTTGCTCACTTTGCCACTGGATTCAAGCAAGCCTGGCTGATGACGGCTGAAATGCCAGAAACCGGTCCTAGGATGCTTGTTTCCGGTCCAGGGAAGACATGGCTTGGCAGTTCGGGCTGGACTGTTCCCATGAGGCACAGGGTCAGACTGATTTGCATATGGCCATGTCTGAACTGGGGTGGTGGAGTGAGCTAAAGAATGATGATGGATTAAACCCAGATCAGTTGACTGGGGGTGAGTGTTTGATTGGCTCAAACGTTCCGTCCATCATCCCTTTTTTGTATCGCTTTGGTCGCCCTAAGTTGGCGGGGGTATGCCCAGACGTGGGTCCCTTGCTCACTTTGCCACTGGATTCAAGCAAGCCTGGCTGATGACGGCTGAAATGCCAGAAACCGGTCCTAGGATGCTTGTTTCCGGTCCAGGGAAGACATGGCTTGGCAGTTCGGGCTGGACTGTTCCCATGAGGCACAGGGTCAGACTGATTTGCATATGGCCATGTCTGAACTGGGGTGGTGGAGTGAGCTAAAGAATGATGATGGATTAAACCCAGATCAGTTGACTGGGGGTGAGTGTTTGATTGGCTCAAGCGTTCCGTCCATCATCCCTTTTTGTATCGCTTTGGTCGCCCTAAGTTGGCGGGGGTATGCCCAGACGTGGGTCCCTTGCTCACTTTGCCACTGGATTCAAGCAAGCCTGGCTGATGACGGCTGAAATGCCAGAAACCGGTCCTAGGATGCTTGTTTCCGGTCCAGGGAAGACATGGCTTGGCAGTTCGGGCTGGACTGTTCCCATGAGGCACAGGGTCAGACTGATTTGCATATGGCCATGTCTGAACTGGGGTGGTGGAGTGAGCTAAAGAATGATGATGGATTAAACCCAGATCGGTTGACTGGGGGTGAGTGTTTGATTGGCTCAAACGTTCCGTCCATCATCCCTTTTTGTATCGCTTTGGTCGCCCTAAGTTGGCGGGGGTATGCCCAGACGTGGGTCCCTTGCTCACTTTGCCACTGGATTCAAGCAAGCCTGGCTGATGACGGCTGAAATGCCAGAAACCGGTCCTAGGATGCTTGTTTCCGGTCCAGGGAAGACATGGCTTGGCAGTTCGGGCTGGACTGTTCCCATGAGGCACAGGGTCAGACTGATTTGCATATGGCCATGTCTGAACTGGGGTGGTGGAGTGAGCTAAAGAATGATGATGGATTAAACCCAGATCAGTTGACTGGGGGTGAGTGTTTGATTGGCTCAAACGTTCCGTCCATCATCCCTTTTTGTATCCCTTTTTGTATCGCTTCAGTCCTTGATGCAGCACAGCAGTTCTTTTGACAGAGTCCAGTTGTAAGTCCAGAAGTGTCTGATTTGTTGGGGTCAGAGGTCCAGTACTTATACCCAAATGCGTCTTTGAAGTGATGATGACTACAAAGAAAAGACTTTGAAGTACAGAAGTGTCCTGTCTTCTTCAGCCCTGGCTCCAGACTATCTGTGGGGGGTAATCAGTCCTTTTTGTGGGTCAGGCCACTACCTATTCAGATGTGAGTGTCAGCCCCTCCCTCGCTTCCTGCCCAAGAAGAGCCATCAGAATGCAGATGAATGCAGATGAGTACTCAGGCACAGCTAACCTTTCTGTGTTTATGGCTGTCTAGAGGGAATGCACAACGTCTAGCTGTCATCCACCCCAGACATGTACTGGAGACAGGCTGTATGCACACAGCGCAGTAAGATCAGAGAAATGCCCACTTTCTAAAAGTGACATTATTAGAATAGTAATGTTAAATCCAACTTTATCAGTAAAGAGGTTTTATCAATACTGTTACAAAGATATAAAACATGTGATAGCTACTCCTTTCTAATCAGGAATTACATCTTAAAAGTGTATTAAGGAATTCCCAATGTTAACCTGTGTGTGGAGTAGGCCTCTCAGTAGTGAAAAACTAATCTGGGCATTTATCACTACCAGGACATGCAAAACTCAAAAGTACATGTCCTACCTTTTACTTACACAGCACCCTGCCCTATGGGCCAATATAGGGTCTACCTTAGGGGTGACTTATGTATAATAAAAGGGGAGTTTAAGGCTTAGCAAAGGGTTTTAAATGGCAAGTGGAAGCGCCAGTAAGCTACACACACAGATCCTGCAATGGCAGGCCTGAGACAGGTTTGAAAGGCTACTAAGGTGGGTGCAGCAATCAGTGTTGCAGGCCCACCAGTAGCATTTGATTTACAGGCCTTGGGTATATGGCATACCACTTTACAAGGGATTTATTAGTAAACTAAATATGCCAATTGTGTATACATTAATGTTACCATGTTTAGGGAAGAAGCACATGCACTTCAGCACTGGTCAACAGTGGTAAAGTGCTCAGACTCCTAAGGCCAACAAAAAGAATCAGCAAAAACAGGAGATAAGCAGGCAAAATGTTTGGTGGAAGACACCCTAAGGATGACAGGTCTAACATTAAAAATCAGAGTCTGTCAGGCATTTTGAGTTATTGTTGTGGGTTTGGTAACCTTTCACCACAAGTGTGCATGAAATCCAAAGTTATTTTAACGGTTTTATTTCAAGCCAATTTTAGAGTAGGATAAATGGAACTTCTAACTCTATTCTTTCAGCTCGTTGTGGTACCACATGTACAGAGTTTAATAATTATTTTGTTGTTCCTGAAGAAAGCTTTCTTGTACCCACTAGAGGCGTGCATTTTAGGGCTGAAACATGTCAACCTCATTTCAGGGTAAACTATCCCCCTGTTTTTCAGCGATACCCATCAGGGCACTGTAATAAAGGATGCTTGTAGTTGCCTCTGAACTCATCTGAAAAGGAGACAATTTTACCTCTTTTTTACATTTTCACATAACCCCCACACAACCTGTCCTCACAGTGCTGCCATAGAGAACATCAGAAGAGTTACCCTGCTAAGCAGCGTGGTAACCCATAGTATTGGGTGTGAAGAGGAGTCCTATGATGACACATGCCACCATGTCTGCGGATGAGGGCTTTAGTCCTTACAAAAGGCAATCCTTTAGGAATCTAGTGGATCTGCTGTCCACATTAAGTCACAATTTCCCTTCCACAGGATAATTTTGGTTATACAAGCAAAATACCATGAAAATATTCTTGCTCATCCATGTTAAAAGCTAAAGCTTTGTATGCTGTGTTAAGTACCAATTATTTAAATTAATATATGAACTCGAAGCATACTATCAAAACACATGATAAATGTAATACAGATTAGTGCACAAGAATGAAAGTAAAGTCATCAGCTATTGAAAATGAATAATGAGTTATGTGGCATAAGGTTTCAATGCGTAATTAGGAAAAGTTCCTATTTAGACAGGCTCTTACGAGACATATAAGGCAAAACATACATGAGATTAACTCAGCCCTACAACAAAGTGACTCCAGTGCATCCGCACCTAAATAATTGCACTTAACTTTGAGATTATTGGAAGCTGCACATTATTGATAACAGATGGTTAGTTAGCACTTTGGGGGTGATTACGCCGTCCGCCATCGTGTCGGGGAGTAGGACCAGCCGTCTACAAGGCGGCGGTCCCACCGGGGGTATTACGATGCCACTGCCACCGTGGCGGTCGCATCCGCTATCTTAAGTAGCACCCGCCGCAATGTTAAAGATGCACAGTTTACATTTCCCTGCACCACGTGGCAGGCACCACACGGTGCCTGCCTCATGGTGCAGGGAAATGTGGGGGGGCACCATAGGTGCCCCCCAAGTGCTACAAGGAATGTCCCTGCACAGGGGGGGGCAACGGGCCCCCAAAGTCAATCTCCGCCAACCTTTGAATGGCGCAGGAACCACCATTCAAAGGCTGGCTTGAAGCAGCATCATGATATGGCGGACGGTGCCTGCTAGGCACTGCCACCATTTTGTTGATGCTGGGTGGGTCCGCCAGGCAATTGTAACGATTGCCTGGTTCGGACCCGGTCCGTCCGCCATGCACACCACCCGCCATCGTCATCTGGTGGGCGGAAAAGTGCTTCGTGATGGCAGTGAATCCGCCACCGGCAGGCTGCCGGTGGTGGGTTCACCGCCATCGTAATGACCCCCTTTGTTTTAAAACGGTTTGACTTGCACTTTCAGCTACTTGTTGCACATTCTGTTACTGCCGAGAACTCCGAGAAGCATTAGCCAGAAATACCATTTTTAACTTCATGTTAAAAGCATGAAACCTGTTTTAATATTGATTTTTACCTAAATCAGTTTGGAACTTTAATTCGATTTCACTCATGCTTAACTTTGGTTCCCCTGGGCCTCACTATATCTTCCACTGATTTATGAACCTTCTTAGCTCGCTTTGAGATGACATCTAGCTTTCTATGTTGCGACCAGCCCAGCCCTTGCTCATCCACATCGTGAACTCATTAATCGATGGACTGCTGGCAGCAAGCCCATCTGCACCCGCCTGCACACAGATGTGTCCAGTAGTCACCCATGCTGCCCAACTGGGTGCCACCAACCAGAATCATCAGAACACCCATGTGCCCTACTGTCTTTCTTGTTAAGCAAACTATTCAGAGGTTAAACAAAGATAACTTAGAATGGCAGCTATTGGGTTGGATTTGCACATTCACAAAAAGTGGCTGAAGTAGACAATTGCAAAACATCGCCTAAAGTCCGTGAAGTTTTATAGTATGTGTGGTAGAAACACATCTTGCTACCAACAGACGCGACAAGAATGACTGACAAAACAATCATTAAGAATGTAAAACACAGCCCACTCTGTGAGAATGCCAAAAATAAATGTTCAAAAGGCAAATATGAAGTTGCCCCTGTTCTTCTTTATTGGTGGTGATTCAGTCACCCCACATCATAGTGCATCAAGGACAGTCAACGTGTTATGGCCGTGGGACCTTTCCAACGTTGTATGAGCGGGGTGTACTTGAAATGATGTTTTAGCTGAGGGCTTTTTTGTCAACAGCCAAGAGGCTGTTGAGCAAAAAGTAGTCAAAGCGCTAGTTTGACCCGGCCACTTATTGAGAAGGTTTGTGATGAAACAGTGTCAAAAAGTGTCCCCTAGGGAAGCATTGCATCATGGGTATAGACGATGAGACGAAATGATCTGGTGTATGATAAGTCGAGAACATGTACGTAGTGGGCAAACATTAGTGTGCTGTCATTGCTGTCTTCTTAAAGATAATTTACTTTCATCTAAACCTTTAACTTTGGTCTACTCACATGCTTTTTCTGATGTCAACAAGCAATTTAATTTAAATATCTTGCTATGTAATAATGTGTGCTCAGCTTTGGTGTTAACCATCATTTAAGTGCCAACATTTTATTCAGCTAAATCATCTACCTCCTGCAACAAATTCTAAGCTTGCCAAACTAGCAGAAGATGTTGGTCTATATGTAATGAAAAGCAAAGATGTAATCCTCTTAGATGGCATAATTCTCTCGCTAGATCACCCAGCAGGAGCAGTCCTTCAATTTAAACTATTTTTTGATTACTGTAACCTCTGTTAAATGAATCGCTACTGGACACATTAAGCAGGATATCTTTTTGATCAAATTTTTCTAAAAAGGATTACATAAAAGTATACAATCCTGTTGAATCCACTTGGAATGATATTTTGCTACTCCATGCACGATTTCAGTCAGGGCACCCCCATTGTTCATAGTAACTCTTATTCTAAAGGAAATAGAATCAATGTGTTCCTGAACTTTAATCTCAGTTGTAATAAGGAAATAAATGCAGATGGATCCTGAAGATATGGTGAACTCTTTTATTGACTGCCTAACAATGTCAATCAACTTCTCTATTCAGTTTTTTTTTTCTAAGAAGGCCAATATGTCTACTAGACAAAATCTCTGGTTCATCCAGAAAGTAGGTAAACTGAAATCGCAAACACAGCAACATGAACGGGTATAGAGTAGAAATGATGACTCACCTGTAAAAGAGGAGCATACACAATAATATGTAACATTGACAGGGAAAAGATTAAAGCAGCAAAAAATACTTATTTCTCAGACCAAATTGCTAAATCACCAAACTTGGCTAAAGATATTTTTAAACTATTACTAATCCTAACCTTCCAGAGTTAGGTTATATAGTGCCATTATCAGGTGCACAGGTAATTGTCAAACCACTATTAAAAAGCTTTCCCTAAAGTCTGAGGATAAAAACAAATTTTTTTCAGCGATGTAGCAGCACAAAAGTAATACAAATCATATAAATACAATTCATTGTTTCAATAACCAACAGTCAAAATAGATCAATCATGAGTTCAATGTTATATCTCTCCCCTATCTTCCCTCATTTTATTTTCCCACATGTTCTTCTTATCGAATCCCAATCAATTGACATAATTATAACTTTCTAAAGTGCAGAAGCATAAAAAATAGATAACATGATTCATATCTCGAAGATAAATTAAACATTTTAACTCATACATTTCATACCTGCTAATCGTAGTACAGTTTTACCCAAAAGCTATCCAGAATATACTGATTCGACTCCCAATTTTTCCATATTCTACTCACTTTAGCTGTAGAGCCCAATCTTTTTGCATAAATAACTTCATAAGTGTAAACTCTTTGCATTATCTGGATTCATTGGGAAACCAAGGAAATTATATCAGACTTCCAATTCGCGACTATCAGTTATCTTGTTACTAGAATGGAAATAAGAACCAGCTGACGCTGCCCAATGGTCATTTCGACAGTGGATGTTGTGATGCAAATAAAACAGCATACACATCAGGTGAGAGAAAATTGCAGTTTTTGGTTGATTAAAAAAAAGATATCCTGCCAGAAATTTAATAAAAAGAGTACATGTAGACATTATTTGAACATTATTTGAGGCCAATCGCCATTGGCATGATTGCACCTAAAACAAGTCGATTCTACTCCTGAATACATTTTATGGAGTTGTGCCGGGGTATAGTATAACATCCATTTACTAAAAACACCATTCTTCTCAGATTAGCTGCTCTAACAGCCTTATAGTTAACTCGATTTATAAAACAACCACTGGGAGATATCTAAGCGACATCCTGTAGAAGCTTCTATCAGACACAGAAGGTCTGAAACCAAGGCCTTGCTATTCTTTGGGTGAAGTAATCTATAACTATTTCCCATTCTCTGTGCTCTAAAGATAAAATAAGCCTTCCCAAGATTCTCTGCTACTATCTCATTTCCCATTAAGTATCCCGAACAGAAGTGCTTGATTTGGGCAAAACTGAAGAAGAGAGAAGCGTTGTGAATAGCATTTAGATTCATCAATCTCTGCCATTGTACGGATTTGCCATTGTGGAAACAATATAGCAGCCTACAAAATCACAAACGTGACCACCAGGTACAGGTATGGGTAGATAAGCATAAACCCAAAGGAATACAATCTGTCAATTTTAGCTGCGAACAGATCCAAGAAATCTCATATTCTTCCAGGATCTTATGGAATCGATCTATAATGACACTGGGAATCTTGTACCTATGTTTTTGAGTAGCCTGGGGTTTTTTAAGAAAGGGGAGAGCCCTATCTCTGAAACCTTTATCATAAGTGTTGTATCCTAGTTTCACTGAGTTCATGCTCTGCCAGTGAGTTCCTCCTAGAATGATGTAATATGGAATATTGGGGTCAGAGACTACAGTTGAAGAAGGGCTGAGCAGCATGCTGGCTGCTCCTGGTTGGGCTAGTCCTGGACTGAACATCTGGACATGTAACTTGTACAATAAATACTCCTTGAAACACTACAATCTGTCTGGACCAAGTTACTACAATTTTATGGCGACAAGTTGTCTCAAGAACCTGCGTCTGCTACCTCTAAAGTTCAACTGGGAGTAGCTGTGTAACCTACTGTCATAGAAGCAACCTCTGCATCTACAGCTGCATATCATCAACTTACTGGCACACCTCAGCCCCACCAGTGACCCCACATCGGTCGCCCTCTACGCAACAGTGCCAGCTCCTGTCTCAACTGCAGCTCAAGTCTCTGCATGCTGTCCCTACAGCGTCTTTTTCAACTGCAGCTTGTCTTATGGTCTGTGGCCTCCTGGCCTGCCTGGATACGTTGGCACGGGCCTGGCTGCCATGATGACTTTTGCGCACGTTACTCTTAGCCGTTGTTCTGTCGCCCTCTGCTCCTGCCAAGCTATTTTACAACTGTCTGCATTTTCTGTTTCTCACCTTTTCTCCTGTTCCCTTTGGGCTCAGTCTGAACAACAGTTACAAGGTCGAATAACACGTCCCTGGTTCTTACTGATTTGGCCCGTCCCTCGCACCTAGACATAACACCATGTACAGCTGCCATGGAGAAATTAGTGTGCTTTTAATAATGCGGTTCGCCTGCTCTAGGGCACTTGGAGGCGACCCTTCCAGAGAAGAGAGCTATGATTGTCTGCTGATGTAGTTTGGCATCTAGAGACTGAGGTATGGGGGTTCGCTAGTCAAAGCCCAGAGGTCTTCTATTTGTATAATAAACTAGCTTCCAGCACGGGGAGGGTGGTAATGTTAGTTAGACATATATCCACTGCTTTATGAGATGCTTTCCCCGTTCGTATTCTATGGAGTTGTAACTATGCTGATTATATTATTCATATGTATTATGCTAGTAGTACTGACACGTGTACTGTATCTTAGAGCACGTAAGTTGAAATAAACATTTTAACCTATACAGTGTCTCTTATTACGCACGTTGTGGACAGGTACGAGTGTGACGAAAGAGTGTTCTTGCCTCTGCGAGTCCTGAGAGAGAGATACCGTGTTCTGGGTTGTCTAATCATTGGTACATTGGTGCTAATGGGACGCTAAGCTAGTTGGGTTGGGGTTTTGGGTGCTAAGGTCTATGGTTGGCTCACCACTATATTCCGAGGTCCTATTCTCCTGTGCATAGCTCTGTATGTGCAGAAACCTTATGACATGGCGCGACCAACGAGTGGGGCTGCTTATCTGCGAGACGCTTGAGTAGTACTTGTGCTTGTCCACGACCCCCTCACATACGCTTCCGGAAGCGTGTGTGTCGGCGCTACCTCCTATATTGAAGTTTTTGCAGGTTCTTTCAAGCTTGATGTTATTAAAAAAGGTTTCTTAAACATAGCCCTTTTTGTACTGCCTCGGATAAGATTGTTAAATAAACCCGTTAGTAATGGCGGGTATAGACATAGCAGCGCATAGCCGCACAGCACTCTCCGGGATCACTTACGGGTGTATGGAGTGCCAGACACGGGAGTCGAACTAGTCTTTGTGGTTCAAGCCGATCCGGCATTCCACTTTGAGGTGTTCTACTCTTGGATCACTTTTCCAGCGGTGGACGCGAACGATAATCTGTTCCATGAATATGAACCCACTAATGTTCCTGCAGTCTACCGACCTTATACTACTCTTGAAGTACCGCTCACGGCTTGGCAACACCGTGTTTGGTTTAATGGCGCCCTCCCTCAACCGACTACCATGGTTCGTTTAGGCCCCTTATCAATTGAGGGGGCCACTTGGCCTGTTTTGGCCGGGTACACCCCACATCCGCGTTATATGACTATTCCAGTCGCGGAACTACGCACTATGTATGCGTCCTTGGTGCAAGTGCATCGAGCTTTAGTGCGATATGTTACAGGCAGCATCCATGGGGCCGCTCCTGGAGTTGCCGGCCAACCAGCTGCTGCAGGCGGAGTGACCATAAGTCCTGTCATGGTGAATTCGGTGATGGGCAAACGTCCACAAAATAAGGATGATTTTCCTTATTGGCTTGCAGAAAAATTTGATCAGTTGGAGGCAGTTTTTCCACATACAACCCCAGTGGATAAACATCGTATCTTAACGATTAGTTTGCCAAAAGACTTAATTCCCGAGTTGACAGCATGTGACAACTGGGGTAAGGTATTCGCAGCAGTATATTCTAAATGTTTTGGTACTCCTTCCATGACGGTTCTCCCCTCTGTAATTAAAAAAGTACAGGATGAACATGGCCCTGAAGCGGCTGTGGAATTAGGGATGAGACTGGTGGGAGTGTTTGAAGTAGTAGCGGAGCTGATCCTTGCGAATGTCAAGGGCGATGCAGTGAACTTTCAAGTAGCTAACGCTTTGGCTCTAGTCCCAGAATTGGACAGGCCTCGCGAATTACCGAAAATGATTACCCAGGCTTACAAAACTATTGGTAGAAATAGCCTGGGTAACAAGCCTTTTACAAAACAGCAAACACAATCGCAACCACAACAGCAACAAACCAAATCTCAATCTGAGAAAGATGAGAAACCAGTCTTCACTAAAAAGAGCTGGAGGCTGAAAAAACAGGGTAAGCAACAAAAGAAGCCGGGGTCGAGAGGCGCATCCCCGGTTTCAGTTTCTTCTGAGCGTACTTATGATTTACGCTATAGAGCGAGAATTAAGTCACCGGATAGGTTTCAGATCCCTGATGCGCGTTCTCCTCGTTCTTCACAGGCACAGACTTCGTCACAGGCCGGTGGAGGAGACCGCCAGGACAGAGGAAGGGACCGAGAGGCTCCCCAGGGACGAGACCAACCTCGACAACAAGTCAGAGGAAAAGCGGAAGACGCTCAACGTTTCTGACCACAATTTCAGAAGAAGAAAGTTGCCGCTGTAACAGCGAAATATGCCACAGACGGTGAGAACGAGGCTCCTGAATTGGACGTGGGCAGTAACCCTCCTAGACAGCGCCACGGAAGTTACCATAGTGCGGGAGGCGCTACGTCCTCATATGGAGGTGACAGCAACTGAAACATTCATTACTGTCGAAACAGCAGACACCAGAGTGGCACCACCTGATAGACTATTTAATATTGTCATCCAAATTGAAGGTGATATACAGCGTGTAATTAAAGGGATTTTTTGGGAAAATTTGACCTCTTCATATGACATTTTGTTAGCAGAGGCGGATTGGCCACCCCCATTCGTTCTTACTGCGCGTAAAGGGGAGGAGGTAATCCTTCCGTGCTTTTCTCGACATGTCCCAAAGGACAAAGCGGAGGCTCTTGCAGCAGAGTGGGCTGTGTCCCTGGCTCCTGCGTTATTCCGCAATCACGTGGGTTGGGACGAAGATTCTCCCCCCCATGAAATACCTTTGCAGTCACTACCGCAGCCACAACCCCAATATCCCATAAAACGTGAAGCCAAAGGCCCCGTTTCCGAAATTCTGACTCAGTTGGAATATCAGGGAGTAATTGAACCCTGTGTATCACCTATGAACAATCCCCTTTTCGCGGTTTCTAAACCCGATGGATCGTACCGCTTAGTATTGGATTACCGGCATTTGAACTCTCATTGTCGGACCTTTGCGGTGCAAAACACCCATAGTTCTGCGCTTGTAGACAGTCTTGTTCGTAAAAAATACAAAACGACCCTTGACCTTTCAAATGGATTCTACACGCACAACTTAGCCCCGGAGAGTGGCCAATGGTGCGCTTTTACATCCGGTGGTAAAATGTTCAAATTCAGGCGTCTTCCTATGGGCTACAAATAGTCCAGGCGTATTCGCCGCTCGTGTTGTCTCTTTGTTAGACGGCATTGACCCAGACGCCTGTTCGTACGTAGATGACATTTATCTAACGGACGACGAATTGTTTCCGCATCTAACTCGAGTAGACCGCATTATTCTTGAATTTGCGGTTCAAGGTTACAAAATTAACTTTGCCAAATCTCATATTGCTGAATTTACCGTTTTGTTCTTGGGCTATGAGCTCAACAATGAAGGTAAGGGCTTAGCCCCCATTTTCTGGAGAAATGTGCACTTCTGTGCCCTCCTACTAATCTGAAGAAACTTCAGTCATTGCTGGGCTTTCTGAACTTCGGACGTACATACATTCCCGAGTACGCCCAGCGTATCAAGCCACTGTATGCCTTGATACAACCTACTTTTTCGAAGTCTTGCTGGCTTCCGGAGCATACCTCCATTCTGCAGTCTTTGCAGACAGACCTTCTTGAGTCCAAATATCTTTTGACACGTGATAACCACACGAACCTGGTGATTAGAATCATTCCAGGGGCAGTGGGTTTCACGTACTTAACGTTTAACGAAGGTGATACAGTACCAATCGCATACAAGTCACATCTGTACACTTCCGCGGAAATGCAGTTTTCATCTGTAGAGAAAGTTCTGACAGCAGTGCAAATGGCGATTCTGAAGGAGCGCGCACTGGCACAGGGAAAACGCATTCTGGTGGTAACACCATATCCTGCTCTAGAGGCAGTGACTAAAGCAAGTGTACCGAACTCTAAAGCGTTGCACCCCCGTTGGATACAATGGGCAACTTCGCTGACGTCTCCGGATGTCACTTTCATATTCGATTCTTCTCTTCAGACTCAGGAGTTCTTACAGTATGAATTCGTTCATCCTCCTCCTCTGTCTTTATTGCCGCTTGAGGATTACGACTGTGTGATCTACACCGATGGTTCGGCACAACCGGCCACGGGGTCCAAGCATGCTTATTCAGCCGCATGTGCTATTGTTGCAGGTACATTTGTGAACGGAAAGTTCAAATCCACTGTGGTGCACACACAGACACTCGGGGACAGTACCGCACAATTGGCCGAGTTGCGCGCATTGGTGCTAGCGCTTGAGTTCGTCAATCCTGATGTGACCACTTTAATCGTGTGCGATTCTTACTACTGTGTTCAATCATACAATGACAATCTGTTCTTTTGGTCGCAAAACGACTATAGAGACGCTAAAGGCAACACAATCAAGCATAAAACGCTTTGGGTTCGAGTGGCAGAATTACAACGACGTCTGCCGCTCACACAGGTGGTTCACACCCTAGGCCATCAGCGGGTGGGCGCACACGCTGTTGGTAACAGTCTGGCAGATGAAGCTGCCAGATCAGCAGTAGTCACGTGTTCAGTAGCAGCAGTTACTAGATCCATGTCTAAAATAGACACTGATATCTTAGCAGCTATCGCTGCAACAAAAGAAGGAACGAATTACCCTAGAGGTTTCCCTTCCAAATATTCTTACCAGTTAGGTCCCGATCAGGCTCCTTATGTAACAATACCTGACGTTGGTGATCGGCTGATCCCCAACGCGGACCGCAGACTTTCCTTGATAACGGCAGCACACGAAGGCATGGCTTCGGCACATGCTGGTGTGTCTGCGACAATTTCCATTTTGCAGCAGCGTTACTGGTGGCGAGGTTTATATAAAGATACCCGTACTTATGTGCTTTCCTGTGACGTTTGTCAACAGATCAAGCCTTCCACGGTCACACGACCACCTCAGACCTCGCTCGGAATTTCAAACAGACCCTTTGGGTGTGTTTACTTGGATCACTGTGGTCCATTTTCATCGGACACTGCCTATAAATATATCTTAGTGGCAGTGGACTCGTGCACACGGTTCATCTGGGTCTGGCCACAACGGAGTGCTGACGCTCGAAATGTCATCAGGGATTTGCGTGTCTTTGTGGGAATTTTTGCATGCGGCACCTTCCATTCTGACCAAGGTCCGGCGTTTGCCTCTAAGGCTTACAAGGACGCAATGGGCTCCTTGGGGGTGCGGGTGAAATTTTCGTCTCCGTATGGGCCTGAGGGCAACTCTATCGTTGAACGAATGAACCGTGACTTAAAGCAATCCTTGACAGCTAGAGTTATAGGTACTGGCAGGAACTGGCTGGCCCACTTGTATACCGTTCAGCGTGCACTTAATAATCTCCTAGAAGACCTCTGGGTGGGCGGACCCCTTACGAAATGCTCTTTGGCATACGAATGCTTGTGCCTGACCTTGATGGTCTAGACATGGCGGCGCAATCCGCCAAGTTTGATGTAGATAACCATTCTACTATGTTACAGGACTTACAAGAAGCCCGAGACAAACTTGCAATTGCACATTTGCCTTCAGCCACAGACCCTGCTCTGCAGATTCTGGTTGCCGGCTGGCTTCCGAAGATTGGCGACCTGGTTCGAGAGAAGGTGGAGAACAAAAAGAATTCGGCCCCTCTTTTCGTGCACCGGTTCCAGTCCTGGGCTTGAAGGGAACACGTACAGTAATCTTACCACCGCTTCCTGGTCGCAAGGAGAACAGATACATCTCAGTGGAAAATGTCAAGCTACAACATCTGGCCGATCCTGAATAGTGTCACACCAGCGGTCTCTTGTCCTGCCATTTATCGGACATGTGTTCGAGGCATTCCTGCCCGAACGGTCACTGATGTTACCATGGAGATGGTTGATTTGCCTGAAAACATATTTGAACCCCCTGTCTCCCCCTGCATCGACGAGGACGAATATACTTATCCCGCCACAGAGTCGGTGGCACACCAACCAACAACGCCACTGAGCCCGACACGTTATTCCTTTGACTCGGATTCCACCTCATCAACGGTCCCGTCCAAGTTTAGTCTTTTTGTATCCTGGTTTAGAGACAATTTTTTGATTCCACCTTGGGCATATATCTGGATGGTGCTTTTCTTGATTTTTTTGTTCATGTCCATTGGCTTTGTCACAGTGTTTTTTCTACTCATCAATGGTCACTATTTACCTGAACGCTCTGCTGTGAACAGTGTTGCTGGAACTTTGGCTCCACATTCCTCTTCACACATCATGAAGCGTGACCACACATTTGTGAACATTTCAGCGTTTCCAGTTGCTGATGGCATCGTATGGGATGCGGTAAACTTTCAGATCCATGGTCCGACAGAAATTATTAATGTACCAAATGTCCTTCGAGTCTCGATGGGTGATGTAGTAAAAAGCAATATTCATTCTGATGACTGGGATGTGCATGCCGTTGAAGCATTGTTTGCTGATTTAAAATATTATGCTTCCTTTAATGCTGAGGACTTGTATATGAATTCTGCGAATTATGCCGATTTGTATTGCTACCAGCATTGGGGCAATCATTTTCTCCACAAACCGAGTGCACTACGCAGTCCTGTTACTTACACCCAATGGGAACATTGCCCAAACCCCATACCAGGTAGCTCCCAGACTCTTCGAAATAAATTCACCTATTTCACTGATTTTAATCGATCGAACCCTGGGTCCTATTATTTTAAATTGAAAACCCCATTGACACAAAAAATAATGTTGACCCACACCAAATTATTGTATTCGGGTTCCTTTTTGAGCACCTTGGCGGTGGGTGGTTATGAGTATTGGAAAGACACAGTGGATTTAAAATCAATCTGGGGTTCAAAGCCATGGCAGGTGCAAGGCACCGATGCCTTGCACCGCGCTTGCCTTATCCCGGCCCAAATTGTGTTTCTGAATGCTTCCATTCATCAAACCACGTGTTGGGGGTTGGCTACCATTAAACAATTAAATGCGCCAGCCATCCCATCCTTGTCGAGTTCTCCAAATGATAGCTTGCGTTTTAATATGTCCCTTGTGACGTTGCAGGCTCAGTTTCAAAACAACTCCTTTAACGTTTCTGCACTGATACAGTCACCCTGGTTGGCATGGCCCATATCATCGAATGCATGCCAACTGCGTTTTCATGGCACAGTTCCTGGCTACAGACAGGACAAGCCTGATCCAAGATTTGCTGAAACTCGTACTGTCACCACGTATTCAGTTGGTAAATTATGTAAACAATGGCTACAACATTCGTCCTTAGACTCTGTTAAGAAACATTTGTCCCTCCTATCAGGCACTATTGATCTGTCCGACTTTATCTTGGGACCTCGTGGTCCCCGACCGAAGAGATTCATTTATGATGCGTATAATGAAATCTGGAAGCTGTCACAAATGGAAGCTGCTTCCCGTCTTCGGGAAATAGACCAAGCAAATTTGGAAAAGGTGCTTGCTGTTGTTGACAATAGTATAAATACCCTGTCTTCCCGCATTTACACATTAGAGAATATTGTGTCCTCTGTTGTTGATATTGTACAAGATGATGTTTCTATTTTGTATCATGGTCAGAATCAATTGCGTTCAGTGATGCAGTTTGCGTGGACTTTGCAAACCCTTAAGTTAGGTAAAGTTCCTTGGAATTTTTTGAACACCACTGCCCTTTTTCTGCCTTTTAATTTGACTGAAAAACAGCAGTTTATGTCCATGAAAGATGCATCTTACACTTTGTTACATATCGAGAAAGTGGATCCTTTACCATTCTCTGTGGCGGAACTAGATTCTGCTGTGTGGCTAGTTCATGGGGTTATCGCTTTACCTTTTTCCTTGTTTGAATTTAGCTCGTGCATGAAACATTATCCTGTGGGCCGTTTCCAGCCTTTGGGTAGTGCTTTCCTGCATGAACTCTGGTCCTTGCCTTTCATGTATAAATGCCTTAGAGACGGCAAGGAAGTGTTTCTCACGGGGGAGTCTTGTGATTCAACTGTGGGTCATTCAGCTTATTTGTAAACATATTAAATTGCACGGGGCTTGTAGCGTTTCAGTTCCGAATCTTGCATGTGTGCTAAAGGGTATTCCTGCTCCTGCTATTTCTCCTACTTTTACTTTGCTTACTAACGGTAGCTATTTGCTTTTAAATAACGAAGACTGTTGTGGCCTACAGGCTGGCATTCCGTATATTGTTACGGTCTCACACAGAGTTGTCTGCTGCAAGAATGTGCTTTTTCCTCCCCCTCATGACATCGTTGATAACTCTATTTGGCCTTCCATTCCTACCATGGAAGCAGATTTCAATAAGTTGAGCAGAATAAAGGCCCTTTTATTGAACGAGGAGGTTACGCTCACGTCCGCCCGGGAGACATTCGTTCTCCAGGTGGCGAGTACCCACAGTGAAATACAGGCCCTTTTGAACACCAACCTCCCCAACATTTCGGGGAGTTAATTCATCGTATTTTTAACGCATCAAACACTGAGGGTCTAGTGCATTTTTTTAAGATTGTAGGGTCTGGCCTGGTGTCCACCTTCCAAACTATTTTCGGTGTGATACCGGCGTTCATACATTCTATTTTTTCTAGCGTCTTTGGTGGTTTCCCATTAATCCTCGCTTTGGCGGCTGGTGTCTTGCTGTTGGTCTGTTTTCTGCGCAATGGCTGCTCACCACTGGGCCCTTCTCGATCCCGAACGCCTCCAGCTGCTCCGTGAGCGACTTCTGGTTGGCTTCGATGTTCTGCCCTTGGCGACTATCAGTGTGTCCTACACCCTTTCTTTTCGCTTTGCGTATTTCACTTGCGTGCAACCTGTGATGTCTTGCATCCGCTGTCCTTTCACATGGACCATGTATTATTGCCTCTCCAATTCGTCATTGTCTGTTCCGGATTTTGTTCAGTTGGTGGGTCCCTTAGAGGCCCATGAACGGGACTGTTCCGTTGCTGGCTTTATGATGCGTGCGGCTGCACTGGGGATTTTGGCACAATGGGATATCTGGGCGGCTGCTCGGAATCTCCTACAACAAAGTTATATTGAATATCACGCAAGCTGTCCCGCATTGCTTTTGGATGCTCCATCCTCTGAGGAACATTCCTGCAGCTTTGACCTGTTGGACTGGATGGCGTCTACGTTTTTTGACGATTCCAATGATGTCCTCTTGGACGGTATAGCATTTTTCTGCACTTCCACGTTTTTGGATTGATTTGCCGTTCACTGTCAGTGGACTGCCTCGCTGACTGTCTTTTTGCTACCTTACCGCGTTCCACTTCTTCCACTATGGACGCCTCTGTTCTGCTCAGGTGTTTAGAACTCTGTCTTCGTTTTTGGTCTTGGCCGATGGACTGTCCAGGGGAGGGTGTCTTGTGGTCTGTGGCCTCCTGGCCTGCCTGGATACGTTGGCACGGGCCTGGCTGCCATGATGACTTTTGCGCACGTTACTCTTAGCCGTTGTTCTGTCGCCCTCTGCTCCTGCCAAGCTATTTTACAACTGTCTGCATTTTCTGTTTCTCACCTTTTCTCCTGTTCCCTTTGGGCTCAGTCTGAACAACAGTTACAAGGTCGAATAACACGTCCCTGGTTCTTACTGATTTGGCCCGTCCCTCGCACCTAGACATAACACCATGTACAGCTGCCATGGAGAAATTAGTGTGCTTTTAATAATGCGGTTCGCCCGCTCTAGGGCACTTGGAGGAGACCCTTCCAGAGAGAAGAGCTATGATTGTCTGCTGATGTAGTTTGGCATCTAGAGACTGAGGTATGGGGTTCGCTAGTCAAAGCCCAGAGGTCTTCTATTTGTATAATAAACTAGCTTCCAGCACGGGGAGGGTGGTAATGTTAGTTAGACATATATCCACTGCTTTATGAGATGCTTTCCCCGTTCGTATTCTATGGAGTTGTAACTATGCTGATTATATTATTCATATGTATTATGCTAGTAGTACTGACACGTGTACTGTATCTTAGAGCACGTAAGTTGAAATAAACATTTTAACCTATACAGTGTCTCTTATTACGCATGTTGTGGACTGGTACGAGTGTGACGAAAGAGTGTTCTTGCCTCTGCGAGTCCTGAGAGAGAGATACCGTGTTCTGGGTTGTCTAATCATTGGTACATTGGTGCTAATGGGACGCTAAGCTAGTTGGGTTGGGGTTTTGGGTGCTAAGGTCTATGGTTGGCTCACCACTATATTCCGAGGTCCTATTCTCCTGTGCATAGCTCTGTATGTGCAGAAACCTTATGACAAGCTCAAGTCTGTTCCTGCTGTCCCTACAGCGTCTGTTTCAGCTGCAGCCCAAGCCAGTTCCTGCTGTGTCTACAGAGCCTTGACACGGAAGACAATCAGCTGCTGCCTGTTTGTGTCTCCAGTGAGATACTTCTGTTCCTGCGCAAACCCGTTTTCTGCATGTGCCTCACAAAATCAAGTTGGCTTGGGACAGGTTTTCGTTTGCGCACTGTTTGTCTTGCATCTCCATGTTGTCTACTACCAGTCTTCACACAATGCGTCTACGCTGTCACTGCATACGTCTACAGTGCCTCTACCTGTGTTTTTGCCCCAGTGGAAAGTGTAGTGCTTCTGTTTTACATAAGGGTGTTTTCAGCATGTTCCTCTCTTAAGTCACTGACACTGGGTTTCGGAAAGTGTCAACACAGGACTTGTTATGCTCAACTTTCATCTGATGAAAAGATCGTTTAAAGGTACTGATCTCTGGTACATGGTCCTGCATCCCGTTGACGGTGTTGCTCTAGAGTGATTCACCCCTGTGAAGAATTTCGAGTCGGGCGAGAGAAAACTCTTTATTTTTTTGTTTAATTGGAAGTGTCTATGCATTGCACCCTCAGTGGCAGTTCAACTGCTACATTTCTTTTTGAATGCGGCACGAGTTGCACGGGACACGCGCCCGCTTACCTTCGCTTCACTTCAGAGTGCCTCCAGTGTCATCTTGCCTCCCTGTGACGTGTCTCCCTCTCCGCGTCAGTACTGCTGCGCATAGATTTTTGGTGCATGTTCGTGCTTGCAGCCACACGGCATGACGCTGAATACGTCCCGCCATCTTGTGGTTGCCTGAAGCTGTTTGCTTTTCATGTGTTCTCCCCGTTCACTGCCAACCACGACGTTCATTTTTATAAAGCGTGGTGAAGCTGAAGAAACCTCTTGCTGGTGATTCCTGTCCTGCTCCTTCTTGCCTCCAAAATTTAAGATACTGTGTTTCCTTTTCTTCGTTTCTGTCACATGTATTTTAGCAACAGGCGTTGCTTTACAGACATCACGGTCTTCCTGACTTTCAGCAATTTGTCGGCGAGTCACAACTTAAACGATACTTCATTTTCTTCGTTGGAATTTACGCCTGCCTATGTCCTCATTTGACACTTGATGAGCTGTTAGTAATTTCAAAGGTCATTCTACGAAAATGAAAGTACTCTTTCTTTCCGTGCCTGCAACCCACATGTCGCAAGCTTCAGCTGTTTCCTGACCACGGTGACTACTTCATTTATTTTAACTTATTGTTTTCTTGGGACAGTGCATCTTTCCTAGTGTTTTTAGTACTCACAATTAGCTAAGCATTCATGTGTGGTATGCCTTGCTCGTCTACAGAGCTCATTTACTGTTTGTTTTTCCATGTATGCACAGCGTTTGCTTAATACAAGAACAGGTCATGGTTTCCCACCCACATGTTCTTTCTTGCACACATTGCCCCACACTGGTGTGTTGCATAGGTTACAGTCCTTTTGTCACCGTGCACAGTCCTTTGACCTCTTCTCGAGGTGTGTTCCTTTGGTTGTTTTTCCCATTGTTACAGTGCACAATGTCTTACCTCAAAGTACACGAGGTGTGTTGCGTGGACTGTCGTCCCGCTCCTACAATGCACAACTCTTGACCTCTCCGTGAGGTGTGTCTGTTGGGTCTTCTCCCATCGTTATGTGCATAACACATTACCTCCATTCGAGGTGTCTCGCAAGGGTTCTACTCCCTTTGCTCAGTGCACATTGTCTTTACCTCTACACGAGGTGCGTTCTTTGGGTGGTTTCCCCATGGTTCGGTGCACATTGTTTTCACCTCCACATGAGGTGTATAGCGTGGGTTTCAGTCCCATTGCTACAGTATAAAATGCTTTTTGCCCCTTCACGAGGTGTCTCACTTGGGTCTTGGTCCCACTACGCAGTGCACAACATTTGACCTTTCCAGGTGTGTCTCACACTGTCTCTTACCTTCATTACATAGTGCACGTTTTACAGTGTGGGTGTTTCTTTATTGCAACAGTGCACAACGTCTTACCTCCTCGCGAGGGTACCCCTGCACAAGCGAGTTGTTACCCTTTTTGGGTGTATGGTTTGGGTTCCAGTCCCATTTCCATAGTGCATGGTTTACGTTACACTGGGCGTTTGTTTTTTATGTTTCATGTTTCATTCTCAACACTATAGCCCAGTGCTGTTCTCTATTTTGATTCGGTCTTAATTATTTGATGGAGAAGTAAGTGTAATCATTTGCATTTCTCTTCTTCTCTGTCTTCTTGTTTCCTCCTGCTCTGACTTGCCTCCTCGCATTCCTGACTGGCCAGTAGGTGTGCAGGTGGTAGTCATTGATGGTTTCTCCTTCCTCTCTTTCTCTTCTTTGGTTATATAAAGAAAGGAGGATGGGTATTTTATTATGTTTATCTGTTTTCATATTTCCATTGTCTCTCTCACTGCTCTTCTTGTCTCTTTTTGGTTCTCTCTTTCGTTCATCTAGCTTCTGCTTTCTTCCTATATCCGCTATGGTGTTCTTTTCTGTTTTCCTTTTGGAAGAAAGGAGGATATGTTGTATCCTAGTTTCAATGTGTTCATGCTCTGCCAGTGAGTTCCTCCTAGAATGATGTAATATGGAACGTTGGGGTCAGAGACTACAGGTGGAGAAGGGCTGAGCAGCATGCTGGCTGCTCCTGGTGGGGCTAGTCCTGGACTGAACATCTGGACATGTAACTTGTACAATAAATACTCCTTGAAACACTACAATCTGTCTGGACCAAGTTACTACAATAAGCTTTAGATAAAAATTTGCTTCATTTGAACTTGCAGAGAAAGATTTAGATAACCAATCGAGTAGTGACGCCTGATAGTAGATTTTTATATTAGCAAGAGCTAAGCCACCCTCTTCCGAATCTAGCTGTAAGGCTTGAATGTCAAGTCTGGGCTTTTTCCCCTGCCATAGAAAATGTCTAATTTCCGTAATTACTGTATCAAAAAAGGTCTGCGGAATCTTTATCATAATATTCGTGAATAGGAATAAGAATCATGGAAGGACATACATTTTAAGAAGAGCCACCCAACCCATAATTGATAGAGGAAGATTTTGCTTTTGATTCAGGAGCTACACAAATTATATAATGTTATCTTAAAATGAAGTTCAAATATATCCTCTAACTTAGAACTCATGAAAATTCCTAGATATCTTATTGAAGAAGTTGGAGAGAAATGGGCCTGCATTAATACCAATAATACCTCTGGGGAGCAATTTAAAAGTATAGTCTCCAATTTTGAGTGGATGATCTAATAGCCTCCTATTTCAGCGTATCCGCTAATTTTGGCAAAATCGTGCAAGATATTAGCTTTATCTGCTGCCAAGGAAAGGCTACATGGGCTTGAATAGTATAGTCTTGTCGAAGGGCACAAGCCAGGGGTTCTATAAATAATGAAAATAAAATCAGAGACAAAGGACAGCCATGGACTTCATAAAAATGTTTGTAGTTGCAGTTAAGAAGACTTCTGGAGCGATAATTGTCCTCTGGCTTGCCTTTTCTTCAAAAAACTTACCAGTACTGATTGAACGAACGAGCCAGGAATCTCACACCCTTTCAAAATACTTTTAAAAAGATCAAATAAAAACATATTCAATTGGGGTGAAGAAAGCTTATAGACTTCTGCAGGAATCCCATCAGCTCCACAGCCTTTTGCCGCCAGGGATACATTTACAGCCAGAGCAACTTCTGCTAACGTAATTGGGGCAATTAAAGCATCCTCCTGCTCTGGTGTTATTGAGGGAATATTTAGCCCTTCTAGACAGTTTTCACCATCTCAGTAGAAGTATTAAGGGGATCTGAGTAGTGGTCTGTGTAGTGTGGATAAATACATCAGCTATCTCTTGTGGGTGGGTTGCAAATTTAGCAGAAGGCAAATCATAAATTTGCTTAATGCAGTTAGCGTTAGATCTCCGCTTGATTGATCATGCTAGATATTTATTTATTCACCAAGCCATGGCCTCATGCCCCTACCACTATCACCCAGTGAATTGAAAAGAAAAAAAACACACAAAATGCTTGCTTCATGGGCCTTAAGTTTCTCCACGTCATCTGGGGAGGTTATTAGCTCAAATAAGTTGTCCAGTTCCTTCACTAGACAAAAATTAGGCAAATTAAGGGATATCTCATTCCAGCCACCCCTGAGGTACAAATCCCTCCACCAACAACTTATCGTTTCAGATGAACGATTATTGGTGTCTGCAATATAAGTGTTTTATTAGTGGAATGAGTATTAGTTTCAACAAACTTGTTATCAGAACATTAGCATGCCTTGTTTTTAGTATGACCCATCTGCTCTGTATAGGTACCCTCCCGCTTCCCGTAACTCCCCAGAAATCAAGTGCATACCTATGACAGCCACGCTCCTCCAGGAGCATGGCGGGGAGCAGCGACTTGCCAGTGGCTCTCCAACTTCTCGACGACTGTCTCGTCCATTACGGTCACTGTTCCCTCAAGGGCTACCCCTTCAGCCCCTTCTGCGGTGTCCCCTTCAGACAACGATTCCTCTGTGGCAGTGTCTCTTGGACCCAGCAGCGTGGCAAAGCCTCGATCCTCTGCAGCATGTGTGTCATAATTTGTCTCTGCGTCATTTTTAAACGCACCTCTTCCCAATAACTCGCCTTGCATCTCCTCTCAAATCCTACCAGTAACAGGAAGGGAGGGACTTCCAGTTGTCCCTCCCGAGGTTGCCTAACCTTGGATGGAGGGCTGCTGCAAATAAAACACAGGCAGGTGATCGGTTTTAGGAACCACACCGTAACATGCCAGGGCAGTCCGTTCCACGGTCCTCCTGACACTCTGTTCAACACTTTGCCTGGGGTTTATAGAAAAGTTATCCCTCTGTAGTTTGTGCAAACTCCTGGCTAAACTGCACCATAATATATGGTCACATTTCCACATATACACAGATGATCTTTCGTTTTGTAAGCAACAAATTTCAGGGAAGTTTCAATCAGGTCTCAATGGCAGATTGCCTGTGAGTCACTCAGTGGTGGACTTAGAAAATTTTTCTAAAACTGAATCTATTCAAAACCAGAAACAACCAATTCAGTCTGAAACCTTAGCATTATATGAATTCTGACAATGCCGGCAACTCAAGCAGGTAATGTACTGAAGAACTACTTCTGGCAACTCAAAACCCTAAGAAGCCTCATTGTCAATCAGTTCCACATTCCAATAACAAATGTTCAATCAAGAGTTGATTATGGCCACGCTATACATCTAGCTTCCCCTGAAATGTTTTTTTTTCAAATGTATTTTCAACAATTAAAACAGTAAAAAATGCTACTACACGACTCATCACCAACACTCCTACATTTTCACAAATCTTCCCCTTGTTACTGTTACAAGCCATGCCATATATAAAACGACTATCATAGTCCACAGAGCTATGTACCAGCGATCTTTGGACTTTATACCTAAAAATTCTGTTTTCTGGCACATAACAAGGTGGGCACTCTCTCTGCTCCTCACCCGATTTTTTATCAACAATTTCAAGATTTCATATACTTACGTTCTGAGACTGTGGCAAGGACCTGGAATTCCTTGTCTTCATGTATTCACTCTTGAACAGATCCTGCCAAGTTTAGAAAATTCCTGAAGTACCAATTAATCAGTCTGCAATACCTGTCTATAATTGTACTGTGTTTGTCACGACTAGCGCCATGAAGCTTCGGTGAATGTGCGCTCCACAAATATCAACCAAACATGATACATCACAGTCCATCAGAAATGCCTCAGCCCTTAGTAAGAGGGCTGTGTAATTCCCAATTTGGCTAGAAAATCAGGAATCCGAAGAGTGTGGGTGTACCACATTCCCACTATCTTCCCCAAGCACACAGGGGTGTGTAATTCCTGATCCCGTTGGAAAATCAGGAATTGTCAAGAGTGAAGGAGTACCACATCCGCAATGTCTCTGACACTGGGGGGCGTATGTACATGCCCCTATCGCCACAACAGCGTCACTTTTATCAACATTGTGGTGGCGATAGGGGCTTAGCCTTATTTACAAGGCAGCGTTAAGCCACTTAACGTGGCTTAACTCTGCCTTGTAAATAAGGCCCCTTTTCACGCTATGGTTAGCATAAATGGGGTGGGCAGTGGGTGTTGCGGTTGGCATTTCACTGCAACACCCATTGATTTTGACGCTGTCCCCTATATATAAAGGCAGCGTACTTAGGAGGCAGCGCCAAAATTAAGACCAGGTAAAACCTGGTCTTAAGTTGGCGAAACGAGGAGAAATGCATTATTTCTCCTCGTTTTTGCTTTTTCCATGTGTGTTGCCTTGTGCAGCACACATGGGAAAAGCCAAATGCCATGGATTGTTTATGTACAGGAAGGTCCCCCTTCCGTACATAAACAATCTTTAAAAAAGAAATTGCCATTTTGTGACTTTCATGTTTGCTGCATTAAGCAGCACACATGGTAGTGACAAAATGGCATTTCAGGATTGTTTATGTGCAGGAAGAGACACCTTCCTACACATAAACAATCCTTCCCTGCACGCAAACACCCTTGCACCATGGTGCAAGGCTGCCAGCATTGGCGATACACTGCTAAATGTAGCGTCATCGCAGGGAGAAACGCAAGGCTGCACTATATCATTGTAAATATGGTGCAGCCTTGCGTTTCAAAAGTGGCGGAGTGAGGCATTAAGCCATGGCGGCTAACGCCTCATTCCGCCACTTCTATTGTACATATCCCCCTGGATGTTTTACCAGCTGAAATCTTGAGAAATCTCCAGCTGAGAATGGGGAATTACTGCCAGGAGCCTTGTGCAATATTCATGCATTCCACTGTAATTCCCACTTTCTTGGGGGCTACTCAGGGGAAAATTGGGCATTATAAGGTATTCCAATTATCAAAACCCAGGATATCTGTAATTCTGGGTGAATGAATACCGCCTCAGTAATACTATTCTTGAAATGGAGACCTGTGAAAAGAAAACAATCGAAAACTGCACACGCATGAGGCCAAGTATATGCCCTTTTAACTTTTTCTTGTTTTGCTTCTGAAGGACTTTATATTACTAAAATGCCCAAGTTACTTGAGTTTTTTCCATTGCCAATCATATGAGAATCGGATATGACATATGCTTTACACACTGGACGGATCATTTGTTTTGTCTAAAAAGCTGTTTCCCTTAAATAGCCTTCTCAAAGTCTTGTGGCCGCCTGGGGATGAGGCTGCCGTGGCAGGTTAATAACTTGAATAAATCAAAGAACATCTGAAAACTGATCTACACTGATGTAAGGTTTCGCCTTTTTCTTCTGAGCATAATGTCTCCCAATCCGTAGTCTCCTGACAGGGGACGCAATTAAAGCGCCCCTGCTTTTGATTGGCACAGCTGCGGAAGTACTGTCTGTCTACTGTAAGAAATGCTGCAAACCCACTGCAGGCCATCTGTCGCTCCTATAACAAAAAGACAGGGCTATTTTAATGTGTTTCAACTGAACTAAATGTCTTTAATAACTTCTTGACTTTGTATTTCATTTTGAGCAATAGATTTGAAGAGGACAATGAGTGTCTTAATGCCTTAATTATCAAGGTGGTAAAGCAACAGGCAGAAAGATAATTAGAGGTGATTCAATAGGTCAGTGGTGAGTGAAGTGTCAGAGCTCACGCCTGGCCAGTTCGTGTTCCTACATGGAATGTGGCCACCCTCATTTTCACTGTTCTTAAATCACTAGAGGGCTAATTCACAAAGGTAAATTTACGTGTAGACTTACTACTAGTAAATTTACTCTTACACTTTGGAGTAACTTTACCGACTTGGGCTATTCACAAAATCCAAGTGTAAAGTTACTCAAAGGTGTAGGGTTAAATGTCTCCAACCCATAAAACAGGGGCTAGAGCCAAATTTATAAGTGTAAAGTTACTACTGCCAAAAATGAGCAGTAGCAAGTCCAGCTCCAAACATAACTAACCACTGATACTTCAACACCCTCTCATAGAAAATAATGGAGGCAGAGACTTAAAATCAAACTCCATAGGAGGTAAAGTTAAATAAAATAAAAATATTTCAACTTTTGAAATATATATGTATGTAGCAATTCTGTTCCGTCCTTTTAGTCCACCGGGACTGTTCACTTATTGCTGCCAGGTTTCTGGACCTTTCCCAACACACTAAATTCACATAATATGGGACTTCAGTAATTGTCATATTTCTCTGGTCTAGTTTATAATCAGATTAATCAGATTAAAGGTCTATGCCTCATCTACTTGGTCAAGTTAATTACTCTGCTCTCCAGCAGAGGGGTCTCCCTAGACAAAAGGAGCAATTATCAGTGATTGACTCTTTGTGGGAAAGGAAGGGGTGTGGGGGGATATCTGCATCTGATAATTAGCTCTTCACACTGCACCTGGGCTGGGTCAAACAAAGGAAGAAGCCCAGACCACAGTTGCCAACACAGGAGGGAATCGGCTTTGAAGTTTTGGTGGGAAGGGATCTGACAGTGATGTCAGCTAGGTGCGGAACTGAGGTCCTCAGAGGTGCTCTTTCCAGAGACAACTTAATGGCACCATGTTGGATTGTCCCAGAATGCGGTGCAGGAGTGTTGGGACATGTAAATGAGTAAGTAAGGATTGGCCGGGTGTGCCTGGCATCTAAAACCTTCACTACCATGTGAAAAGCCTCGAAGAAGGAAGAGACATCTGAGAAGACCCTGGACCTCGGAGACGACGATGGCGGAAAGGATGTCTAGTTGGAAAGATAAGCCACCTGAAACTCTGCAAGTATGGACTAGGGGCTTTGACCGAATCAGTTGTGGATTTATCTTTATGGTAAAGTGTAGGGAAAAGTGAAAAAGTTTATTAAACTTGAAAGAAATATATTATATATTAATTTAAATCAATTTAATATATTTATTTTACATGTAGAAAAAAAAAGATAAAAAAGTGCTACAGCATGATTATCTTAATTTTAAATGACTTATTTCATTAAATTAAATGTATTGAATCCACATGGAGCTGAGTCCCCGGGGGAACAGCCACAAGTGGCAGGAGCCGCTTACCAGCACTTTAGCACCAGGATGTTGCCTCATGAGACCGCGCCTGGCCCCCGCAGCACAGGAGAAACTCACGCTGAGCCGAGGCCACGGGAAAAGATGCAAGCAGCAGGAGCTACATACCAGCACTTTAACGCCAGGAGGGTGCTTCATAAGTATGTGCCAAGCCCCAGCGGCGCGGGAGAAACTCATACAGAGTCAAGGCCCCGGGGCAACAGATCCAAGTGGCAGGAGCCACATACCAGGCTTTAGCGCCAGGAGGGCGCTTCATAAGACTGCGCCCAGCCCTGCAGAGTTGGACGGAAAAGACCAGTCCAAGAGCGGGCCTGTCTGCACCTGTCCTCGGCAGGACCAGTCTGGGCTCGGCCACCCCCTTGGTTTTACACCTGGATTCCCCGCCTTGCCACCCGCTTTGGACAGTTTGTAAGCTGTGAGTAGATGCTTTTATTTAGTTCCACGTGTGAGGGTGTTATGGCCGAGTGGCAGTAATTTTGATCAATGCGTCTTTTGGCCTACTTTTCAAGTGGATCCTGCTTTGGTTGACTGACCCTACCTGTATATCATGGGCAATAGGAAGCACAATGCGACCTCTACGGGGGCGCAGGATCACTGGAAAAATTCTTATCAGTAGTGATGGCGGCCTTGAATAAAGAGATCTGTATTGCAGAAGCCAAAATTGAGGCAATCATAAAATAAGCGGCAGCATTGGTTGACCTTCAGGGTGAGCCCCCCTTTACTTCGGAATCAGGAGTAAATGCTGTGGACCCTCTTAATGTTGGGGTGGGGACAATACAACAGTTCGAGCTGAGGATTGCCCATATTCACTTACTCCCAGTTCACCCTTGCAGGCTTCTGGCCCACCTTCCAAAAAGAGATTGAATCCACACAAGCTCAATCTATGAGGCAACATCCCACATCTGGCAGCGTCAGCTTGGAGTCTTTGCCTAACCCTGACCCTCAGACACTCCACAACGTGGTGGTTAATCAAAGTAAGGTCCTGTTTGCAGCAATGGAGCAGCGTATTACTTCTCATTTAACCTCCGTACTGACAAGATTGTTCTCTGTTGAATCTCTATTAGAGACTGGCGCAGGATTCTTTGGGACTTTCTGATAGTGCGCAGCCCTTTAATTCATCGCCAGCATTTGTTTTCAACTTGTGCACAAACCGAGGATTTGCCCCAGGGAGGGGCCATTAGCCAGGTTCAGGTAAAAAATTATCATGACTCTTTGCAACTTAGAGCGCAGAATGATATAGATCAGGCAGCCTCCAACACATGGCAAAGACCCCACTGACCCTCCCTGACAACCCCAGTAAGTCATCACTGACTATGTTAGATTTATCTCCTGAGTTGGTACCTTATGTTTTGGCGATGGTAGGGGTTACTCCACTTCCCAAGAACTAACAAGAAACGTTGAGGGAATGTTTTTTTAAATAAATGTATATAATGGTTGGGATGCAGAGTGGGTCTAACAAATGTTTTGTTCCAAAATGTGATTATGATCAGATGGATCTACTGGGTGGGCAGATGAGCAAAGACACATGCAGGGGATTGTATTGTAATTAATTTTCGTCAGCCTGCAATGGCTGAGTAGATCTTCCATGCTCTGATGCCCACATATTAGCCAAACTATTGTGGTCGTCCCTTTAGAATATTTTTATAGACTGTGTGTGATTGTTACATCTTTTTAGATACAAAACTCTTCACAGCTTAATGATAGATCTGGCCCACAATTTGATAATGACTGGAGGAGCGGTTATAGGTTTGGGTGTTTGAGCGACCTTAATGGCCAAGATTGATTCTCCTTAAAGAGGTCACAGAGTAAAAAATTTAATTTCATGGTAATGATCATGCAAAGCGTGACCTATCTTCTCCACCCAGAATAAATACTCCAACTGTAGTCAATGAAGTGTTATCCCCTAGATTACCCAGAACTGATACAATCCATAGGGATATGAGTTATTTAAATGGAGTGGTGCTTTTATCTTGGAACATTGCTGGGTTAAAGAAAAAGCTGAACATGGATGTCTGGAGGGTGTACATCCATAAATTCCATATCCTTTGTTTCCAAGAAACATGGGTGTTGTAGGGTGGGTACATCGATGGTTATGTGATATGTTCTACACTGGCCCAGCCCTCTTATTTCAGAAGAGCCAAGAGAGGTCTTGCAAAATATATTACAAATTCTTTCCCAGGGAAGTTGGTACAGTTTTGTAACAACTCCATGTTCTTTCATTTGTTTTTTTACTTGTGTTTGAGTTGCAGAGAGAGTGGGATATGTTTATAATGAATTATTATAATAATTGTTTTGATTCTAAAAGTAGCCAGGTGGTGGTCGACCTGGATGAGTCTCTTCAAGGGATTATTATTGAGCAAGCTAAGCCTCTTTGAGTATTCTGTGCAGGTGTTATTAACACCCACCATTGTAAATTGCCAGTTAAGTCAGTGTGGAGTTTTGTAGATTCAAAAGGGGAGGACATGACGCATTTCACTCACAACCCCTATGAGAACACACTGAATAAAGTGCTAGTCAAGTATAATTTGATTGTGATCAATGATATGGGTACAGTTTTCCCAAATTTAGCACCAATGTTTTCAAGCAATCAGCATACATCTACATTTGATTTGATTTTGGTCTCCAAAATCCTGAGTAACAGTGTCAGCAATTTTGAATCTGTGTTTACATGTCATAGTGACCATGCAGCTCTTTCTTTAAGGGTGGACATTGAGGTGTTGTACAAAACACAGTTTAAAGTTAGCCACAACCCTGTCCTGGCACACAACAATGGTTTTACCCTAAAATGGGCCACGGTTGACAGGAATACTTTTCTTACCTCCATTTTCCAAGAGAACCAGGTAGAGGTATTTACCTGCCTTAATATTGATACAGAGGCCATTGAGGTTAGGTCAGCATTCATTGGAATTTTGGGTAACATAAGGAAGGCTTTAATAAGCTCTATAATACCTCTCCCACGTAAGCCTTACAAGTGGTTTAATAGTGTCTGCACTAAAGCCCAAATGGCCCTTCACACTGCCCTACATCATGGACCCGAGATGTTTAGTTAATTAGGAATGCATATGCACTTTACAAATCAGCTCTGGCAGCTAGAAAAAGCAGATTAAGATGGATACCTGGAATGCCCTGCATTTAGCTAGCATGCACAAACATAGGGTAGTTTTTTGGCAGGTGGTCAATGCCCCCTATTCTATTGACTCATTAGGCCACTCTACTGAAATGCATATTTCACAAGCACAGTGGGTCGATTTTTTTCTCTGGCATCTATAACACCTAAGATCCCTTGGAGGATCAAGGAGAGGATGGGCAAATAAACTATCCAGAATGTAACAACACCGCCCTTGTGATTGAGTTTTCTGAGGTCTGTAGGGCTTTGGATGAAAGTAAGAAGGAGAAGGCCCTAGGACCAGATGGGGTCCCTCTAGATGTTTTTTTCTGATAGGTCAGATCTGTGGGCCCCTTTGCTGACCAATGTGTTTAACGCAATAGTTAAGGAAGGCCCCCCGAGACATGGAAAATCTCAGTAATTATGCCCATCTATAAAAAAGGGGATAAAGCCCAGCCAAAGATTTACAGACCATATCTTTACTAGACTCTACTGCAAAAATCATGGACCGGATTTTACTACATTGGCTCGAGGACTGGGCAGCTGAGAATGCCATCTTAACTGATACCCAATACAGTTTTAAGAAAGGCCTGGGCACCATAGACCAATGCCTAAACCTGAGCTTGGTCATAAGCAAGTATACAGCAGCTAAGAAGGGAACCATATATGTGTCCTTCATGGGCCTTACAGCAGCTTTTGACTGCATTTCACACTCTAAACTAAGGTCCATTATGACCGAGCTAGGTGTGGAGCAAGGCTTAATTGCTTTTATCAGACAATTATAGAAGGAAGACACTGCTTGTGTCTGTTATGGCAAGGATGGCGAATGCACAGACACTTTTAGTATCAGACAGGGAGTAAGACAAGAATGTGTTCTTGCCCCATTTTTATTCTCCTTGCATATTAATAGAGTTGATTTTTTTTTAAAGTTTAGAGCAAAGGACACGTATTACATTGGGTCTCATCCCCTCCCTATCCTTTTATAAGCTGATGATGCGATCTTTTTGGCCAGAACAGGGAGTGGGCTTAAAAGCCTAAATAATGATTTTATTGTTTTTATGAAGTAACTTGAACTGAAAGTTGATGAGAGCAAGACGTTTACCATGATCTGTGGGACCAAGCCGGACAAAAAAGGTGCTCACTTCATTAATAATCCCAAGGATTCAGTGACGGCCACCTTCTCATACTTAGGTATCCTTTTTGATGGCAAATACAAAGGGAAGCCTATGTTATAACAGGAAAGTCCTCTTTGAAAAAAAACCATTGTTGGCTTGCAGGGCTTATGTAAAAGTTGGGCTCGAAACCAGTGAAAGAGGTCTCCTCAATTTATGCAAATAAATGTGTGGCTATAGTGTGTTATGGGGCTGGCATCTGGGGCATGATAGAGATAAAGTTGATTCAACAAGTAGCAAACATCTATTAGAAAAATCTATTGGCAGTCCTTCAAAGCTGTGCTTATGCCATCTGTCATGTAGAATTGGGAATACCTTACATAGAGGACAGAATTAAACTTTCTCCCCTCTTACTGTGGTACTCCATTTGGGTACAAGCTTGTCATAAAGAACAGCTTTCGACTTTATTCTGCCCTAGATATTTGGTGGCTCTCATATGTGAAGTCTGTTTGTGAGTTGATTGGTCAACCAGCCCTTTTTGACGCCCCAGAGTCCTGCCACCACTTTGAGAATGGCTCTTTAAAGCTAGTGTTTTATGAGAAGGCTGCGTTAAAGAGAGACTCTTTAGATAATCTTAAATGCATGGTCTGTGCATACAATCTGGTGCATGTTCACGAGGGCCTTCAACAGTATCTCTCTTTTATTCTTAATAGACCACAACGTTTTGTCCTCACTTGGTTTCCTTTTTTAATTTATCCCATTTCTTGGTGAGATTTCCTGTCAATAGTTGCACTTTATCGAAACCAGTGCTTAATTTGAGCCAGTGGTTTCCAATGCTTGGCACCAGCATTTAGTTGTCAACTCCAGTGCTCGCGACAGTCTATTGAAAGGTAGCACTGTCTGGTTACTGAAGAGATGACCACAGCAACAGTTAATTATTGATTCAATATACATTAAAAATTACTATTAGCTGCCGCCCAAGCCAATCTTATAGCTTTGGGCGCCTGGAATAGTCTGAATTGTCATACTTGTAGGAGTGTGATGGTTAGTGGTTGTGTTGTTACTATCACTGGGAGTAATTGGACAGGGGCAGGAGCAATGTGTGGTGCAAGCTGCAGTGGTCTCCTGACTGGAGCCCTGGCACTTATTTCTTTATAAATTAAACACTGATCGTAATTATGTGTATGCCCATGTGATGGAAAGTCCGTTCAGTCGAGCCTACATATTGTGTTCGCTTGCTCTTTTTATTTCCTGCCTAGAACGAAGTTTATACTGCCAATTTTTAAAGATTTCAAATTTTGTCAATGCAGATCAGCTTTGCTTTTTTTACAGCAGTCACATACTCCTCTGACATGCCATTCGTTGGCCTCTTTTATCTGGCTTAAAAATTAGAAAATGTGCACTATTGTAATTTCACCACTTCTTATACAACTGTGTTATTATACTGTGTTGGGTTGTTGTTTATTCTGTGTTATTTTACTGTGTTCCCCTCTTTTATTCAACAGAAATATAGTGAATAAAGATACATTTGAAGTTAAATCAAAATTTAATTATTTTTCCAAAGTTTAAATTAAAGCAAATCCGACCTAAGGAAACAAAAATATTTTTATTATGTATTAATAATATAAAAAGTGATTTATAGAATTATTTAAAAGTAATGTAATTGTATTTGAATACAAATTTTTGTTACATTACTTTTTAAAGTTCTTAAACTATTTTAGAATCAAACAATACATATGTTTTTATTTTTAGATACTTAAGTCCCTACCTCAATTGATTTCTATGGAAAGGTGCTGCACTACCATTGAGCTGGAGTACATTTACTACTATTTTTGGTCCTTTTGGCCACAGCAACTTTATAACTTTAGAAGTGCAGTTTGTGAATAGGAATGGGCATTCTCAATTGGTGCTCATCTCTCCCTAGAAACAATGTTAATTTAAATAAAGGTATTCAAAATAGTAAAATATATGAATAAATATAAATGAATGCTAAAACTAGGTGCGATTTGTTTCTAAGCTTAATTTATTATATCTACATCTATTAAAGACTTAAATCAAAATGAAGTTAATGATGCTGTGGAATTTATTTTGTATTTAGTTCCATTTTTTAAAATAAATAAATAAAATTAATATACATGAATATTTTCCGTAAAATGTTTTTAATATTTTTTGCTATTTTATAAACTTTTAGATTTTTCCTAATCTTTACCGCAGTTGGGCCAGGTAAAATACAGGTGAAATGAAAATGTTTTTAAGCGGGAACAAAATCAAAATTTATTTTTATTATAAATATTCATGTAAATTCATTTTGTATATCTATTTTAAATATAGAAATAAATGCAAATGCTACTATTAACATAATTGTTCATTACGTTTTAATTCATGTAAATATAAGAAATTAAATTAGAATACATTTTCAGAAGTTGAAATTAAAAAATGAATTCCTACCTAAAGTGAAGAAAATATATATTATCATACATCATTAATCATTAAAAGTGAGGTATAGCATTTAATTAAAGAAATGTCATTATATTTCAATAACATGCATTTAAACATTACATTTCAATGCATAAAGATCAGTAAAATATTTTACAATTAAATCTACATCTATTGTATTATTTTTATATATTTGTAACATTAAAATATATTTCTTTTTATTTTCAACTATTTGAAATAATTTACCTTAAATGTTAATTAACGTTTTTTCCTATGGAGTTTACATTTACATCCCTGCCTCCATTATTTTTCTATGTGAGGGTTTTGCACTACCAGGGGTTGACCATGTTTGGTGCTAAACTTACTGGTGTGTTTTCAGGGGCTGGAGGCATGTACGTATACACTTTTGAGTAACTATACTCAGATTTTGTGATTAACCAAAAGCTGTAAAGTCACTCAAATGTATAGGAGTAAATTTACACATGTAAATTACAAGTGTAACCTACATTTGTGAATAGCCCCATTTATTTTGTGAATAGCATTTTATAGCACTTATAGACCAAAGGAGTTAGCATGACCACAGGGAATCTTTTCTACTGTTACTTTCTACTAAAAGAAATAAAAAGACAACAAGTAACAAGAGATTGAACCTCTAAATTTAGGGCCTCCTTTTTTCTTCGTGTGACGCTATTTCTGCAGGTGAATTCTACTGTGCATCTGCTGTACACCTCAAACAGACTATAACCACCAAATATAAGGTGATGGTGCTATTTTCTTTTACGTTGGTGTAAATTTCTTCAACTATTTAAAAGCAGAGGATGCCTGCTACTACCTGGATGAGTTATGGCATGAACCAGCAGTTCCTTTTTGCTGTTCTCTCTTGGGGTCACTCATCCAGTGAACAGTAGGTGACGTTAGTTGATCCCTGATAAAAAGGGTTATGTCATGTCATGTTATGTTATTCAGAGTTGTATGGCAACAATCACAGCTGTTACAGCATCATTGTGCCTTCTCTTTGGTGATGCCCTTTCATGAAGATCAGAAAGGACATCAGTAAGAGTACAGGAACATTGTTTGATAATTCCCATTGTTTTGTTGATGTTTGGTTGTGTGCTGGTTGCCGAGAGTTTATTCAGTGTTACAATGCGAATTGGTTGGAGTTAGTGTGAAAGTAGAGTGAATTTGATTTAGGAATATCTTTGTGGTGTTTTATTTGTGTGGTTGGGTGTGCCAAAGTATTTTTCATTTTTTCTCTTGAATTGGGATAGAGCGGCCAGTTGCTCTTTGCTCAGTCAAAGTAGAGTACTTTTGATACATGCCCCACAAGCCAGGCTGGGGTCTAATGATGTGATGTGGTACCTGTGAGCGTGTGTTATGTTATACTAATATTAGCTGCATGTTTTCAGAGTGCATTGTGGTGTGGTACATAGTAATGCTATTTATTTGGCTAGTTTTGTCAAATATATGGATTCAATGCCATGTTGTGCACATGACGGTGAAGGGTTTCTATCTAGCATATACTCTTGACTTTGAGTGTGACGATTTGATGATGAAATTTGAGCTATGGTGTATTGCGCTATTGTTGCCTTTTGAGTGCTGTTAGAAGGCTGATGAAGGACGAAATTAGGGTTATTGAATTTATATTGGGACACACTCTGAGTAGCTGTGCACTGTATAAATCCCTTTAACAATCCCGTTAACATAACATATATTGGTTGGCTGGGCTATCTCTAATATGTTGAGTTTGCATTGTGCATTGGTTTAGGATTTAGACAGTGGGAGTTATTCTCCAAAGTTAGAATCAGTGACTTGTTTGTGGAGTGCTGGGTGATGCTCTCCAGGGTTGAGTAGCTAGCTTTGGTTGTCCTGTGGGAAAAAGCACAAGGAAAGGTAATACAATTGTCATATTCGCAAATATACAATTTCTACAGCTTCATATTTTAAAGCTCCAGGAATCAATACATTTCAAATTAATGCAATGGCTCCTCAACCTTTGTCTCTAGAATACTGCTTGTAAGGGAAACTGACATAGAAGAATAACTCTTAGATACCTGTTATGTTATCTTTATTTTCATATCATCTATATCATTGGCTATGGCACTGAAGCCATTCCTACTGTTAGTACTATTTTCGTGTGTGTGTAAGCCTGTGTACAACATCTGTGTGTGTGTGTTTCCATGTGTATATATGCCAGAATTTGTTGCCCACCTCCGACATTTGTTATTCCCTGCATCTATTGCCCACCACCCTGGTGGACACCCCAAAAAGGAATCCATTTCTATAAGTTGGCATAATTGTCAGTGGCTTGCTATGCTAGTCAATGGGACTTATCCTCTTATTATGGGCATTCTAGTGACCACCTACGATGGTGGCTCAGACCTAACTTTACCCTCAATGGCATATTGTGGGCATTCTGTTCCTAGCATATTGTGACTACTCTTGCCTTCTTTTGAGAATCCTGACATAGGGGTACTTTTTACATTGGGTGACCACCACTAGCATATGATGGCCATCCCTGATATGTAATTGTGACCCATCAGCCTTTACAATGGGTTCTACCACTTAGGGCAGTGACTCATGTGAATACTAGGTTAAAATGACAAGTTGCATGTGGGGTCCAAACTCACGACTTTAGTAACTGAAAAGATAGGGCCTGATTCACAAACATAAACTGAGGCAAAAGTCTAACTTTGCGACTTTCGGTATTGACAAATTGCATTTACAAGTAGTAGAGTTAGAGTTTTGTCTCAGTTAAACTTAAGTTTTGGTCTTAAGTTTAACTGAGAGCAAAACTGAGACAAAAGTCTATCTTACTACTCGTAAATACCCTTTGTGAATACTGAAAGTCGTAAAGTTAGACTTTAGTCTTAGTTTACCTGTGTGAATCGGGCCCTGGGTATTTAGGGAGCAAATACATATTAAAAAGTAGCTTTTGTTTGAGAGAATCGTATTTACCTAAAATAAAACTGTAATTTAGAAAAAAAGAATTTGTACTTTTTAAAATATCAAGCTGATGATTGGATGCAAAAGGATTTCTTTTCCATAATTTTTTTATGTTCATATTTTCAGAGATCATTCATGCCGAAGTGAATGAATAAATGAAGAATTTTATAAAGTGCTCTTAGAGCCAGCATAGGCATCCTGGCACTGAGCAAATTCAGGAGATAGAAGATAACTGGTGAGGGTCCAGCATTCCCAAAGAAAATCCAGGTCTTCAAATGTTGGAAGAAGATCAACAGGACTGACTGCATTCAATGAAAAACTAGATGATCATACCAGAACTTTGGTACTATGAATGAGGGGGATTTGCCACTGATCCATGTTTGAATAGCTCCCCCCCACGCAGCGCCTGGATACCCCTGTGGTGATTAGTGTGTTTTAAAATACTGATTGATTGATTGATTTATCCATGTGTGTTTAACTTTTGATATTGTAGTGTTGTGTGAGTTCACAATGATAGAACCCTTGTGGCTCCTGATGAACTCCATAGAACTGTAACCAAGCGTTAGAGTGGAGTGAAGTGAATGCTGGTTTAGAATGTTGAGTTTGCGGTTACACGCAGAAGAATAAAGACGTGTTAATTAAAGCTCAATGTGTGGGATAGTCATTTGCGAGTACCCAGAATGGGGAGGATGCTACAACTAGTGACGATATACAGGATAAGTAACCTGAAGATTAACAGAGCTCTCCCAGAGAGTTTGTCAGGGTCCAAGAAACTGCTCATGCATGCCACATGTGCCTCCATCGAAGTGCCAAATCTATGTTTGGCGTATGTGAAGTCCAAGTGCAGCCCAACTTCATATAAAGCATTTGGCGATACCAAAAGCATTGCTGAGAAGTCTACATGTTGTTGGCCTAAAACCTGCTGGGAAGGCCACAAAGAGAGATTCTGTGCTACTATGCAACTCAAAGCCATGCATCATATGGAGAGATAACGCTATAGGCGCATACAATCAGGCTTTGAAAGAGCAGCAAATTGCAAGATAACACTGTGAACAGAAGCACTGCGAGGCAGAGATCAACCAAGTGTTAGGCAGTGCAAAGAAATGCCTACAAGCAATTGTTGGAAAGTGGGTTATTGGTAGGAGTAAGTATGCACCTACCACTATCAATAAGGCCACGAACACAGTGTACGGTCCAGTAAAGGTCTCAATAAATTAGTCCCTTGCTCAACCCTTGGTAGCTGGCAGCAAGCAGTTAGGCTTAACTTAGGAGACAGGAGTGTAAAGCATTTAAAAACACAAATACACCAAATAAGTAAAGCATCAAACACAATAAAAATCCCACACTAATTTAAAAAAAATATGGTATATTTTTATGAACAAATCGACACCAAAACGACAAAACTCCAATGTAGGATACAGGAGATATGAATTTTGAAAGAATGAACACTTTCTTGTGCTTAAAACCCTATGGGACATCTGGTCGCGCTTGAAGGAGATAAAGTCAAAGTTTGAGGCCAATTGTGATGGAACCCTGGTTGGATATACTAAGCGGGAGGCCTCTGTAAAAATGTTACCTTCACACTTGGAAACTTTTCTGGAGCTTTTTCTTCCGACATTGATTAACCCTCCACGGAAGGCCGGATTCAGTGAGGGTTCGCCAGCTTGACTTCCTGCAAGGTCCCGGAGAAATCCTGGAAGTCTGGAGCTCCAGCGCTTTCAACAGGTGGAACCTGAAATACTGGCTAGGTCGCGGTTGATGGTAGTCGACCTGACTCCCGATGTCCAGTCGGTCACCTCCTGGAGCTTATTCACAAAAGTTCTCCAAACTTCAGGAGTTGCTTCCTGAAGGTATCCTTGTAGGTTCCAAGTGTCCAAAACACCAATACAAAGGTCTGGAATCTCCTAGATGGTCTCTGGGGTGTCTGGACTACAGTTCACACAATGCACCTGGCCAAATCCTTAAAAGTCCACTGGATGCACTCCAGGGCAGTCCCCAGGGCTGTAGTACCAGATTGTGCAGCAGGCACAGTCAGTCAGAGTGCAGGCCTTTGGTTGCAAATCCAGATTCCAGCAGGGCAGTCTCCTTGTAGTTTCAGACAGCGGATCTGAAAGACTATGCAGCTTTCACATATTTATTCAGCGTTCTGGGCTGACAAGCAGGGGGGGTCCTCTGTCCAATAGGATGCTGGGTGCCACACAAAAGCATGACAACTTCCTCCAAAGTGTGACATCTTCTTACCCCACAAAACACTGCACTTCCAAAATCCAATATGGATGGTTTCTCTCCAGAAGAGTAAGAGCTGACTAAACCAGCCCACAGTGTAATTCATTTCCATTAGCTCTTCTCATTCTGACCTACAACTTATTTTCTATACCAGTTAAGATAAATTCAACAGCAGCAAGTTGTTGAATTTACCAATACCAATCTTTTAAGTCTTTGAATGACTACCTAGCAATAGTTATTCATAATAAGATATTGCAGCGTTAGACTATGGAGCTAAGTACCTACAATGGGCAAAAATGAAATGGGCAGTTTGTCCCTTACCAGGGCATATAAAACATATTTTATAAGGTCCCTACTTATAGTTACATGACCCCCCAGTCCTAGGACACATAGGGGAGAACTTGGGGTACCTACTATATACAAATAAGGTAGATTATCACTTTTAAAGTGCCGATACCACCAAAGCTGAATTTCCATACATCTTACTCTTAACCCCTTCGGTGCTCATGACGGAACCATTCCGTCATGAGTACAGGGGCACGAAATCCGTCTGCTGCAGACAGCAGAGGGATTTCCCTTTTTTTTATTAGCCTCAGGAGGTTGGGGAAGAGCTTCTCCAACCTCCCGAGGCCAATTTGCATTTTCATTGCAATGCCGATCGCGCGCATGGCACGCTGTCGTCATTGCAATGAAAATGAAACTGAAACTTAGTTTCAGTTTCATTGTTTCGGTGCTCGTGGGGCTATCTCAGCCCCCCGAGCATCGAAACAGATGGGAGAGGTATCGTTGGAAAGGCGAGAATCTCCCCTTTCCAATGGTACCCCTCCCTAGTGGATCCCCAAGCAGGGATCCACCCACTAGGCACCAGGGGGGAGCGGCCCCTTGGGCAAGGGCCTTTGCTCCCCCCATATTTTTGGGCCTAATTCAGTCTTTCTGCCCCCCAGGGGCTACAGCTGAGTGGGTACTTGGGCCTCCCACACAAGTGAGGTACCATTTATATCAGGAGACCTGGGGGAACACTGGGTGGTAGGAAATTTGTGTCAGCCCGGTGATGCCACAACTTTCCCACAAAAAAATGTGTGGAAAAAGTGATTTTTTCAGCTAAATTTGAGGTTTGCAGGGGATTCTGGGTAAGAAAACTGTGGGGGATCCACACAAGCCATACCTCCATGTAATCCCCCGGGTGTCTAGTTTTCAGAAATGTGTGGGTTTGGTAGGTTTCCCTAGCTGGCCGCCGAGCACGGGGCCAAAAACCCAGGTGACCCCCCTTGCACAACCAAGTCGTTTTGTGACAGGCAATTTTAATGTCGCCTCAATACGTTTTGGGCCCTTGCCTGTCGTGGGTACTTGGGCCTTGTTAGACCTGGCATCCTTGGCATGGTTTCCCCTGACTTTTTGCCTCTACCTCCTGTATTTTTGACACTGTGCTGGAATTCGTTTTTGCTGGTTTAGATGCTTTGGGCACTTTGCCACTGCTGATCAGTGCCAAAGTGCAAGTGCTCCCTGGTTAAATTGTCATTGTGATTGGCTATCCATGATTGGTATATTTGCTTTACCAATAAGTCCCTAGTAAAGTGCACTAAGTGTGCCAGGGCTGGTAATTCAAATGCTACTAGTGGGCCTGCAGCACTGATTGTGCCTCCCACAGGAGTAGCTCTAAGATGGTGTCTCAGGCCTGCCACTGCAGTGCCTGTGCGCAGTTTGTGAACTGCCATGTTGTCCTGGCCAGTGTACACACTTGCCAAGCCTAACCCTTCCCTTTTCTTGCATATTGGACACCCCTATGGTAGGCCCAAGGTACCTCCCTGGGCAGGGTGCAGTGTATGTGAAAGGTAGGACATGTACTAGTGTGGGTAACATGTCCTGATAGTGAAATACTGCCAATTTCGTTTTTCACTATTGAAAGGCTATTTTGCCCATAGGATGACATGGGGAATGCTGTGTAACATGGTTACCTGCATATCTTCCCATAGCAGCAAGATAGAAAGTTGGAATCTGGTACCCCTGAACTCAGAATTTAATTACACATCTTTTAGTGAAGATGGTTTTTAAATTCTAAGTTTGGAAATAGCACTTTTAGAAAGTGGCTATTTTCTTGTTCAATCTTTCTGTGTGCCTCTGCCTGTATGTGAATTGACTGTCTGGTTTGTGAGTGACAGGGGCTGGGGGTGGCTGCAGGAGGCTGGGTGAGTCAGCACTAGGCTGAATAGACCTATCTACATCTAGAGTGGTGGGAGGAGTGGCACCTGGGTCTGAATAGGGCTGTGCCTGCCTTCCACAATGCTGGCTCCACCTCCTGCGGTGTGTCTGATGACCCTGGCCCACACTCATAAAGGAAGGAGAGGTGCCCTGGCATAATGCACCCTGAACTGGTTTGGACTGGGTCCAGGACCCCTCACACATGGAGAACAAAGACTTTTGGGGTATAAATACTAGAGCTGAAACCCCTGAACTTTAGACTACTTTTGGAATCAAGAGGAATCCCTGCCAAAGAAGTTCAGCTGAATAGACTGAGGAGAAGTACTGCCCAAGTGTGTCTAGGGCTGGCCTGCAGTTTGCTGTTTCTACTGAGGAGAGATCTAAAGGACTTTGCTGTGTGCTGTGTCCCCCTGCTTGAAGAAGGACTTTGCTGCGTGCTGTGTCCATCTGAAGAAAAGTCTCCAAGGGCCTGAGAAGAGCTGGCCTCCTGTTTCTGAAGTCCCAGGCACAAAAGGACTTCACCCCCGGCCTCCCTGAACTTCCTTGCTGGGAGTTCCAGTCTGCCAGGAGGGCCTGTAACTGTGTGTGAGGCCTCTCTTGCTGTTGGGAGCTGGAAGTGCGACGCAATGAGAGAAGCGTGACGCCGCCGCAGCAGCCGCTGTCGCATCATCGAGAAGCGGGCCGCCGCTGCCGCTGTTCGCCGTCGCAACACCGGAGAAGCGAGTCGCCATCACCGAGGGTGTCGTCGCATCACCGGAGAAGCGTGTCGCAGGACCGTCGCATCGCTGAGGAAGCGCACCGCCGCTGATCGCCACTGCATCACCGGAGAAGCGTGTCGCCGTCACCGAGGGTGTCGTCGCATCGCCGGAGAAGCGTGTCGCAGGGCCTGTCGCGGCTCAGAAGTTCACCGAGTTCGCCGTACGGCCGTCGGGCGTGCACGCATCGCATCTACAGTGTCGCATCGCAACAAAGACGCCATTTCTTCGCACCGGATCAGCGCAACGCATCAAGGCGCCATTTTGTTGCACCGGAGCGCAGGAAGAACCGACGAATCGCCTTCACTGCGCCCCTTTTGCTTGTTTTGCGTTACGCATCCCAGGTACTTTGAGACTGAAAGTGTCGCATTTGAGATCTACAAGTTTATTTTTGCAACAACCCGTTTTAAAGACATTCTACTGAGTTTTGTATGTTGGATTTTTGTCGTTTTGGTCTCGTTTAAGTTTAGTAAAGATACTTTATTTTTCTAAACTGGTGTAGTGTCCATTTGTGGTGTTTTCACTGTGTTACTGTGAGTGTTGGTACAAATACTTTACACATTGCCTTTGGGATAAGCCTGTCTGCTCGTGCCAAGCTACCAAGGGGGTGAGCAGGGGTTATCTAAAGTGTGTATCCCCTTACCCTGACTAGAAGCAAGGGTCCCTATTTGGACAAAGGTACCTACCTCTGCCAACTAGAGACCCCCAGTTCTAACAGGCCTCCCACACGAGTGAGGCACCATTTTTATTGGGAGACCTGGGGGAACACTGGGTGGTAGGAAATTTGTGTCAGCCCGGTGATGCCACAACTATCCTACACAAAAATGTGTGGAAAAGGGGATTTTTTCAGCTAAATTTGAGGTTTACAGGGGATTCTGGGTAAGAAAACGTTGGGGGATCCACGCAAGCCCTACCTCCCTGGAATCCCCCGGGTGTCTAGTTTTTAGAAATATGTGGGTTTGGTAGGTTTCCCTAGCTGGCCGCCAAGCACGGGGCCAAAAACCCAGCTGACCCCCCTTGCAAAACCAGGTCGTTTTGTGATAGGCAATTTCGATGTCGCCTCAATACGTTTTGGGCCCTTGCCTGTCGCGAGTACTTGGGCCTCCCACACGAGTGAGGTACCATTTTTATCGGGAGACCTGGGAGAACACTGGGTGGTAGGAAATTTGTGTCAGCCCGCTGATGCCACAACTTTCCCACACAAAAATGTGTGGAAAAAATGATGATTTTTTTCAGCTAAATTTGAGGTTTGCAGGGGATTCTGGGTAAGAAAACGTTGGGGTATCCATGCAATCCATACCTCCCTGGCATCCCCCGGGTGTCTAGTTTTAACAAATGTATAGGTTTTCTAGGTTTCCCTAGGTGCCGGCAGAGCTAGGGTTCAAAAACTACAGCTAGGCACTTTGCAAAAAAAGGGTCATTTGTCACTGTGAAAATGTGGTGTGTCCACCTTGTGTTTTGGGCCGTTTCCTGTCGCAAGCACTAGGCATACCCACACAAGTGAGGTACCATTTTTCTTGGAAAACTTTGGGGAACGCGGGGTGGGTGGAATTTTGTGGATCCACGCAGATTCCAGAACTTTCCACCACAGAAATGTGAGGAAAATGTGTTTTGTTTGACAATTGTTTAGGTTTGCAAGGGATTCTGGGTAACAGAACCTGGTGAGAGCCAGTCAAGTCACCCCACCCTGGATTCCCCTGGGTGTCTAGTTTTCAAAAATGTATAGGTCTGCCAGGTTTCCCTAGGTGCCGGCAGAGCTAGGGTTAAAAAACTACAGCTAGGCACTTTGCCAAAAAAGGATCATTTTTCACTGTGAAAATGTGGTGTGTCCACCTTGCGTTTTGGGCTGTTTCCTGTCGCGGGCACCAGGCCTACCCACACAAGTGGGGTACCATTTTTCTCGGAAGACTTTGGGGAACGCGGGGTGGGTGGAATTTTGTGGATCCATGCAGATTCCAGAACTTTCCACCACAGAAATGTGAGGAAAATTTGTTTTTTTGGACAAATTTTTAGGTTTGCAAGGGATTCTGGGTAACAGAACCTGGTGAGAGCCAGTCAAGTCACCCCATCCTGGATTCCCCTGGGTGTCTAGTTTTCAAAAATGTATAGGTTTTCTAGGTTTCCCTAGGTGCCGGCAGAGCTAGGGTTCAAAAACTACAGCTAGGCACTTTGCAAAAAAAGGGTCATTTTTCACTGTGAAAATGTGGTGTGTCCACCTTGCGTTTTGGGCCGTTTCCTGTTGCGGGCACTAGGCCTACCCACACAAGTGAGGTACCATTTTTCTTGGAAGACTTTGGGGAACGCGGGGTGGGTGGAATTTTGTGGATCCACGCAGATTCCAGAACTTTCCACCACAGAAATGTGAGGAAAATGTGGGGTTTTTTACAATTCTTTAGGTTTGCAAGGGATTCTGGGTAACAGAACCTGGTGAAAGCCAGTCAAGTCACCCCATCCTGGATTCCCCTGGGTGTCTAGTTTTCAAAAATGTATAGGTTTGCTAGGTTTCCCTAGATGCCGGCAGAACTAGGGTTAAAAAACTACAGCTAGGCACTTTGCAAAAAAAGGGTCAATTTTCACTGTGAAAATGTGGTGTGTCCACATTGCGTTTTGAGCCGTTTCCTGTCGTGGGCACAAGGCCTACCCACACAAGTGAGGTACCATTTTTATTGGGAGACTTAGGGTAACACAGAATTGTAGAGCAACTGTTATTATCTATTGACTTTCGATGCATTTCTGCCTTCCAAATGAAAGACAATGTGTAAAAAAGAAGTCATTTTGAAAAATGACCTATAATTCTCATGCATAGTATGGGTACTCCCAATTTCGGAAATGTGCAAATATCTACTGTTTCTAAACTCTATATTTTGTTCCCATTTCAGAAATACATAGGTGCCTTTCATACCGATTTTTCCATGTATACATTTTCCCAAAATAACTGCTATATACCCGGTACATAATAAAATACCATTGCAAGATGCTGCTCAGTTATTGGCTCTGGGTTCGTCGGGTTCTTGGTGAACCTACAAGTCCTATATATCCCCACAACCAGAAAGGTCCAGCAAATGTAACGGTATATTGCTTTCAAACAGCTGTCATAATTAGTAGAAGTTACAGGTGAAAACGTTGAAACAAATGGCTGTTTTTCTCAACTAATTTTCACTTTTTCCTATATTTAACTGTTAGTTTCTATGAAGAAACCTTGAAGGATCTACACAAATGACCCCTTGCTGAATTCAGAATTTTGTCTACTTTTTAAAATGTATAGCTTTCCAGGATCCATTATTGCTTTCATACCCATTTCTATCATTAACTGGAAGGAGATTGAAAGCACAAAAAATAGCAAAAATAGGCTATGTCCCAGAAAAATGCCAAAACTGTGTAAAACATTTTGGTTTTCTGACAAAAGTCTGCTTGTCCCTGAAATCTGGGAAGATGGTGATTTCAGCACCACAACCCCTTTTTGATACCATTTGCAGGGAAAAACCAGACGCTTTCATCTGGAGCCCTTTTTTCCCATTTTTCAAAAGAATCCCCATAATGTTGGAAAAAAAGGACGGAAATTTGGCGTGGATACCTTATGTGGGCAAAAAGATACAGGTGCCTAAGCGCGAACTACCCCAAATAGCCAAAAAAAGGGTTAGCACGGGGGGGGGAAAGGCCTAGCAGCGAAGGGGTTAAAGACAGTCTGTAAAGCAGGGATGCCTTTAAAAGGACAGGCTGCACACAGCAGTGCACACATGCAAGTGCAGAAAATCTGCTGGGCCTCTAAACCTCAATGCCCTAATATATACTAGGGATTTATAGGTAGAGGTCACCCCCTGGCCCTATTATCTACTAGCGACTTATAGGGTCTGTCATTGTTAATTGTAAGTGTACCCTATTACCTGTACCTTTTTAACATAGCACTGACCCTGTGTCTGGTTAGCAGAGCCCAAGGTATAGTTAGAGTCAGTTACCACCAGTATAATTCAGCAAACAAATGGGGATGAACAGGGCAAAATTATGACTTTCTAACAGCAACGCAATACAGATACAAGAAATGGTCATCTACTTACCAGAACTGAGTAAATAGAGTCATCATGCCACAGCGCTGGAGGGAGGGACCCTAGAGGAAGCCCCCGGAGATCTGCTTGCAGAGCTGCCCATTTTCGAAGCAGCACACTACCAAAGCTACTGAGTGGGGCTCAGAACTACTCCAGCGGTCTCTGAAATTCAGAAAGCCGAGAGCGGCGATCGATATCATGAAAGTTTGCTTTTCCAGTGTAGACCAAGAAAAAGGTCACGTCTCCTGTCATTATCGAAGATGACCCAGAGGTCAGCACATCACAATCAATCAATCAATCAGGGAATTGTGAAGCGCGCTACTCACCTGTGAGGGTCTCAAGGCTCTCGGTCTCAGAGATGGTTTGCACTAACTAGATCACCAAGCAGCGTCAGAAAGAACACTACTATCCACGTCAGTAAGTTCCATCAATGGTTACAATGCTGCTGCCTTCTTGAAACCACCACTGCCATTCGAGACTACCAAAAAATTGAATATTGGCAACAGATGGACTAGCTGGATAGAGAAATTTGATGATTTCATTGATCCAATAGAAGAAGCAGATAACAAGAAGATTATTAAGTACCTTAAGAATCTTGCTGGTGAAGCTGTATAAAAAGTTATAAAGAAAATGCCACGAGCTGATGAAATTACATACAGTCAAATCAAAGTAGCCTTGAATCTTAAGTTCAACCTAATGCCGAATGTAGGCTAAGAAAGGTGCATCTTCTGTCAAGAACAACAGAAAGTTGGTAAGACCATCGACTAATTTGTTAAGAGACGGGATATGCTCATCAAACACTGTAAGTTCAATTAGTTTAATGATGAGGAAGCTCTACGCCTCAGAGTGATTGACGGATGCTTGTCAGATTCATTCAGATGATGAATGCTGAGAACATCTATAAGTCAGGAGCAAGTTCTTTGGCTGTCAGAGCTGAAAATCATGCTGACCGTGCTGATCGACAAGCTGCTGACATGGAGGCTGGACGTGCCCAGAGTGAGTCAGTCATAAAAATGAAAAGTAAGCCAAAGCATAAGGCCAGGGGACAAATAGTGATTTCTCCTCATAAATAAAAGTTGTGCTTCAGGTGTGGATTTTCATTTCCACATGAGGGTAGATGTCCCACCATGGGGCAGATCTGCAGAGGCTATGGAAAGGAGAACAATTTTGAAACGGTCTACAAGGTGAAGGAAAAAGCAAGTTTGTTACAGCGCGAAGACAAAATGGCCGCCTGAACGTTCCAGAAGCGCCGTTCGAAGCACGCCCACAAGGCTTAGCTACCCCATCAGCTGAGGCAAATCGAAACCAAGCGAAGTCAATCTGCATCTAAATCTTCATCAAACAGTACTTCAGTATCAATGTCAAGTGAAAGTGAAGAAGATGGTTGTGCCATGTCAATGTTTTCATCAGAGAAACGTGCGCATGTTGGACTGGCCGCATTTGATGAAAAATACTGGTCCAAGAAAAGTCGACACAGCAAAGCACCAAAGTCATTCAAACATTGTCCAAAAATCACTCTAAAAGTCAACAGTTGTTCAACGCCTTTCATTATTGACAGTAGTGCATTGATAAACATCATGCCCGAGGAGAAATATCATGAACTCTCTCCATTGCCCCGACTTATGCCATTGAAAACAAAAGTGTACACGTGGGCTGCATCGATGCCACTGAAAAGTCAAAGTGCATTTGTATGAACAATAAAACACAAGAAAACAAAAGTACAAGTACCCATTAATGTACTTCGAGTTATGGCATCAAGCGCCTGTGTACTCAGGTCAGCACAGCTGATGATATAGGACTATAATCAGTGAACTATAACATGAATACTCATCACAAAATAGTTAATCAATTCCCTTTGTTGTTTCATGGGTTGGGAAAACTCAAAATGATGAAAGTCCAATTACACATTAATGAGGACGTCCGTCCTATTGCTCCAGGACACCGACAAATTGCTTTTCACTTACAGGAACAATTACTTGAATCCTTACTCAAACATGATATTTGTGAGTGTTTCACTAGTCCAACTCCATGGGTTTCTCCCACAGTGGTAGTACCCAAAAAGGACAGTGAAGAAGCTGTACGCATCTTTGTGGATATGCGTCCAGTGAACAATGCAATCAAAAGAGAATGACATCCAGGTCCACACATTTCCGGCATGATAGCACAATGAAATGGTGTGAAGGTATTCTCTCACCTTGATCTAAAAAATGGATACCACCAGTTGAAACTCGAGGAGAATTGCTAGGTACATTACAACCTTTTCTACACATATTGGTTTGTTCCATTACAAAAGACCACGTTTTGGTGTCATCAGCTGTTTCAAGATGTCCTTACAGCCTATCATGAATGCCTTCAATTATAGTGATGACATATTGGTTTTTGCGGCTGCATAGCAGGAACAATATAAAGCTCTCATGCAAATGTGTCATTTGCTCGCTGATGCAGTTTTTAACTTTGAATGCTGAGAAATGTGAGTACCATAAGGCAAAGTTAACATTCTTTGGCTATATCTTTTCTGGAGGGGGCATGACACCCAATCCAGCTAAAGTGCAAGCTCTGTCAACTGCCAGTTCCCCACAAGATGTTTCCATGTTACGTTCATTCCTTGGCATGGCCAGCTATTGCTCTAGATACATACAAGACTTTGCCACTGTCAGTGCGCCATTAAGAGACTTGGGGGCATATTTACAAGCCCCTATCACCACCACAACGTCACTTTCAGTGACGTTGTGGTGGCGATAGGGGCCTTGCCTTATTTACAAAGCAGCTTTAAGCCACTTAACGTGGCTTAACGCTTCCTTGTAAATAAGGCCCCCTTTCACGCTATGCTTAGCATGAAAGGAGTGGGCAGTGGGTATTGCGGTGGGCGTTCCACCGCAACACCCATTGTTTTTGACGCTGCCACCTATTTACAAGGCAGCGTAAATAGGTGGCAGTGCCAAAATTTAGACCAGGAAAAACCTGGTCTTAAGTTGGCGAAATGAGGAGAAATGCTTTATTTCTCCTCGTTTTTGCTTTTTCCATGTGTGCTGCCTTGTGCAGCACGCATGGAAAAAGCAAAGCGCCTTGGATTGTTTATGTGTAGGAAGGTGTCAATTCCTGCACATAAACAATCCTTAAAAAAAATGCCAATTTGTAACCTCCATGTGTGCTGCATTAAGCAGCACACATAGAAGGGACAAAAGGGCATTTCAGGATTGTTTTTGTGCAGAAAGGGACACCTTCCTGCACATAAACAATCCTCCCCTGTACACAGACACTCTTGCACTATGGTGCAAGGGTGACTGCGTTGGCGCTACACTGCTAAGTGCAGCGCCAGCGCAGGGGGAAACGCAAGGCTGCACCATATCCTTGTAATTATGGTGCAGCCTTGCGTTTCTGAAGTGGCGGAGTGAAGCGTTAAGCCATGGCGGCTAACGCCTCACTCCAACACTTTATTGTAAACATGCGCCTTGGTGTAAGAGAATGTTTCTTTTCATTGGTCACATGAATGCGAACAAAGCTTTCAGAAAATCAAACAAGCTATTGAGAACGTTACTGAAATGGCATGTTTTGATCCAAAGCCTCATACTGATGTAGCTGTTGACGCTAGCCCAGTCGAGTTAGGCTCCATACTGGCACAGCACAGTAGACACCCAAATGCTGGAAAAAGTAATGTGGCATATGCAAGCAGAGGTTTGTCCCAAACTGAACATGCTTATTCACAACCTGAGAAAGAAAGCTTAGCAGTGGTGTGAGCTTGTGAACATTTCAAAGTATTCTTGTACGGGAAGTCATTCACGCTTGTGACAGATCATCAAGCATTGTTGACCATCTTTGGCAATCCAAAGGCAAAAATATATCCTTGCATTGAACGTTGGGGTCTGCGATTGCAAGAATACAACTACAGCATCGTGCATCGTCTAGGTAAAGATCAAAACCCTGCCATCTACTTCTCATGAGTGCCTCTACAGTGCCCTGGCAATCCGTCCAAGACGGCTGAAGCATACATAAATTTCATTGTGAAATAAAGTACCACAGCTGCCATTTGGTTGTAACAGATTTTCACTGCCATGAGTCAAGATAGTGACATGCTAAAACTGAAAGACATTATTATACATCAGTCTTGGTACCAGCACTCTCGACCTCTTACCAGTAACAGTGATTATCAGAAGTTCAAAAATCTCAACGATTAACTGTCAATTACTCAGGAAATCATTATTCTAAGATGTTTGAGAATTGTCATTCAGGAGACTCTGTGACAACAGATAATCGAAGTGGCCATGAAGGACATTGTGAATTGCTACCACCAAATGAGCTCTCCGAGACCGAGTCCGGTATCCACATCTCAACAAGAGGTTTTAAAGAGAATTGAAGGCCTTTCATCTATGCAACTGCCTGTCATTGAAAACCACTCAATACACCTTAAACATGTCAGAGTTGCCAACACATGCATGGGAAAGAATTTCTGTTGACTTTTTCGGTCGTTGT